>CM067219.1:114540884-114938821 GCA_034190945.1 Octodonta nipae | reverse complement strand
AAATTTGAAACACTAAATAGATTAAGAACTGATCTGTTTTAATAATCAGGCGAGACGCCAGATTTTTTCTAAAAAATTATTTTCATAAGGCGGTGGTCATGTTAGAGGCATATTATAAGCGAGATCACAATTATAGGTGGCAAAATGTGAAGAGTTTATTTTTGAAAGGCGAATATGTAACTACACCACTTAATACAAATTTGTTTTAAAAATGTTATTATTAGGTATGTTAATATTGAGACAAGTTAAAATTGCGTTACAATAATAATAATACATTTCCTTCCCAGAATCGATTTGAATCTATAAATAGTAACAGAGTTAGAGTAACAAAGTATAATGACGTCTTCAGTAAGAGTGAGAAAGATAACTCAAGAATTGTTGTTGCGCTCAGTTCACTGCCAGTTACTGGCATCAATATACTTAGCCCTTTCAATTACTTCGCATAGTTTTGACTTCATGTTACTCTAGCTGCTAACGATTTTGTGTATTTGGACTTCATTACCCTGTGATTCCAACTGAAGTGACTTTCCAACGAACTTAAAATATGTAGAGATGTACTGTAAATAGATTGTACCGTGCCAAATATCTGAATTCTGGATGTTCATCGGGTCACCAACATGCTCTTAAATGTTCACCGATCACCATGCTAGAATCGGCTGCTGTCTGATCATAAAGGTGATTTCACAGAAACTTTGACCACTTAGTTTTAAATAGAGGTCAAGCAAACTTGCAGACTACAGTCTGAATAATAAACAAATGTGAACATTATCACTTATTCAGTGTGCTACGTGCTTCGCGCTTACTGATTTCAAACTACCACACCCTATTTCACAGGTCTATTACCAGATAAGCATAACCAGTGGGGATTGGGGAATTTTGAACCAATGTACAAGAGATTATTAATCAATTATAATAATTACTCAGTAACATCCTTTTTTCTTTAAAGCGTTCTAACATGGTAACCTCACTTCCCCTTCGAACAGATGGCCGTGGTATTCCTATCAGTTATACTGAGATATACTGAGAATTGGAAATGTCTGTACAACATTTTCTGTACTTTTAATATTCACAATATGAATAGTTGGAATATTAAAACAGATTCTTATAAAAATCAGGCCTCAATATTATTTCAAAATTATTCTATAGACTAAGAGACTGTGCATCCAGTAAGGGCCCGAACACCCGGACCAAGGGCAGAATGCAGCAGTACAATGTGGGCGTCCCATTTGAGAGAATTGCCATCGATGTCGCCGGTCCGTTTCCTGAGTCTGAGAGGGGGAACAAATATATTCTGGTCGCAATGGATTACGTCAGCAAATGGCCTGAGGCATATGCGATACCCAACCACGACCACGACGGTGTTAGTAGAACAACTATTCAGCAGATTTGGCGCCCCGATGGAACTACATTCAGACCAGGGGCGTAACTTCGAATCGAATGTACTCCAGAAGGTTTGCACGATCAGAAAAACGAGAACAACACCATTGAACCCACAGTCAGACGAAATGGTGAAAAAAATTCAACACGACTTTGGAACAACACCTATCCAAGGTCGTCAGCTATAACCAGCGTGTTAAAATGAGCATATTCCCCTATTCTTGTTGGCATATCGCTCTGCCATACATAATAGTACAGGCCTGACTCCAGCCAGCGATTACCCTACGAGTGGGCTTTTGGCTTCCCCGAAGAACCTTCCCAAGACATCGATGATTATGTCGACCAGCTCCGACAAAACATGCTAGCAATATACGAATTAGCCCGAACGCAGATGTTGACCACCAGTGACCGGATGAAGACACGATACGACCTCAAGGCCAATTCAGTCGGGTTCCAGGAGAGGAAGAAAGTCTGACTGTACAATCCCTAAAGTCCATTTAGATCGACTCGCTGCCTACCCTGGAGAGGATGTTTCTGACCGGGACGATCAGAATTAAAGGAGGGGCAGTGTTACGAAATGTACCTAAGCCGACCCTGTTTCATTTCAGTACGACACCGATCGCTTCTTGGGCAAAAAAATGTTCTCGGAATGGCTCGGCGGCTGTGGAGTTGATGATTAATTATTCGAGAATTTTCGATGCTTGTTTTAAAAGGACCGACCCAAAATCGCGGCAGTTAATTAGTACAGCGAAGAGCTTATATGTAGAATTGTTATTGTGATTTGAATCAGCTGTTCTGTGTAATTTGATGTAAATAAAAGTTCTAGAAAAGTGAAAGTGAATATTAGTTGTATAATTTTAATTGGACTCACGAACTTTATAACAATACGATACGCGTATACAAAAAAAAGAATATGTGAAAAACGCAAGCAAAATCTAAGGTTATATTGGAATACTAGCTTCAAAATATTCCCAAACAAAATAAAACAGTTTTATATATTGTTATTTTCAAAATATAAAAATTTAATCCTAATTAGTGAATAGGCGAGAAAAACTGGACTAAACATGTAATTAAGTATGTGTATAAACTTTTAACACAATTAATATTTATGTTCGATATAATGTACCTACATCTGTATTGTTGATTTGGTGAAATATTACCAAAATCAAAGTGTGTGGATCAGCAGTAAACATTTACAGAAAAAGAATTGCAAAAAGTCTTTCATTTAAAAAGTTTTTAATTATTTTTATAATAAATATTTGAAAAGTTTCGTTTCTATACTATATATATATATATATATATATATATATATATATATATATATATATATATCAGACAGAAAATCAAGTTTTGCTTCCGTTAAGATACAACTAAACTATGGTACTAAATTCTATATGATGGAAACTGCCACTTTATATCAAGATTGATGTCTGAAAAAGCTGAATTTCCCAACAAAGGCATAGACTGCAAAGAAATTAAGAGAATAAATATCTTGGGAATATCTACTTGTAATTAACATGTGAAGTCATAGAGAAAAAATGGTTTTATCAGTTTTATCAAAATTATATAAGACAATCAGTTTAGAAACTCAATTAAAAAAAACAATGATTTATAGGCCTTTTCATTTTCAGTGCGCATGCGTTCGCATCAGCCATTTTTTTCGTACTGTTATTTGTAAACAAACGTGTTAAAGTGCCCACGTACTAAAACTTAAAATTAATAAATACTATTATAAATGTGTTTATGATTTAAAAAAGTAATAAAAGTAAAGTAGTAAGTGTCAGGATTCAATACAGCAATTTTGCTGTAAACTATAATTATGTTGTCTGTACGAAAAGGTACAACAAAGCGGTGTTGTTATGGAGTATGCAAAAGTGATACACGGTATAAATTTTTTTTTTTTAAAACAAATACCTATTATTTTATAAACTTTCCAAAGCCTTGCCTGGAATATCGCAAGAAAGTAATTAAGTCATCCAAAAAAATACATATTAAAACATGTCAAAAATGTTCTAAATGTGATTCGTGGGTGAAAAAATGTGGCCGAAGTGACAGAGGATTTAAATCTATTGATGATGTTACTAAGTACACTTATATTTGTTCATTGCATTTTTCTGGGGAAAGTGGTCCAAGTGAACAAAATCCTGATCCTTTATCAACATTTGGATCGACAGGTATATTATTTCTTATACCAATTTTTACCCTGAAAATAATATTTAATATTTTATATTCAACATACTTATTTTTTATTGAATACATCTTCGATTTAATTAATTATAAGATATAACTAATGACAATTATTGAATTTAGCTTGCATATATGAACATTATTTTAGTCTTAGAATTTTCAACTCCTTTTTAAATGTCATGTTGATTTTATAAATATTTTATTATGACATTAGTTATATTTGTTAATTTTTATATTAATTAAGGTGCTTTTACATGCAAATTCGAATGAAATCATGATTTTTATTTATTTTTTCTGATTTTTTACAAGAGTAAATACAAGTATTGATACCTAACCTCTCAACCAGCACACTGTTTTTTCCTTGCTGTGAACGTCCGTGACATTTTAACCATCTTTTTAATTGCTCACAGCTATGTGCTTCCACAGAGTTATAAATAAGTGAAGCACCATCAATTAATTCTTCAAGTAATTTATTATTTGGCAGAGATATTATTGCATTCCCAGCCATTGTTAACTAAAACAGTACGAAACTTTTAAATTACGGCTATTTCAAAATGGCTGCAGCGCTTGCGCAATCACCTGATGAAAAGGCCTATTATAAACTAAAATAGGTGCTAATACAACCTCGTAGCGTTTGAATGAAATTGAGCATATTTTAGATGACATTAATGTGCTTCTTTCGTTTTGGATGATCTACTATCAATCAGAAATATGTGACACAGGAAGTCATTATAAATGTCGTTCATTTTTATGTTCACCATGGCTTAATCAAGAACAGAAATATTTGCTACAAAATTCAACATACTAATTAGATAACATAATTTAAAAGAAAATTAAAAAAGCTATTCGCAAATTCCGTAACCATGTTTAGATATTTTAATCAGTCTTCGAATGAGTTATATGATTCACTGCTATTTGCTTAATGGTTCTTGGAAATGTTCCAAGCCCAGTCTACAAGTTTTACACAATTTACTTACACTGAATCATGAGATATGAAGTTTTGGTTATGGAAATGGATATGAAAGTAAATAATTGATGTGCAAAAACGCATTTGTTTGGTTTACTGCATGAGGTGACAATTTGGCGTTGATCAAAAGACGATGAGTGTTTTAAATAATTAAAGGTTTAGTGTTGAGGTGCAAAATCGTGTTTTTATACATTTTTGAATAAAAAAGGTGGATATCTCCGAAATTAACACTTTGATATGTATCTTGAAGAGTAGAGATATGGATTTTTCTAGAAGTTAGTTATTGACCATCGCGATATTTAATAAATTTGACAAGACTGTTGTCATATTATTTACAATTTACTGGTTCTACATTAAATTATTTATATCAAGATTTTTTATATAACCTCGTAGGCCGTTTGTCATATCCGTTCGATCCCTCCCTTTTACTTCAGATCATGATTTTATGTAAGAGAATGTGCTCACTCCACTAGTTTGTTTTCTTATTTAGCACTCCATGTATCGTTATGTAAATATGTATCTACCCATTTCTCTCTTCGGATCCTTGGCTCTTCTGATTTATTCTTGTAAGAGCTACTATCTCCAAATTCTATTTCTTTATATACTCGTAATGTTTTATTTAACAAACCTTGAAGGTCCCGTGTTCCGGGTAATTTAAATAAGGGAACAATTTGGTAATTTAGAGTTTGAAGAAAAGCCGTTTTATTAAAATTTTTCGATTACTTCCGAAGACACCCGAAAAAAAAATTAGAAAATTTGAGATTATGAAATTTAATTTTCTCTGTGCCAATAAATTATTTCTAGTACCTACTTCCATTCTGCTTTAGTACCAAATTCAGCCAAACGTTCATCATAAATTTTAACCAATATTCTAAGAGGCTGCTACATTTCGGAATGTAACTCAAAATATTTCAGAGCTGTTTACGTACTGTTTATATCAAATTTGTAACAAACTCTTAACATACTTATCTCGTTTTATTTATTTGTGAAACTCTGTGTTTTAAACTATGGGTACTCTATTATCATTTGACCAGTACTGTCATTTTTCTAAAAGAAAATTCTTCAGTGGAGTTAAAGCCAACTACAGTGATATTTGTTATTTAAATATTTGTACTTGTAAGAACACAAATTATTACATATTTTGTATTTTTGTAGAAAAAAAATTGTGATTGTAGCAGAAAAACGAAACGTCTGATGGCAAATCTGAAAATGTCATCCTATAGCTGAAAAAATGTGGCCGTGCAAACGTGTTTCCCGTTTTGCGTGAGGGTCGAATTTCAATTACTGAATACTCAATATTCCTTTCCGTGCCAATTGTCACGGTTTATTTTTTCAAACCGGATTTACTTTGTGGAGATATTTTGTGGTAGATTCTGTAACAGCTAATGAAGTAGAAGTCGATTGTTTGTTAAACTCCCATCCATAGAGGACCAGGTAATTTTTGTGTGGGGCTTTTCTTTTCTTAGATGGTTGTCTTCTCTTAGGACTTATAAGTGCTCAGGCCCAGGTTAGGTGAAACCTGTTTTTTGTTCGCAGTTTGTACTACTCCCCTTTCTCCTTTCATAATCATTATAATTTTATTTAGTATTTTAGATATGTGTATGAACGCATTTTTGAGTACATTTATTTGGCATTTCAAGTGGTGGAGAATAGAATAAATAAGTAATGGAAATAGGATATCGTATTGCATTCAAAATGTAAAAATAAGTATTATGAGAAATATAGTTCACACCTTTAGCTGACGAAAACACAGAGGAATGACAGTAAATATTATTGCGACTAAAGAATCATTAAGAGATTCATTCATTGACTTTCAAATCGTCTAGCTACGTACACAAACGTGACTTACATTTGTTCCAAGCAAATGCCGTATTCGATATTGATTTTGATAAATTACAACTTTTTATTGGCATTCTCGACAGTCGTCTGTCCTCATACCAGCATGAGAGATTTTGAATAACTCATCAGTTCTTATAAAATTCTCACAATTTCCCAGAAATGGCGAGAACATACGTCACAAGGACGCCATGTTGATGTGAACGATGTCAAGTTTTTGTTCTGTGCTGGACTTATAAATCATCAAATGGTTTACAGATCGTAAACAATTTTTTGTACTAATCTATTTTTATCGTGGGTCAACATTTTTCTATCTGGAGTTATAAATAGGATGTACAAAAAGCTACTAGACAGAAAAAATCGTTATGTAAATGTTATTACGGGTGAATTGTTAACAAATCTTGTTTAGCGTATTATAGGCGTTTCGTCATCAGCTGCCCTTCCAACAAAGGACTGAAATCTCCTCTATATTATTAACGTATTTCAAACTAAATATTCATTAAATCAAAGTGAAAATAAACTCATCCTTTAAGAATTTCATGAAACTAAGCACACAGATTTTCGAATTCGGATGGCTCCCATCTCAATGGTAACACCTAAATAACAAATTACAAATTTTGACAGATACCATAGCACAATTTATAAATGAGGTGAAAAACATTTACCATCAGTTGTATCAAGGCGCCACTTGAAATTAATAATTTTCTGAGAGAAGGATGCTGCTTATCCTAACAAACCTGACAATTTAGGTAAACTCGGCTCTAAAACAATAGTTCAATGTAACCAAATATGAGTACAAATTGGGGAAGGTATCATTTCTAACTTGTTATTTGCGACGTCAAATAACCGTCATCTGCTGACAGATTTTGGTCCACCATTTTCTCCTATCTGCGTGGAAGGGGCTTCAAAAGAGTGTTATTGTTGAACACTATGAGACGAAATTTGCGAGAGATTCCCGTGGGTAACACAAGAAAACTCGTTTCCCATTACGCGGAAAAAAAGATGTTTTGCTCGGATTTTCTAAAATGCAACCAAGCATTAAAATACGATAAGCATAAGTGTCGCATGTGGCCAAAGGGTTTAGACAAGGACGTGATTTTGTAAGGAAACATAGTAGTATGGCCACTATTTTCTCGTTTTTTCTAAGCGCAAGAATGAAAGTTGATAACTAGAGTAGCCCACAAAAAAATTGGCTTAAGGTTTGCGAATGGCCAAGTAAGATTAAGGAACGGAAAATATTGTGGAAACTTGAACGATTACTGTCCTTATTCTTACTTGGCCAGTTGCAAAAGCTATGCCAATACTTTTTTGGACTAGTCTCGATATAAATTTCCATTCCTCCGAATGGCAGAAGCGAAAAAGTCGTTGCATTATTGTTTCCTTTCAGGAAAAGATCCTTGTCTCAACCCTTTGGCCACATGCGACACTTATTCTTAGCGTATTTTGATGCTCATTTGAATCCTAGAATTCTATTAATCAAGATTTCAGAACCGAACAAACCAGCAAAATTTTTTAAAAACAGGAAAACGAGTCCTTTTATGTTAGCCACACGGTTCTCTATAAAAAATTCGCCTCGTTGTGTTCAACAATAATGCACTTCTCAACACCCTTCAAAGCAGAAGCGAGAAAATGTTGGCCCAAAATCTCTCACCAGATGATGGTCTAAAGGTTATCTTCGAAGAAGATGGTAAAGATATTTCCTATACGGATCGAAAATTCGTAAAAGAATGTAACAAGTAGGTTCTATAATTAAATACAGATAAAATTGAATAAATAGCAAGAGTACTTTCATGTGTTCTTGGGAAATAACACCACAATCGGAACAAACAACTGTATATTCTAGAAAAAACCAGACGTTTCCAGGTCAATTCTGACCTCGTTTGAATGGCTTTAAACATGTATTGAAAATATAAAATGCACAATGGAAATTTGATATATGACATTTAAGTTGACATAAGAAAAAATTGTTGTTTCTAGGTATATAGGTAGCACAAAAAATTCTAAAGATCTTGTATTACAGTTAAACAGCTTTCAAGTTGGTAGAACTTGAAAGAGTTGTCTTTAGAATTTATAACTGGTGTTCCCAGGTAAGACTCTGATATAAGATAGCGCATTCGCCAAAAATGTGAACAAAGGATTCTTTTATTTCAGTCATCCCATTAACGTCATAAGGGAAAACCTAGGAAAAACCTTATGAACTATCCCGATACTGGGTTGTTCAAAAAGAGATGGCCATTACTAATTTCTTCCTTAATTGTCTGTAACCAGAGACGATTGAATTCTACAGAAGTAGAAGCGATACAATCGTTTTCATTCAAAAGAATTAACGCAGACACTTTTATTTTTCGTTTTGTGTTATGTCATTCTTTGTGAAGTATAGTTCAATTGTCAAATTTATTTTATGGCCTAGGTTCCAAGCATGTTCACAAATTTTGTTTATTTTTTTTGGTTGTCGTTTTTTTTGGTTGTCGTTTCGTTATGTAATTCTTGTGTTCATTAATTCGTATGTTTAATGGTCTCGATGTTTCTCCAATATAAATTTATTGCATTCGCAAGGAATCTTGTATATGCATTTTTTGAGTTCTGAGTTTTGTTGGTTAATAATAATAGAAGAGTCTGCATTAATTCTTTTTAATGAAGACGATTGTATCGCTTCTAAAAACAACAATTTTTTCTTATGTCAACTTAAATGTCAAATATCAAATTTTCATTGTGCATTTTATATTTTCAATACATGTTTAAAGCCATTAAAATCGAGGTCAGAATAGACCTGGAAACATTTGGTTTTTCCTTGAATATACAGATTTTTGTTTCGATTATGGTGTTATTTTCCCAAGAACACATAAAAGTAATCAAGAATATGCCACAAATAACATTTAGAAGACAAATATAACAATATCCGTAATTTTTTTTTTCGCCAATATTTTTAAAACTAATTCTACACAAAGAAGTGGCATTTAGAAGAGAGCATCCCTTATCTGTATGTTCGTGTAGCCTGCTTTTATGGTCTCAGAGCATTATTTCAGAGCTACTGGAAATAAAATATAGATTTGCAACAGTTAGCTAGCTACCAATCTTCTGTTCAGACCCTTGATTAGGAATACTATACGATTTGACACCGTTTTTGCGGTTACTAAAACATTAATATAGGCATTTCTTATCTTATCACCGCATTAGAGAGTACGATTTCTTTTACTCTTTGGTTTATGTGAACAAAATGTTTCTTCCCAGTCTATAAATAAAATTATATATGGGTTTCATAAAAATATATAATTAGGTATATAGGTTATGGGATTACTGTGACGTAGACTAAGAAGGTTAATTATCGTTAAAGTGGTATTTTTCTTATGAGGTTTAAATTATTTTTAACTTTTTAGTTCTTTTTATTAACAAGTAATGAAAGCTTGTTTTTACAAAATGTTTTCATATAATTTTATTTTTAACCTTTTTGAATTTTATTAGATATTGATTACGGCATAGTTCGGAGCCCGTAGCAGTATTTTTCCCTTATATAGCCCGTAGTACGCTCACAATATGTTTTGAGCACTTAAAGCTGAATGTATTTTATATTTTAATAACTATATATATATATATATATATATATATATATATATATATATTATTTTTTTTTTTTTTTTTCTTAAAATATTCGAGAACGGCTGCATTGTGTTTTGAACAAGGGATTATTAGCCACAAACCATTTCAACACCTCGAACACATTATCGCAAGACACTGAAAACTCACGAGTATTATTTAAAATCTCCAGATGCTCAGTAACAATCACTCGAAAGGATCTTGGGCCAAAAGTACTGCTTAGCCACGACATCAGGTATAACCCCATCTCTGCGTGCAAATATTACACACTTTATAGCAAAAGGTATTTATCGCGTTATTAGTAGTACTCAACGCTACCACGTTGCATATTCCTGTGATTAGACTTTTTCTGCCATTCATTCCCTGCTTTTACAATGCGTTCCTCTGCCGTTTTTGTTGACTGACTTGATTGTCTGAACATTCGGCTCCTATCGATTCTGGCCAAGTGTTCTTCTTATAATTCATTTTTCTCTTCTCTCATGTGTACGTATTCTAACATTATCTATCCAGAGACCACGTTGTTCAGGTGATTCATTTGCCCTTCTCTCTTGTTTCTTTGTTCTATAGATATCTTGCCTATTCCTGCGTTGTTCTAACGATTCGTTTTCTCTATGTCTAGCTACTGCTAAACTATTTTTTTCCAAGCGTTGTTACTTCTGGACTTCGCTTTCATTAACAATCTTCTTCTGTTGCTTCAATTTCGCCTCCTCTAAACATTTCTTTCTTTGGATGGTAGTTTCTTTTTTGTTCATTTCGTTCCCACGAGTATATGACAAAAACGGTGCATCCCTCGGCACGTACTTACCTTGGCATTGCGTCAACTATTTAATCCATCTAATCCAAGACAGAATCCACATTCATAACAAACGTACACCAAACTACCACAACTCACCATTCATCAAAAACGGTCCACTCATCAAAACGAATCAAACACAACGCTGTTGTATCGCTTTGACTACCTACCAACTCCATCAGCAGACCCCGGTTACCATCTAGCACCAAACAACTTGTTAAAACGAATCAATCTTCAAGAGAAAGAAAAAGATGACGTAGTTTCTCGTCTGCAACCAAGGAGTATCAGCTGGTTGAGAGAGGATAGCTGAAGTAATTGGTAGTTTCTAATACAAAGTAGTAGATACTGCATTGTCAAATATAGATAATTCTGGTAACTAACAAATTATTTGATCATTATTATAGATGTTTTCTGAACGATAATTGTAGCACCTCTGATTTTTATTTTTTCTGAGATCTTTGGGAATAACACCACATAAACTTGAAAGTCTGTAAATTTCAAAATGTCCAAACGTTTTAAGGTCTAAGTCTAAATAAGATTCCGTTTGCAATGGTATTAACTAGGGTACCGAATATTCGCATTCGCATTCGCATTAGCGAATATTCGCATTCGCATTCGTGGTTATACATGCGAATTTTTTGCGAATCATATTTCTATGCAAGTACTGAGATTTAAAATTTTCAGGTTTGTTATTTGTACTTTAAAGAAAAATCTTCTAATTGTGATACAGTCTTGATGTTACTCATTAGGTAAATTGCACACTGTTTAATGACCATTGATTCTTACTTGCCCAAGCAAGTACCTCATAAACTTCATTATAACTTTAATAAAAAATAGAATTCTGATATTTAGATGCACTTAAATTATATTTTAAATACTAAAGGCTGTTATATTCACCTAACAGTAAAGTTTCAAGTAACTACTTGTCAGTTAAATTTATTGGCAGGATTAATTTATATTGAGTATATTCATGAAAAATATTCTGTCAGGTAAGTAGTTCAAAGAATCTAATGTTTCTCTTTATCTGGTAATATGAAATGCATATGTTAGAAAAAGAGGACATCATTTTAATTTTTTTTTGTGTTATGTACATTTTTCAGAAGGGGCTCTTAATTTTACAGAGGATAAATGAAAATAGCTATAGATTACAAATTGATTCAAAATGTTCACATTGTTGAAACCTATTGCGTGTAATATATTGAGGCCGCACATGTTAGGTATATATTTTCAACAATCATAATCTCTTCTTTAATAAGTCAATAATATTTGATTCAGAATTTATAATTAAAATGTTTATTAAAAACTTATATAATTCTACGTAATTGCTGACATATTATGTTTCCAGAAAATATTTACTTGAATCTGTCAAGTAAATTATCTTGTCAGTAGGTGCCACTAACATTAAGATTACCCTTTACTGGTTATGAATATACACCTAAATAAATTAAAAGTAAGTTATGTCAGTTTCATTATGTATAATATGTAAATTTCAATTTGACTTGTGAACAAGATATTTATTCTGTTTAATAAAAACAACAAACTTGTTTATAATATTACTTCATGAAGTAAACCAAAGGTTTGGTTTACTCCATACAGATGACAACATAGAATTGTTAAAACGGCGTTGACTGTTTTAAATAGATATTTGATGTTAGGATGCAAAAGTGTTTTTTATATTCAAAACGTAAATAAATACATTTAATTAAAACATCAACAAATGTCTTACACTTTGTCTCATAAACAATATACATAAATTTCAATATAAAAATTTAACATTTCTTCTTTGAAACATAAAACATACAATTTATTTACTGGACTTTGTAACTCAATTTTAGTTTTGTTTTCAGTTTACCTTATGAATGTGAGAACTTAGCTGTTAAAAACAGCGTTGAGTGTAAAAAATAAAGGTTTGCAGTTAGGGTCCACATCTTTGTGTTTACATATCTGAGACACCCCAAAAATACCACTGCTCTTCTAGTTTACGTATTTGTACTAAGAATATAAAAACTGATTTATATAATTCCGATTCACAATTTATGACATATTTTTTCATGGAGCCAAAATAACTACATTTCATTATATCGGGTTCAAAATAATCAGTCTTAAATATACGATTTAAATGTGTTTGTGATTGCATAATTTTGGCGCCATATTTAAAAATCTGATATTCGCATTCGCATTCGTACTCGCGAATATTGGTACTGAAAATTCGCATTCGCGAATGTGGAAAATCGGACATTCGTTACATCCCTAGTATTAACACAAATGAACAAGAAATTTAAAAAAATGAAAATGATTCGTAATGACAAATTTCGTAATTCACAAGTTGACATTAATGTTTGATAATCAAATTTATGTAATTAAGGGATTTTACTGCAAATTTGATACATACAGGGTAGCACTAAAAAATCTAAAGATCATGTGAAATAAAAAAAATTCTTTCAAACTGAAAGAATTTGAAACAGTTATGTTTAGAATATCTTTAGAATTTCATGAGGCGTTCCTAGGTACGATTTGCACTATCTTGCATTCGCCAAAAATGAGACCAAAGATCATCATTAAAGTCATAAGAGAAAACCTAGGAAAAACCTTATGAACTATCCTGATATAGGCTTGTTCAAATGGACATTACCATTATTAATTTTATCCTTGATTATTTTTTATAGAAGTACTAGTTATACAATTGCTTTTATAAATTATAGCAAACTCTTGGCCATAACATTTCAAAATACAACCATATTACACAAAGAAGAACACAAGATAAAACGAAAGAGTCTGCTTTGATTTTATATTTAAAATTATGTAAATTTAATACTATGTATCAATATTTGTGTACGATTAATCTCAATGTGTCTTATATGAGGTATAGTTTTGTGAAGTAATATGATAAGGGTTCACAGAAAGTTTGACGCTGTGTGACGAATGAGAAGAGGAGGAGTCTAAAAAGGCTTACAGACATAAAGTGAATAAATAAGATTATCATTGTCAAATTGAATTTGATAAACACAAAATTAGGATTAAGCCAAACTTTATGCACACAGTAATTCAAAACAACTTCTGAGTAATAAAGAAAACTGTTCTAGACTAATTTATAAATACTTGTTTGTACGTACAAGAAGACTAGTTGATCTTATTGTAGATAACTCTTTCAGAATATCTATAATTACATTTAAAATCATTTAAAATTAAAATCAGACACAGAGATAAATTAGTATCCTTTATATGGATGTCTAATGTAACTAGTTTAAACTTTTATATAATTATTATAATTTTTAAATAATTGTAACATTTAGATAGTTTGACATGTTTGAAAAAGGACAAATTGTGTTCGAAACGTAACATTTGAAATTAAATAAACAAATGAACAATAAAAAACAAAAATCTTCAAGAGCCGGAAAAATAATTACAAATGTCAACTAATTTCATTCTAAATAACAGTTTACGGCGAAATTGTTAATTATCAGAAAACCTCCTGCCCTGAAATTATGAAATAAGTTCTTCCGAAAACCGCCATTTGGTAAGGTCGAAAAACAGCCCACCAAAACGTCTCGAGAGCAAAAAGACGTTTCGTCGCGGCTTGTGTGATCTCGTTAGTATGTATTAATCAAAGAACGCCCGAAGGCACTCTTCTTTTACAATAAGTGGCATTTCGTTAGCGGTCCGACTAAAAAGTGATGAAGAAATTACTAGCAATTGTTTGCGGTGGGTCAAAAAAAGCCAAAAAACTGAACCAGAAACCAACACCAACGACGAAAGAGTGCGACACCTGGTGGTCCATCGAACCTGATCTCTTCCGTAACTGCCGTAATTATTATATATTTAACCACTTCTTGTCCACCATTGTTTATTACACCAATTATCCTGTACTTGAAGCGAAATTAGGTGAAACATCGCTGAATTATAACAGTCTCTCCGATTCGTCAAAGGGTTTTTTTATGACAATAAATTGTGTATTGAATTAATGTAATCTCAGTAAATATAAATATGATTTAAAAAATGATTATTCTTGTTTAAATCCCAGTTATGGCGTTATACGTATTTGGGTTCCCGATCGCCAAATCTGTATATTTTGCCAGTATCCATGTTGTAGGTGGTCTACCCCGGTTTCTTTTTCCAGAAGGGTCTATCCAAAATTGCTTTAGGGAGTCGTTCTTCACCTATTCATCTCTTGTGTCCATATCTAGATCTCCTTGCTGCTGTTCTCCATAAACCATTTCAATCAACCATAAGTTGTTTTTTTGTTTCTACGACATTTGCCAAACTCCAGAACTATACATAAATACCGGCCTTAATATAGTGTGGCATATTCTCTATTTTGATCCTTTTCCGATATTTCTATGAATTTTTTCTCGTTAATTATTGTGTCTGATTATTCACTTTGTCTCGTTGGTGTTCACTTTATGCTAGATAAAAAATTCCTTACAGTTTCTAATTCTTTCCCTTGTAGATCTAAATCATCAGGTGGAATTACTATTGATCGACTTGTAACCGCCACTTTCGATATTCCTTTGTAAGTTTCCGCGGAATTATATATTGGTCATCAGTCTAATGAAGGTATACAAGGTTGTACCCCCAATTCCTATATCTCTACACTTTCTTCTAGAACATTCAGGCTTCACTCACATATTTATGAAAAAACTTTGGGGTGTACCTGTCACTTCAAAAAGGGTCAATTTAGGGATAACGTTTTTTCATTGCAGGATGTTAATTTATAATTAATTAAGATTGACGACTTTCGCAGTTTTTCATAAATAGGTACAATACATGAAATACTTTTGTTGTTGCATTTGGCTTTTTTTTCTAGTGTTGGGCTTTGGAAAATGGTAGCTCTATAGATTTGAATTTTTTGCGATTATCATTATAGATTTATGAAAATCACATATCACCTTAATAAAAATATATATTTAGAAAGCCTTACACAATTGCGCAAGAAAACGTAACGTGGTAATCGAAATCGCAAATGATTGACCATACCCATTTATTTGCGAATAATGAAGTAATCATTGCGACCGACGAAGATAGTGTCCAATAATGTACAGAATACTAAAGGACGACCTAACAAAATGAATGTAGTGTTATGGAGTTTTTATTTTGCTATTGGAATTTTTAAATTGAACTCTTTATGTTGGATTCTTGAACTACCAATTGACTTTTGTCAAAATAAAACTCAATAGTATTTTATATTATAAATATTTTTCTTAAAAATAAACAAAAATCAAATATGAATCAACAAATTATGAATATTAAACAATATCTGAGCTATCAAATGATGGGATTAATCTAAAAACATTTGTTTCATGCGAATGGTTCTTTTATTAAATACAATGAAATTTAAAACACAATCAATACTTGTATGCAATTCTGAATGTAGTCTTTTTTTAAATAAACCCGTTAATAATATTTCCCAGTAAATAAACTTTTAAATTAAATAATATATTGTTAAGCGCCAAAATGAAATATTCTTACTGGATAATTGTAAATTGAAATACCTTGTTTCACTTTAAGTTGTTTCAAAATGTTTTCACTTAATCCTCCAGAGTGTTCCTCTGGTCTAGCTGCTGTCTCGAATTTAAGGTATCAGGATGATACTTCATATCTCTGCTATCATTCAAACTGATTCCAATTTCTGCAACTGCTGCTCCTTGGAGATGTTTTTCTGCTCATTTTAATTTGTATTGCTTCCCTGAATTTTATACTCAGTTGACGCTGAATTCCAGCTAGTGGGTTCCTTTTTGAGACATCGAAGAGTAAGAGTACGAGTAGGCGAAGAGCACTCCAGATACCGGACCACCGAGGCAGGGGTTCCCCAAGGAGCAGTCCTGTCCCCGATGCTATTTTCAATCGACACTGCAGACATCCCAAGACCAACCGACACTATAATTGCCCAGTTCGCCGACGACACCACCATAGGATGCCAATCTTTCAGATTCGAGCCAGCCTTGAGACGCCACTGACAATTTAGCGGAATGGTGCCTTCAGTGGAAGATAGCCATCAACGAGGACAAAACCCAAGCTCTGTTCGTCAACGGGAGAAGCCGCACGATCGTTCCGACAGGAAACCTGACCGTCAACGGCAGACAAATTCAATTTAAGAACGAAGTCAAATACCTTGGAGTTATCATGGACAAGGGGTTGACTTTCACGAGGCATGTCCAAGAGACTCGTAATAAAGTCCGGGCTGTCCGTGCCAAACTTTACCCCTTAATAGGAAGAGGAAGCAAACTGGGACTCTTAAACAAGCTGACTCTCATCAAGACAGTCATCTTGCCAATGCTGACGTACGCCTCAATAGTAGGGGGACACACCAGCAAGAGCAACAGGCAGGCCATCCAAAGGCAGGAGAACCTATGCCTACGCCTTGCAGTCGACACACCCTGGTTCGTTCGTAACACGGTGATTTTCAACGATATACGACACCAACCAGTGCTTGCAGAAATGAAGAGGAGGGCTAGAGAGGCTTACGCCAAACTGGAACAGCACCCAAACCTACGACAACTAATCGACTATGACCCCAGATTTATTGACAGATACAAGCAGCCTAAAAACCAACTCTGCCTTAGTGAAGGGAAAGAGGACGAAGAAGCCCAGAGATAGAAGACATGTAAGTAAAAAAAATGAAGTAGATAACAATCTTTACTTTTCAGGTGACAAGGGGGGCCCGGGGGGAAACCAACCTACCAAACAAAGAGAAGACAGAAGAACAAACACTCACAAAACAAACGACGACAACGTGTACGCCCACAGAAGGGTACAATTAGCTATATATCATAGCAAAGAATGAGCCACGTAACACAAATAAGACAGTTGCTGTAGTACCAATAAGGTAAAACAACGGAACCAAACCAAAGCCAAGCTATCCCAACAAAAAGACAGCGATTATGCAGAAGGAAAACTGCGTTAGCGTGAGGACCTGAGTTAAGTCTCAGGGGGTGGGTGGCAAGGGGGCTGGAAGTGCTGATCAGTAAAAATTTTCTGAAGGGCAAATCTAGTTCCTGGGCTCTCGCATGGGTGTGTGTGACGCTGATTTTTCTCCACTGTTTGCTCGGCTGCTTTGGCGTGCTGTTTGTTTACTTTAGTACAATACCATATAGCTTTTGCACTGCTAAATTTTGCATCATCCTCTTGTCATGTACTCCCTCGATTTTACAGTTTTTTATTTTGACATGGAGCTCCGATTAATCACATTTTTATTTTGTTCCTCTTGTCCATTGTCATTACCCATATATTTAATTTTGCTCAAGATCTTTTCATTTTTTATAAAATTGAAATTTTTTGATTTTTCTGTTCTGTGTTCACATTGCCACCCGCAAAAATCGTTATTATTGATTGTCATATTTAATAAAATTTTTCATTGTTGCCGACTAATAATGCTTTCTCTCGATTCTGTGCTCCATTTTTGTCTAACTTACTGAATTTCCAACCGATTCTTTTACTTTGCAATTTGATCTGAATATTTGTAACAGATGAAAATTTTCATTTGCTAATTTTGTGTGGAAAGACTAAAATTTTACTAATTATTTATTCTAAAATGTGTTTGTAAGAACCTAAAGTTGTGATGTGTTACCCCTACTGTGCCTTAAATATAAAATTGTTGAAGTTTTGGATTATTTAAATTTTGACATTTCACTTTCCTGTTTGTGTATTAACACAGAATAATCAAACTATGAAGTGAAATTTATCGTGTTTAAAACAAAACATTCCAAGGATCGCCTTACTGGCAGTAAATATTATAAGATTTATATATTATTCACAATTGCATCATCAGAACAAGGTATACAACTAAGGTCAGTTTGTCAAAAAAATTTTAAAAATTAAAATGTACTTTAAAAAGATTGTAAGTTGGACCTATTACTTTCACATAAATTGAAGTAGAACTTTTGGTATATCACAGGTATATAAAGACAAACCTTTATTTTCACACGACTGATTATTTTTTTTATTCAAATGCCTCTCAAACTTACATTTTTCAAATATGTTGTTCCTCTTAATAGGAATTCGTCCTTATATTTAATTTAAATTTACCGCGTGGAAATCAATCTCAATGTAATGGCCGATTCTGTTCAAGGTCACGAAGTCTTGACCCTAAAACATCAAAGGTTCAGACAAGAGTTTCGCTTCTGGGTTTGATTATTCTGTGGTATTAACTTGAAGGTAAAGATAATATTTTCTATCTGTTAAATGTTTTCATTATGTTATATCAAATGAATAGAATGTTATATATATATATATATATATATATATATATATATATATATATATATATATATATATATATTTAAATTCGTACATGCTTTTTCATAAAATTTTGTGTTTGATTTCAAAATATTATATTTGACTATTTAAATTGTTTACTCAGTTCCTATAAATCCTTACTTCATTGTCTGGCTTCATTTTTAAACCATTTCTATAAGATTATTGTATCTGAATTGCATTAGATGTTTTCATTTCATTTTTTACTTTTATAGAACCATCGTTACAATATTCCTATTGCATTGTTTAATATTAGTTTTGTTTTACTATACTGAACTTATAAATTTATTTTGTTACAGGTATTATTGATTTTTGATTTTTATTGTGCATGTTTATTTAATTTCAGTAGATAAAATTGAATACGTAATATGAGAGGAGAGAGAAAAGATCACCAATTTCCACAGGAAACAATAAAATGTTGTCATAAATACAAATACTTAACATCACAAAAGTAAAAACAAAGATAAGAATGTACACGAGGTTTCTCTGTGAATAGTTGTACAGAAACACGTCGATTAAGGAGGTACAAAACCAGTAACCAACGGAAACTAGGCAACACACTATTGCTACAATGAGAAAAAGGGTTTCATAGAAAACATAAATAATAATGAAGCCCCTAGCTACCCCAGTAAAACGGCCGTCGAGCAATTCTGGAATACACAACTTTCCACAATAGTCTCATTTACAACGGAATATACATTCAACATAATGAAGCACCTCCATAACTGGAAAGCACCTGGACCAAACGGTGTGCAGAATTACTGGATAAAGAAACTTTACACCACCCACAAAAAATTAACAACCCTTATTAATGACATAATTATCCATCCACACAATACTCCTTACGCCTGGTGCTACCTCTTACCAAAGGACAACCTATGTACACAGCACAGCAAAATCTCTACATGACTTATGTGGACTACAAAAAGGCTTTTGATTCACTTCCACATAATTGACTTATTCAAGTGCTGAAACTCTATAAACTAAATACTTCTTAGAATATGCCATGTCCACTTGGCAAACAAAAATCTTTCTGACTGAAGCCGACTGTTCGATACAAATCGACCCTATCCTAATCAGAAGGGGTGTATTCTCAACCCGCTGTAATTCTGTCTTGCCATGAACCCACTCTCACACAAACTAAACTTGACTAACTTTAGGGTCCTTCTCAAACACAACAACGTACAATCATTAAAGATAAACCATATGTTATTATGGACAACTTAAAGTTGATGGCAGCTACGAAACAACAGCTGCATGATATACTTAAAATAGTAGAAGGGTTCTCTAGTGACATCCATAAGCAATTTGGCCTAGACAAACGCCGAATTATTAACATAGTTAAAGGCAAAGTATATCAGGGGCCCTACGAAATGGGAGATGGCACCTCAATTGAATCCATAACGGAAGGTCATACATATAAATATCTTGGAATAAAGCAGGCGGAGCGTATTAATCACCCCAACATGAAAAGGACCTATCAACAGAGTTCTATAGAAGGGCAAGACGACTGTTGAAAACCAAGCTTAACAGTAAAAACCTGTTTCAGGCTATTAACACCTATGCGTGTTCAGTGCCCAGTTACTAATCTACTAACAAAATATATGTTACCTGAATCAGAAGCCTTTATATTGGCCATCCAAGATCAAGTAAATCCATCTTAAAACTATCTAAAGTAGATCATTACAGACCCTTCTATCAACAACGTCAGATGCAGTTACGGTTGCCAAATATCAAAATCTATCCAGCTTATCTCAGGAGGTTGTCAAGCGTTCGCTGGAGCTGAATACAAAGAACTACACGATTGCTGTGGCAAAAATACTGCCCCAGGACTTAGCACTGAAACATGAATTATTACAGTCGGTAAGAATATCCTATTATATATACAAACCAGAATCTGTTTTAGAAAATAATAATTACAAGGCTGTACTGGGGCCGCACGATACTAATCGATCGGACTGTTGCTCACAATAGACCAGATATAGTTCTAGTAGATGAAGTCTCTAGAAAAACAACATCAATTGGCATAGCAATCCCTAACAACAATAATATAAACATAAAGCAGGCTGAAAAATAACCAAATACAGGGAATAAAGTTAGATTACTAAGAGTTTTTTCAAAAAATTTCCATGAATACGTTTCCAACAAACTTTTCAAATACTTACGGACTAGACAAAGAGAGAGTCGTTTGTGATGCATCTTGTGTAAATTTTTTCATGTAAAAGAAACAAATTCCAAGAAATATTTATCTATTAACGTTTCAGTGATTTTCTTTCAAAGGTTTTTAGTATAGTGATCGCAACTGGTCGTTGCCTTAATTGATGTATTCGCTCCATCTAAAAATAAAAAGCGCTAATGCCTTCTGTATAGTTTTAATTTCGATTAATAAATTTTATGTATTATTTATGATGAATTTTCGTTCCAATTAAATAAGTTTCTATACTAACAGACTTTCTCTAATTAATAACTTTTTTAGTTCTGCTTATAGAAAAAACTGCTCGTGGAGTTTGATCCAATTTTTTTGGGGAATAAAAATATAACGATACAAATGGGTTTTGCTAATTTGATGGGTCACAACGAGAAGAGCGCAACACATAAAAAAGAAGTAGATGAACTATAAATAGCATCCTAGTAGTAGAGTAACAGATTGAAATGTATGTAACTTCAAACTAACAGCTTTAAAACATCATGAATCATATCATTAAAGTGCGTTTCTAGATATTCATGCCATAATCATTTTTAAACATGTTTCAGAGTGCAAAAACATTCAAATCCTGGATTCAATCAACACAAATAAAAATAAGAAAACGTTTGTTAATAAAATTTTATTAAAGGGCAGTTTGATGACAAACCTCGTCTACAGTTAAAAACGTGACATGGAATGATTACTGTTTACGGTTTAGACCATACAAATCTGTTTATGAAGAGTAACTCTCTTGGAATTATTAATAATAAAAAGAAATCGTTTGATTGATGAATACACACTCTACATACATATTAACTGACATTGATTTTGATTAATTCAATTTGTTTACAATTTACCCCAAGTTCCGAACAGATAATACCAGCAACTCCACCAAAGCTTTCTGTATTAGAATGTCGTTAAAAAAGTTTTTACCGATTGTCTAAAAAATGGTACAAGCTATTTTATTGCAAAACATTATGGGACCACTTCGGGATCCCCGGAACTAAAACAATTCATTTTTAATATATTATACCCCATGTTCCGAACAGACAATTTTTTCCATATATTTAATAGCAGCGAGTACACCATAGTTTACTTTATAAGAAACTCACTAAAAAATTTTTCCCGAGTTTCTAGAAAACAGTACAAACTATGTTATTGAAAAAATATGGGACCGCTTCGGGATATCCCGTAACTAATCCGATTTGTTTTCCACTTAACCCATGTTCCGTAAGTATATAATTTTTCCATATTTTTAATAGCGGCGACTCCACCAAAGCATAGTGTATAAGAAAATAGGTAAAAAAGATTTTCCCCATTTTCTAAGAAACGGTACAAGCTATGTTAATGAAAAATATATGGAACCACTTCGCAATTCCCCGAAACAGGATCCAGTATCAACGGTCAAAATTTCTTGAGCCGTTTGCAAGTAATCACTGAACAAACATAAAAGAACAGAACGAATTGAGTACCTCCTTCTTTCTGAAGTCGGTTAAAAATATGATGATTTAACTTCATACAAATGCTGCAGATATACAGATACAGAGTTAAGTTTGGTTTTTGAGTGTAATGTTAAATTGTATTTTTTTATATTTTAATATTTTTTGGTAAAACTGTTATGAATTACTCTAATTTGGCATTGCTAATAGAGTGTCACTCTAATACTTTGCTAATACAACGCATTTTTTATGTGTTAAACTGTGTTTAAAGTAGTAAAAAATTTGAAAGAGCCTTCAATTGCACACAGAACTCATTCATGTTTGATGTCTATAACTCTATCGGTTTTTGCTTTTAAAAATTTCAATATATGTTGATGTTATCTAAATTTTCAATATATGTTGATGTTTCTAAATTTTTCTTTATATCTTTAATTGTAACAAATCCATAATCAGAACATAAAAATTTGTTTTTAATCGCATTTGTGGTTTCTTCTCTTTTCCGTCGCAGTACCGAAAAAAAATTAATTTGTTCCTTGTACAGTAATTCATTCATTTGAGACTAAATTGTAAAATCTAAATGATGTAACTCAGAACTTCTCGGTGGTCAAGCAAACGGAAATCTGGATTTTCAGAAACTTCAGAACCACTACTTATAATTGCATCTTATTCGTGGACAGTTTCAGTGTTGTAATGACTATTAGGACTTAATCACACCAAGGTCAAGGTATCCAAACAGTTTGTAGTTCTGCATAGATAGATAAGAAAAATACAGTTTCATAAGTACATCTCAAAAGGGTTATTGATTAAATGTTTATAACTCAGTAAATAATAACGGAAATGGGTCAAATTTTGTTACTCGGTTATTTTTGGGGTTGCTCAACATTAATGTGACATCGGCAACGATTTGGAATATCCAGTTTCCAGTACGGCTGGGATCAAATTCGTTCTAAGGGTCAGATGAAATTTTTGTTATAAAATTTAATATAGTAAAATATAGATGTTCTTCCATTTTTTAGGGTTCCGTATATACAATAGACGGATTTTTCAGTCATTAACATTACAGCAATTTTTTGCGAAACTACCCGGCAGAAAAGGTTGGAATTTGGTATCGGTTATAGTTTGGTGATCCGATCAGAGGTAGATATTGTAAATGAAGAAATTTTGAGTTTAGGTGTACTTCTGGAGAGATCCCAAAATTTTGAAAAAAAATAGGGAATATAGAACGTTGCTCAAATTTAACAGGATAATTATTTAAGGGCGAAAATTTTAGAATCGAACGCGCAAATTTAAGAATAAAACGAAAATTAAGAAAATTAACTTTTTAAATGGATATATCGAATGAAATGGCTCACTATGCGGAATGCAAACATATTATTTATAATTTTTAAAATAAATTATTTAAAGGATATTAACAGAAATAGTTTTAAAAAATCCCCATTCTCCCTTTATTTCCAAAATTTTGATAAAAATGAGGGCTATTGGGCTATTGGCTATTTATCCTATAAAACTTAAGTTTTATAGGATAAATTAGTAGAAATCCCTAATAATAATTTTTGGGATCAAATTATAAAGTAAAAGAAAAATAATTATTAAAATTTTTAGACGAATCGTGTATGATATTAAATGAAAGGGCTCATTACGAGAAATACAAATACATATTTTTTATATTTTTGAAATTATTTATTTAAAAGATATTTACAATATTATAAAATATCGACTATTCCGCCTTTATCTTAGAAATACATGACCGAAAATTAAAAAAAGTTGAGATAAGTTCCCATATTTTGAACTTTACAGGGGAAATAAGGAGACAATTCTGATATTAAGTTTCTATTTCATTTTATAATTTGTCCCCAAAATTAATATTGTGGTTTTCTAGCATTTTTTCTTATAAATTTCAAGTGAGCTCTAGTACCCCTAATTATTTTCGAAATTTTAGGTAGTATGGTTTCGGAAATAAAGCGGGAAATGAGAATTTTTTATTTTTTTGTTAATGTAAACAATTAATTTTAAAAATATGGAAAATATATATTTGTATTCCTCATAATGATAATAATAATGATCATAATTTTAGGTCTTATACTTTGGGGAGTGAAGGGGAATGGGTATTTCTTTTTAAATATTGTTGTTAATATATTTTAAAATAATCACTTTAAAAATACGAATAAAAAATATATTTGTATTTGTAATAATGAGGCCTTTGATTTGATATATTACATGAGGCGTTAGAAATAATTTTAATTTTATGTTTTCCATTTAATACTGTAATTTGTCCTCTAAAATTAATAATAGGGGTTTCTTTCTTATTTTTCCAGTAAAGTTTAGACAGATTAGGTCCTATATACCTAATTTTTTTAAATTCTTTACGTCTTATAGTTTCGGAGATAAAGGGTGAATGGGTAATTTTTTTTAGATTTTTGTGTTAATATCTTTTAAATAATTTATTTTAATAATATGAAAAAAATATGTTTGTATTTGTATTTGTCACAATGAGTCCTTTGATTTGATTTATTACGTGATACGTTACAAACAATTTTAATTTTATATTTTTCATTTAATTCTGTAATTTACCCCCCAAAATTAATATTAGGGGTTTTTTCCTTATTTCTTCATTTGCGATATATATCCGTATATTGTCTATATGAAAGCCTAAAAAATTACTGTGATCAGAAAGACGGAGAAATCCGGAGTAATATTATAAGGGCATTCTTATATTGTATATACAGAACCCTAAAAACACAAAAGTAACTCTCTAAAACGCAAAAAATAACATTTTTCGACAACAGTTAATTATTTTTTCTGAACTCGGTGTCAAATTGAACAGCAAATTGCAAAATAAAACTATAAATGTACTTACTAAATTATTGTAACTTTAAATTGACACCGACTTCAGAAAAAGTGTTTAATTGTAGAAGAGAAATATTTTTTGCTTTTTACTTAAGTTACTTTTATATTTTTTTTTTGTTTTTTTAATGTATTTATTTTACAATCTTTAGTGATATAGTTTTCTAAACTTTTTCGAAATTTTCTAAAATAAGATATTTCATTTTCAAAATTTACATTTTTTGACAAATCTCGTAATTGAAAAGAGGCATGTATATTTATTATACAATTTATATAATTTATATTGATGTAGCATAATTGAATGCAGTTTTTAGTTCTAATTACTTCTGTTTGATAACAATGGATAATAATTTATTTTCTAAATATTAGTCCTAATAAAGTTTTCCCTTTGATTCTAACTTATGAATGTATATATAGACGAAATGAGAATCTTCATCTTGGAGTTGTTTAACAGAGATTTCTTCTGATTTAATTCCTATTTACTGAACTCCATCATTCGAACACACATTTGCTGTTTTTAATACTATAGCTTTCACTAATTAAGTACAAGTTTTTCCCAATTTTCTAAAACACGGCATATTCTGTGATTGAGAAAATATGGCCCAATTTCGGGATCATCCTTAACAAAATCCAGGTTAACCGATCCAAATTCCTCGAGTCTGATTCGAGTGATCGCTGAACACTCATAAAAAAAACATAAAAATGCAGACGAATTCAGAACCTTATCATTTTTTGAAGTCTATTAAAAATTACCTATTTTCAAGTAGAATATTAATATATAAAGAATTTATAACGAAATTTAACAACCATATTTACACTTAACGCACCCTGTACCTTGAGAACTTAGAATATTTGTATAAGAGATACTGGGCTACACCAGCATATTTTAGGTCCTAGTTTAGCGATTGGACATTCTAAAGAATCATCCTCTATGATCGCATTTATAAAACTTCTTTCATATGGTTCAAGTATGTACGCCACATGTTTTTTAGGGTTCTGTATATACAATATACGGATACCTTTATAATATCACTCAGGATTTCTGCCTCTGTCACATCACAGCCATTTTCTCCTAAACTACTGGACGGAAGAGGTTGAAATTTGGTATCAATGTATAGTTTGGTAACCCAATCAGGTGTACATATCGTAAAAGAAAAAAAATTGATTTTAGGGGTACTTCTGGGGGGAAAAACTAAAAAAATCGACCGTTCCCCCCCTGATCTCCGAAACTACTGAGCCTAAAATTTTGAAAAAAATAGGAAATATAAAGCGTTGTCCGAACTTTACAGGAAAATTAAGGAGAAACCATTAATATTAATTTTGGGGGACAAATTATAGAATTAAATAAAAATTTAAAAATACTAATATATTTTTTTCATATTTAAAAAATATATATTTAAAAAGATATTAACGAAAATATACCAAAATTTACCCATTCCCCCCCTTATCTCCGAAACTATAAAACGTAAAGTTTTGAAAAAAATAGATTTATAGGTTCTGACCTGAAGTTTACTGGAAAAATAAGGAGAAACCTCTACTTTTAATTTGGGGGGCCAATTTCAGAATTAAATGGAAAATATAAAATTAAATTGTTTCTAACCCATCATGTTATATATCAAATGAAAGAGCTCATTACGACGAAAACAAATATATATATTTTTTAATTTTTAAAATAAATTAATTAAAAGATATTAACAAAAATATAAAAAAATTTACCCATTCCCCCCTCCTTATCTCCGAAACCACAAGCTGGAAAATTTTGAAAAAAAATGGAGGTATAGCCCCTCATCTGAACTTTACTGGAAAATTAAGGAGAAATCCCTAATATTTATTTTAGGGGGCAAATTATAGAATTAAATGGAAAATATAAAATTAAAATTGTTTCTAACCCATCATGTTATATATCAAATGAAAGGGCTCATTATCACGAAAACAAATATATTTTTTTCATATTTTTAAAATAAATTAATTAAAAGATATTAACAAAAATATAAATAAATTTACCCAACCCTCCCCCTTATCTCCGAAACCATAAGCTGGAAAATTTTGAAAAACAATAGAGGTATAGCCCCTTACCTGAACTACTGGAAATATAAGGAAAAACCCTAATATTTTTTTGCGGGGCAAATTATAGAATTAAATAGAAAATATAAAATTAAAATTGTTCCTAACCCAGCATGTTATATATCAAACAAAAGGGCTCATAATGAAGAAAACAAATATATTTTTTCCATATTTATAAAATAAATTAATTAAAAGATATTAACAAAAATATAAAAAAATTTACCCATTCCCCCCTTATCTCCGAAACCATAAGCTGAAAAATTTTGAAAAACTGGAAGTACAGCCCCTCACCTGAACTTTACTGGAAAAATAAGAAGAAACCCCTAATATTCATTTTGGGGGCAAATTATAGAATTAAATGGAAAATAAAAAAATATAATTGTTTCTAACGGGTCATGTAATATATCAAATCCCAAGGGTCATTATGAAGAATACAAATATATTTTTTTAAATTTTTTTAAAATGAATATTTTAAAATATATTAAAAAAATATTTTAAAAAATACCCATTCTCCCCGTTATTCCCCAAACTCTAAGACGTCATTTTTTTGTTTATAGGAAAAATATGAAAAAAATCCCTAATTCTATTATTTGACCTCCAAATAATAGAATTAAACGGAAAATAGATTATTAAAAAAAACCCATAGTAATTTTAGGAACAAATTATACAATTAAATGGAAAATAAAGATTCAATTTCAACGCATCATGTAATATATCAGATAAAAGGCTCATTATGTGAATTACAAATATATCATATTTTTATATCATTTGTATAAAAAATATTAATAAAAATATAAAACATCGACTTAATTCCCACTTTAGAAACTACACTATTTAAAATTTGAAAAATATATTTTATTTATATTTTTAAATAATTTGAATAACAGATTTAATAATTTATAATTTAAACTTTGACCTATTTTGCCATTTTTCTTCCAATCTACAGAGCCTCAAAACTCAGACAGTAGATTATAAAGGCATCTCGTTTATTAGTAAAATAAAACTCTAATGTTACTTTTTGGGGGCCAAATTAGAAAATTAAATACATATGTATTGTGATAAAAATCAAGCGAATCCTAAAGCAGATAAAATAAAAAGTCTATGTGTGAAAAATCAAAATGTATATTTTTTATAAATTTAAAACGCTTCCTTTAAAAGATATAAGGCTAAATATAAGAAAATGCACTCGCCCTGCTTGTCTGAAACTGGAATATTCGAATCTTGAAGGTGGAACGGAACCCTATGTATGCGAGTCCAACTCGCACTTGACCAAATTATTAAATTGTACATTTACTTGTTAAGTCCTTTCCTTTTCAAAAAAATCTCGATAGTTTTTGAGTTGACAGCACACGGAAAATTCATCCAACGAAATGGCAAGCACCTCGCGCGTTAGTGTGTGATTCATTAAAATAGTATGTCAGTGTGTCAAATTGGCATTGATGTGCGGATCACGTACATCATCAATTCTAATCCATAATCTAGTTCGAAAGCATGAAAAACATCCACATTGGCGATTTCCTATTTACTTACTCTCGACTAGCAGCTCGAGCAGCAGCTCCTCCACAGGAAATGACAGATTTGGTTGTGTCTCTTTTTATGATTGACTCATAGAAAAATGTTGAAATCACTATTCAACTACAATGTATTATTCCGTGGTATTTCCTTTAATGATTTTACTCTTTCTCGGTAGAAATTCTGTGCTGTCTGTCGCATATTGTTGGGAGTTAATCATAATGGTTTTTGCCGTCGTCGATTCCGGCAACAGAAGTGGAATTACAGATTTCATCTCAATATGGGAAGCAAGTATGCATATACATTTCAATATATACGAGGAGCATACAAGAAAAGTAATTTTGTCAATAAATCTAGATTTATTTTTGAAGCGAAACTTTCTCAACGGATTTATAGAAAATCAATAAAATATAATAAATAAACAACTATAACATACAATTAATAAACAATACCTGCATAAAATTTGTTTATCGTTCTAATAAACATTCCAATTCTCTATTTGGGATAGTTTACATTAGAGATTTGCTATAAGGTCAGAAGTCAGAACACCACAAAACTGAGCAATATTACTTACCATTAAATTTGTATGCTGCTGTATTATATGAAATTATTTTGAATTTCTATTAAATTTCTTAGTATCCTGATACGGGGCACCTAAAGGTAAATACTTAACTTCAAAGTTACTATTTAAAAACAAAAACACTTTCGAAAATGTTTTAAATAAAAATAAAGTGTTACAAGAATGAAAACTGATTGTTCAGAGTTTAGAATTGTTTCATCAAGTTTAGATAAGTTATTAGTAGGTATCGGACTTGAAGGGTTTTTTTGCTTGAAATCTAAGTTAATAGGAGGTTGAAAAAGTGACCCGTAAACTAGTATAGAGTCCAGTCTTTTTGATTTCCTTGGAAAATGGTGATATAGTTCTGACTGATACATGTTTCCAAGAGAGTGGTAAATAAAGTGTGGCTATTATCCCTCCATTCTAAGAGGGTGGCTCTGAATTTCCATTTAGTGAAATTGAGGATACCATTTTAATTGCCAAAGTGAGAATCCAAATTTGTTCATTATTATATGGTAAATGCATTAGTCAATCAGCAGTCAATTATAATTGATGGTACAAATAGACCAACAACAGCATACGTAATTTAATGTTTATTTCCCTAAGTTCCATAAGTTGAGTAATTAAGTCATTACCATTAACTTATCTTAATATGTTTCACACGATCTTGTTGCAAATATTAAACAATCTTTCTTCTAATAAAACTTATTTTATTACTAATGTTGGTACCCGTAATAACTGTTTTTGGTGCAGTACTTTTGAGAATTTAGCTCATGAATGAGGTAGATATCTTCTAAACTAGAGCCTTCACATTTAAGAATAATTTCATTAATAAAACTTCATTGCGGGTAACTTTTACACTTCCATCAACTGGTAAATAAACAAATAGGTTACAGGTACCGCAACCAGATACATACTTTTGTATTGTCATTTCCAAGCAACAGTTAAGGTTGATAAAGTGGAACATATGAAAACAAAGTAAGATTAGGTTGGCTTGACCTCGAAATATACTAAAGAGGTAGGTAGTTACTAATTTCTGTATAACAAGAACTTGTTATCTGACAACAGCAAACGTACAGTTTTAACCTGATGTTGTTTGTGCATAGGTACCTAAACAATAGGAGCCTACCTACATAAGTACTTAATTATTTTAATAGGTATTACATTAAGACTTCTCAATAATAATTGACATTAATGTTATGAGAATTCATCCGACAGCTGGTGCAATCGGCCATCAACCAATTCATGGAAGGGACATTATTCCGATAAATTCGTGGAACCCGAAATGTTTGTCTCTCAACCGGCGGACCGCTGCCGTTACTGGGAATTCCCTTAAAGCTTCCAGAACATGATGGAATTTCTCGATGGTTAGTGGACGTACCAGACAATTCCGAAATTAATATATAAAAGGAATAGCTGGCGATAGGAGGTATTCAGTTTTCGTCGGTCGTTTGTACAGTTAAGGTAAAATGTAAATAGTAGTTTCTGTGAATATAAATTTGTGTAAAAGTAGTGGAAATAAATTAGAGTGAGTTGGACTGTGTTTTTAAATAAATCCAAGAACTGAACTGAACCCGAGTGTGAAAATAAAAACATTTCAGTGGTGTTAGGTATGGGGTGTATTTGTGGAACTTTAAAAGTAAAAAATAAATTGACTGAAAATGTTTAAAAATTGAAAGTGGCGAACTTAAAAAAGGAACTTGAGGAAAGGGATTTAGAAATTAGTGGGAAGAAAAGTGAATTAATACAACGGCTACGAGATGCTCTAATAAATGAAGGTAACGATCCCGATACTTACTTGTTTGAAGTTTCTGGTAATGGGGACATGAGCATGCTATTAAAGAAAATAAAAGATATAATACAAGAAAATTCTAAGACTTTAGAAGATAAGCTACAAATATTACAAGATAATTCCCAGATCTTGAAAGAGTCGTTAGAAGACAAATTGCTAGAAAATTCTAAAATCATGAAAGAGGCTCTAGAAGATAAATTACTAAAAAATTCTAAAATCCTAGAAGACAAATTACTTGAAAATTCTAAAAGCCTGGAAGACAAATTACTGGAAAATTCTAAATCCCTAGAAGAAAATTTGAAAAGCATGGAAAAAAAATTTAGAAATGCTGGAAGAGAAAATATTCGAGAATGAAGCTCGGATGGAAGAGCTAAAACAGACAATGGTTGAAAATGAAGCCCGAATTGAAGATCTGAAGCAGACGATGGTCAAATATGAAACCCGGATGCACGAACTAAAGCAAACAATAGTTGAAGCACTTAGTCAGGCCACAGTTAAAACTGAAACGCGGATAGAAGACCTAAAACAGATAATGGAGGGTGAGCTCAGCAAAATAAAAGAACAGGTAGTCACTATACAAAAGGGAGAAACTCAATCAAAAACCGTAAGCAGAAACAGTCCACAAGTAGTGGATTTAAAAATTGGCTTCGAAGGAGCAAGACACAAAATGAAACCTCCCCAATTTGATGGAAAATCGTCATGGACTAACTATAGGCGCCAATTCGAGGCTGCAGCAAAGTTAAACGGATGGTCGGCAGATGAGAAGGCAATAGCACTAACACTCGCGTTAAGAGGGGACGCTACAGATATTTTGCAAACATTGAACACACTGAGCAAGAAGACTACGATCAACTGGTCAAACATTTAGAGTTGAGGTATGGCCAGACACATTTAGAGCACGTGTACCACTAAAAAATCGCCATCAGAAATCTAATGAATCGCTACAAGAGTTTGAAGCCGATATTGCCCGTCTGGTTCGTCTTGCCTATCCAGCCACACCGGAAAATGTGATAGAAAGGTTAGCAGTGCAAGCGTTTTTGGATGGTCTTCGGGACAACGAAGCCAGGCAAGCATTGACGTTAGCTCGACCGACTCAATTAGTGGATGCACTGGCTCGAGCTCTGGAATTCGAGGCTGCGAAAAATACATGCAGAGGTCAAGCCAGAGTCCGAATCGTTGACGGAGAATCGGAAGATGGCGGAAACGATGAAGCCTCTGTAAGAAAGATAATAGAAGAAGTCCTTACCGAAAAAAGACTAGTGAGATGTCGGACGTGTCGTAAGGTAGGACATGTCCAGAGTCGTTGCAAGGAGAGCAACGGAGTCCAGACTTCCTCGGCGGGAAAACTAAAGAAAACCTATGTAAAGGGACCATCGTTGACCTGTAGCAAACAAGTGTCAACTACCAACGCATATGTCGCTTCGCTACGCAACCACGTTAACAGTGTCTTCGTAGAAGGCCTTATTAATAGGAGGCAATTTGCAATGCTGCTGGATACTGGCGCGACGAAAACAGTAATAAGGCCCAACATTGTTTTAGAGACAATGATAAAACCAACAAAATGGCAACTGCGAACAGCGACAGGAGAAGCAGCGAAAGTCCATGGTGAAATAGAGGTTGAAATGTCCTTGGGAAACACAACCTTTTTACATCGGGCATTAGTGGCAGACATCGAAGACGAAGTAATCATTGGAATGGATGTCATGAGCTCCAAAGGATTCCAGTTAAACTTCAAAGATGGAATTCTACGAGTGAATGACGAAGAAGTGGTGCTTCATGGGAAAGATGGCTCGAACATCTTAGCAGAGGATGTCAATGTTCCGGAAAGAGCTGAAATCATTGTAGATGCTTGCCTGGATGGGAAAGCTAAAGCTGGAACAGTGATGATGTTTGATACCGAACTTAACGACGGAAATGTAGGCAGAAGAGTCGCACTGGGGAAGACTCTGTTTCGTGCCAAGCAGATTGTGCCAGTAAGAGTAATGAACCTGAATCAATACTCGGTTGTGCTAAAGAAAGAAACAACTTTGGGCCATTGTTCAACAGTTTCCTCTGTAGTCAGAAGCACACAGCATTCAAAAATACCACCAGGTAAATTACCTGAGGAACTGGAAAGACTCATCACCAATTCATCTAAGAATTTGAAACCAAACCATAAAGTAAAATTGAGGGACATCGTTAGAAACTACCAGGATATCTTCGATGTAGGAAACGGAAAAAGAGGACGGACTGACCTGGTGAAACATAAATTAATACCGGGGACGCTCAGCCTATTCGAGAGTCGGCGAGGAGACTACCTCTAGCTAAAAGAGAAGAAGCAGACAGAATAGTCCGGGAAATAGAGGAAGAAGGCGTAATTGAACCATCCAATAGCCCTTGGGCTTCTCCAGTTGTCTTGGTTAAAAAGAAAGATGGTTCTACTCGATTTTGCGTGGACTATCGGCAATTAAACCACGCTACAAAGAAAGACAGCTATCCCCTTCCAAGAATAGACGATACACTAGATACGCTGGCTGGATCGAAGATGTTTTCCACCCTGGACTTGAAGAGCGGTTATTGGCAGGTGGAACTTGCTACAGAAGACCGAGAAAAGACTGCTTTTACCATCTGCTCAGGACTTTAACAATTTTCGGTAATGCCGTTTGGGTTGTGTAATGCGCCAGCAACTTTTGAAAGATTGATGGAAACAGTTCTAAAAGGGCTTTCATGGAAAACATGCCTGGTGTATCTTGATGACATTATCGTGGTTGGAAGATCATTTGAAGACCACTTCAAGAACCTGGAGGAGGTGTTTCGGCGACTTCGAAGTTCCGGAATAAAGTGAAGCCCAAAGAAGTATCAGTTGTTCCAAGAAGAGGTGCAATATCTTGGACATGTGGTTTCCGCAGAGGGAGTAGCTGTTGATAAACAGAAAATCAAAGCTGTCCAGGAATGGCCGATACCTAAAGATATCCACCAGTTAAGAAGTTTTCTGGGGTTATGCACGTACTATCGTCCGTACGTAGCCGGATTTGCCAACATCGTCAAGCCACTTACTAGACTGACAGAAGGGAAGGTGCAGTACCAATGGGACGAGAAATGTCAGCGATCATTCGAGACATTGAAAAGAGCTTTGACGATTGCTCCCATACTAAGTTATCCTTTGCCAGATGGAAACTTCGTATTGGATACCGACGCAAGCAATGTCGGAATTGGTGCTGTGCTTTCGCAGATCCAAGAGGGCCAGGAGAGAGTCATCGGATACTTCAGCAAGACCTTGAGCAAGCCTGAACGGAATTACTGCGTTACTCGCAGGGAACTCCTGATCATGCAGCACTGAAGTGGCTTCTGCAGTTTAAAAATCCTGAAGGACAGGTGGCAAGGTGGATTGAGCGGTTGCAAGAATTCGACTTCGAGACTGAACATCGAGCTGGAACAAGCCATAAGAATGCTGATGCTCTATCGAGAAGCCCTGATGACTGCAAACATTGCCAGCGAGCTGAAGAAAAAGGGGCTGTTCTCTGTGGAACTACCGCCATCAATGATCATTGGCAATCTGCGGAGATCCAAAAAGACCAGAAATTAGATCCAGATTTGAAAGAGGTTATCCGGTGGAAAGAAGAAGACCGCAAACCTACGTGGCAAGAGATTTCCCGATACTCACCAACCATAAAGTCGTACTGGGCTCAGTGGAACTCCCTCATCCTGGAGAATGGACTTCTGAACCGCGTCCTGGAGAATCCAGAGGGGGGAAACGACAGAAAACAAATTGTAGTTCCCAGAAAAAGGAGACAAGAGGTTTTGCGAGAGCTACATGATGGTACAACTGGAGGACTCCTGGGAGTGACGAAAACCCTGAGAAACTTAAGAGAACGGTTCTATTGGGTGAACTGCCAAGCAGATGTTAAGGATTGGTGCCGGAAATGTACAGTTTGTGCAACAAGTAATGGGCCTCAGAAGCGACCAAAAGCTCCGATGAAGCAATATAACGTGGGCAGTCCATTCGAAAGAATAGCCATTGATGTTGCCGGTCCATTTCCTAAATCCGACTCTGGAAATAAATACATTGTGGTGGTGATGGACTATTTTAGTAAATGGGCCGAAGCGTATGCCTTGCCGAATCAAGAAGCCTTGACCGTTGCTGATGTCCTTGTCAAGGAATGGATCAGTCGTTTTGGTGTTCCCTTGGACTTGCACTCAGACCAAGGTAGAAATTTCGAGTCTACTCTTTTCCAAGATGTCTGCAAACTTCTGAAGATCAATAAAACACGGACGACAGCATTACACCCGCAATCCGATGGAATGGTAGAATGGATGAATAGAACCATTAACCGTCATTTGTGAAGGGTAGTCTCCGACCACCAAAGAGACTGGGACCAGTATCTGCACTTGTTTCTAATGGCATATCGTTCGTCTGTGCACGAGTCCACGGGTCAGACCCCGGCCAGTATTATCATGGGACGAGAATTAAGACTACCATTCGATTTGAAGTTTGGATGTCCCCCAGGAGAAGAGACCGCAGGTGAAGGCTATGTCAGCCAGTTACGTCAAAAGATGAACGACATCCATGAACGAGTCCTGTTAAACATCGAGAATGCCAGTGCCCGAATGAAGGAAGCTTACGACATCAAAGCCGAGGGCAGAGAATTACAAGTTGATGATCTTGTTTGGTTGTATAACCCGCAACGTCGTCGTGGATATTCGCCCAAGCTACAGAGATCTTGGGAGGGGCCGTACCAAATTGTGAAGAAAATCAACGCTGTTGTCTACAGAATAAAGAAGCTGCCTCGGGGAAAACCAAAGGTCGTACATTTCAACAGGTTAGCCCCTTATGCCGGAAGTCATGACAGCGAAGATGACCAAGCCCAAGTCCGTAGCATCCAACCACCCGATGGCGAGATGACCTTGAGATGGCACTGTACTCTAATAGGCAGAAAGTGCAGCACGACGTGACCACAGAGGAACCCCGAGACCTGTTTGAGGTGCCCATAGAATATGCCCTGGCTCATTGTGTGGCTCGAGATCTCCGGATGTCTAGAGCAATAGCCAAGGTGTTTGCCAAAAAGTATGGCCAGTTACAGAAGCTACGGGAGCAAGATCCAGCGGTAGGGAAGGTCCTTCATCTCGAAGATAAACAACCAGTGGGTACCAGAGACATCTTTTATTTGGTAACGAAAACATTCTCGCAGGACAAGCCAACATACAGCGATCTTTGGAAGACTCTGGTAGAATTGAGGAATGTGATGATGGAGAAGAATCTGATGAAATTGGCGGTCCCAAAGATAGCCTGCGGGTTGGATGGACTGAATTGGAGGGTGGTGAGAAGTATGATGGAAACAATCTTTCGATTCAGTGGCATCAACATCCTGGTATACTGTCTCAATATCCCAGGTTCGAAGACCATTGACTGCTACTTTCACCAAACTTCCCGTTGTCGAAATGGAGATTCCTGCAAATATCGTCACAGCAGGAAGGATTTTAGGACATTCCGGGACGAAATGGTCTTAAGGAGGGGGCAATGTTACGAGAATTCATCCGACAGCTGGTGCAATCGGCCATCAACCAATTCATGGAAGGGACATTATTCCGATAAATTCGTGGAACCCGAAATGTTTGTCTCTCAACCGGCGGACCGCTGCCGTTACTGGGAATTCCCTTAAAGCTTCCAGAACATGATGGAATTTCTCGATGGTTCGTGGACGTACCAGACAATTCCTAAATTAATATATAAAAGGAATAGCTGGCGATAGGAGGTATTCAGTTTTCGTCGGTCGTTTGTACAGTTAAGATAAAATGTAAATAGTAGTTTCTGTGAATATAAATTTGTGTAAAAGTAGTGGAAATAAATTAGAGTGAGTTGGACTGTGTTTTTAAATAAATTCAAGAACTGAACTGAACCCGAGTGTGAAAATAAAAATATTACATTATAATATGAAATTATTTTCAATTTCTATTAAATTTCTTAGTATCCTGGTACGGGGCACGTAAAGGTAACCACTACTTAACTTCAAAGTTACTGTTTAAAAACAAAAACACTTTCGAAAATGTTTTAAATAAAAATAAAGTGTTACAAGAATGATAACTGATTATTCAGAGTTTAGAATTGTTTCATCAAGTTTAGATAAGTTATTAGTAGGTATCGGACTTGAAGGGGTTTTTTGCTTGAAATCTAAGTTAATAGGAGATTGAAAAAGTGACCCTTAAACTAGTATATAGTCCAGTCTTCTTGATTTCCTTGGAAAATGGTGATATAGTTCTGGCTGATACATGTTTCCAAGAGAGTGGTAAATAAAGTGTGGCTATTATCCCTCCATTCTAAGAGGGTGGCTCTGAATTTCCATTTTTGAAATTGAGGATACCATTTTAATTGCCAAAGTGAGAATCCAAATTTGTTCATTATTATATGGTAAATGCATTAGTCAATCAGCAGTCAATTATAATTGATGGTACAAATAGACCAACAACAGCATACGTAATTTAACGTTTATTTCCCTAAGTTCCATAAGTTGAGTAATTAAGTCATTACCATTAACTTATCTTAATATGTTTCACACGATCTTGTTGCAAATATTAAACAATATTTCTTCTAATAAAACTTATTTTATTACTAATGTTGGTACCCGTAATAACTGTTTTTGGTGCAGTACTTTTGAGAATTTAGCTCATAAATGTAGATATCTTCTAAACTAGTGCCTTCACATTTAAAAATTAATTTCATTAATAAAAGTTCATTGCGATTAACTTTCCATTTTCAACTAGTGAATAAACAAATAGGTTACAGGACCCGCAACCAGATACATACATTTGTATTGTCATTTCCAAGCAACAGTTAAGGTTGATAAAGTGGTACATATGAAAACAAAGTAAGATTAGGTTGGTTTGACCTCAAAATATACTAAAGAGGTATGTAATTACTAATTTCTGTATAAGAAGCACTTGTTATCTAACAACAGTAAACTTACAATTTTAACCTGATGTTGTTTGTGCATAGGTACCTAAACAATAGGAGCCTACCTACATAAGTAGTTAATTATTTTAATAGGTATTACATTAAATTATATTACAGAAGCTATTTAGAAGAATAATCTGAAGATACTTTGAAATTTAAAAAATATCTACTTTAAAAATATTCCAATGATTTAATCTGTTACAAGTAAAGTGATCTCATTGTATAGTAGGTATAAGTAGGTTTGAAACAATGAATTATTATAATTCTTTATATTTTAATTAAATATTAGCATACTTGTCATATGTTGCTTTTCAATTACATTTAAATTACGAACAATTTTACACATTAGGATAAAACTTGAACTATAATGAAACAAAGAAATAGGACAGCTACCTACACCTACAAAGAAAACAAGACGGAAACTATTATTTCGTAAGAAACTTCCATCGTTCGGTCTAGAGTGACTGACGCTCTTTTTTGATATTCACTAAAAACAATACCTTAAGATAGCTTTATACCATTATGTTCTTGGACACTGCGCACAACTTGAAGTATATTCTTTCTTTTACACTCCAAAAATTGCGTCGTTATCAATGATTGTGTATTTTTCTGGAATTTTCACAGTAATATAAATTTTGTTGTTTGTAAAAGAAATCTCAGTGACAATATGACTTGTTGGCGATCATTTGATGCATATACCTTCAAGATCATTAGAAGTAAGGAGAAAGGAACTTCAATATAATATTTCCAGAAGACATGTGGTCAGTCTTGTATTAACTAGCACCGGTAGCTACAATAAAATTTTAAAAAACGAAAATTGTATGATGAAAAACAACAAAAAATGGGGCACCTTCAATATACCTGGACCAGGGATGGAAAACCTCCTGCTAGAAGAACAAAAAAACCGAAGCTTCAGTATTATGTCATCGCCAACCAGTCAGATTCTGACAGTCAAAAATTATTTAGAACACAAAAACGAAAATTATAGTTCGAGATTTACACTTTATTTTATAAACGACACGTGTTTCGGCATACAATGCCTTTATCAAGTTTCACAAAATACTGAAACTATTATTCTAACTACACCAATATATATACATATTACTTAACTAAACTAATTATACAGAGCCATTAAAAAGATTTAAAAGTGGGGATGGATTAAGATCTAATTGGTTATTTAATAGTCTACCTGAATATTTATACCTGTTAATTTCTAGGGATTCTAATAGATTAATTTTACTGGGGTTATTTTCCAAATGTAATGTAATGTCTTGTTTTTCTAAAAATGATTTAACTTTATTACTTGTTTCGCCCAGGTAAGTTAAAGTTTTGAAAAAATCATAAGATCTTTTATCAATAGGATAAATTAAATTTAGAGCCTTATGGAACATTTTCTTTTTTACTAAGTTATCGATGAGATGGGGATCAAAACCGTTGTTTACTGATATCTGTTTAATGATGTTTCATTCTTTTTCGAAATTTAACGGCGTCAAAGGTACATTGATTAATCTATGGATCATACTATAAAATGCAGACATTTTTTGTTGGTAAGGATGATAAGAACTACTATGAATGACTATGTCCGAATATGTAGGCTTGTGATAAATTGCAAATGTATGTTTGTTATTTATTCTGGTAATTGTCAAGTCTAAATAATTAATTTCATTATTTGTTTCTATTTCAGTCGTAAATTCAATATTTGGTTGTATATTATTAATGTATTCTAAAAAGGTGCTCAATTGTCTATTAGTTCCTGTAAAACATACCAAAATGTCATCAACGTATCTATACCAATAAGTAAATTGTTTTGATAGTGGGTGTTGAAAAATTTTTTCCTCTATATCACTTATGAATATTTCTGCTAGTAGGGGACTTAATGGGTTTCCCATAGTTAAGCCATCATTACCTTTATATAAAATATTATTAAATTCAAAATAATTTTGGTCTAAGCAAACTTTTAAAACATTCAATATATCTTGTTTTATGATTGGATTGGTATGGCTATTTTCTAACAACTTCTCTATTAGTTTAACTGTATCGCTAGGCGGTATACTCGGAAACAAATTTTTTACGTCAAAAGAGATGAGTTTAGCATTCGATGGAACAACGATATTCTTAATATTGTCTATAAGTTCATATGAATTTTTAATCGCATGTTTAGCTTGGAATTTAGTATATTTTCTTAAAACATCAATAAGTAAATTAGAAACTTTAACAGCTGGGGCGGTAATATACGAAACAACTGGTCTAATAGGATGGTTTTGTTTGTGTAATTTAATTAATGAATATAACTGTGGAGGACGGGGATTCTTTAATATTAGCTTAAATCTGTTATTTTGGTCTATGATGGAATTTGCTTGATTCAACAATGATTTTATTTCATTCTGGAATTTATGCGTGGGGTCTTTAGTTAAAACTTGATGATTACCCGTTTTTATGAATTCTTCTGTTCTAGTGATATAATCTTCTCGGTCAATCGCAATAACCGTATTACCCTTGTCAGCTCTTGTGAATATTACGTTATTATCTAAAGTTATATCTTTAATTGACTTTGCAATCATAGCATCATTGTTAACCTTATAGTTCTTTAAAAATTCCTTCTTAATAATTGATGAAGCCTGATATTTTAAATTTAAGTTATTATTTGAACTTTTTAATGCATTTTCTGTTTCTATTCCTAACATTTCTAAGTTTTTGGTATTAATTATTGGCCTAATGTTGTGCTTAAATCCTTTTTCTAATAAATTTATTTGTTGTTTATTAAAATTAGCTTGAGATAAATTAACGAACTTTGGGAAAAAATTGTGATTTGAAAAAGATGTAATATTAGCAGGTTTTTTTGGTTTGTTTTTTATCAATTCTTCGAGCTTATGTTTTTGTTTCAAGAATTTTTGTTGAATGATTGTCCTAACTTTGTGTCGAATGTTGTTATCTAAACTGATAAATTCTATAAATAGCTCTGTATGAATTACCTTAAGATACACATTGTAGGTGTCCCTCAAACGGTATTGGTTCTTCCTATCTTGTAAAATCCATTTCTTTTGTCCTACTTGGATTGCTGATGTGGCTGCAAAACTCTTGTTGTTCGTCTTTAATTTGATGTATTTAGGAGTGACACTATTCTTTAAACAGTTATTAAAGAACCAAATATTCTGTGTGGTGGTGGCACATCGTAGAATAAGTTTGAAATACCAGGTAGCCAAAAAGCAAATATCTGCTTCTTTACAATACTGAATTGTTGCGGCTGATACTTGATGTAAATCCATAATGAGAACACAAAAACGAAAATTATTTTTCGAGATTTACACTTTATTTTATAAACGACACGTGTTTCGGCATACAATGCCTTTATCAAGTTTCACAAAATACTAAAACTATTATTCTAACTACACCAATATATATACATATTACTTAACTAAACTAATTATACAGAGCCATTAAAAAGATTTAAAAGTGGGGATGGATTAAGATCTAATTGGTTATTTAATAGTCTACCTGAATATTTATACCTGTTAATTTCTAGGGATTCTAATAGATTAATTTTACTGGGGTTATTTTCCAAATGTAATATATTTACAGTATCGTTAAAGTTGTGATTATCCTCTACTAAATGACGTGCATAATTAGATTTATTGTCTTGTGTGGAATAACTTCTTTTGTGCTCTCTAATACGAGTATTAAAATTTCTAAATGTCCTACCGATATATAGTTTGTCACAATTGCCGCAGTTGAGTTTGTATACCCCGGATTTACAATTACTATCTACTCTTGATTTATTATTCTTAATATATCTGGATAAATTATTTGAAGTTTTATAACTGATATTAATGTCTTGTTTTTCTAAAAATGATTTAACTTTATTACTTGTTTCGCCCAGGTAAGTTAAAGTTTTGAAAAAATCATAAGATCTTTTATCAATAGGATAAATTAAATTTAGAGCCTTATGGAACATTTTCTTTTTTACTAAGTTATCGATGAGATAGGGATCAAAACCGTTGTTTACTGATATCTGTTTAATGATGTTTAATTCTTTTTCGAAATTTAACGGCGTCAAAGGTACATTGATTAATCTATGGATCATACTATAAAATGCAGACATTTTTTGTTGGTAAGGATGATAAGACATAGTCATTCATAGTAGTTCTTATCATCCTTACCAACAAAAAATGTCTGCATTTTATAGTATGATCCATAGATTAATCAATGTACCTTTGACGCCGTTAAATTTCGAAAAAGAATTAAACATCATTAAACAGATATCAGTAAACAACGGTTTTGATCCCCATCTCATCGATAACTTAGTAAAAAAGAAAATGTTCCATAAGGCTCTAAATTTAATTTATCCTATTGATAAAAGATCTTATGATTTTTTCAAAACTTTAACTTACCTGGGCGAAACAAGTAATAAAGTTAAATCATTTTTAGAAAAACAAGACATTAATATCAGTTATAAAACTTCAAATAATTTATCCAGATAAATTAAGAATAATAAATCAAGAGTAGATAGTAATTGTAAATCCGGGGTATACAAACTCAACTGCGGCAATTGTGACAAACTATATATCGGTAGGACATTTAGAAATTTTAATACTCGTATTAGAGAGCACAAAAGAAGTTATTCCACACAAGACAATAAATCTAATTATGCACGTCATTTAGTAGAGGATAATCACAACTTTAACGATACTGTAAATATATTAAATTTGGAAAATAACCCCAGTAAAATTAATCTATTAGAATCCCTAGAAATTAACAGGTATAAATATTCAGGTAGACTATTAAATAACCAGTTAGATCTTAATCCATCCCCACTTTTAAATCTTTTTAATGGCTCTGTATAATTAGTTTAGTTAAGTAATATTTATATATATTGGTGTAGTTAGAATAATAGTTTTAGTATTTTGTGAAACTTGATAAAGGCATTGTATGCCGAAACACGTGTCGTTTATAAAATAAAGTGTAAATCTCGAAATATAATTTTCGTTTTTGTGTTCTCATTATGGATTTACATCAAGTATCAGCCGCAACAATTCAGTACAAAAATTATTTAACATATACTGCAAAATTAATAAGCGTTTCACTAAATCCCACAGTCATTGTTAACGATTTGGAGTTAAAACATCTTTTACTGTCCATATTAAAACCTCGTATTGAAAAAGTATTACTTGTCAAAATTTATTTCATGATTTCCTTAATCAATTTGATATTTGTAGATTTAATTTATTTAAATGTTATAGAATTACTGTCAACAGTCACTTCATTGGGCATTATAAGTCAAGAATTTTATTGAAATATTTCAGTTGCATTGTATATATTGCAGTTATTGTATTGTAACGGTATTCCTGAAATTTTAATTAATAAATTACAAAATATTTTCTAATGAAATTATATATTAGTTTTAGTTCTAGTAAAGTCGATTGGTTTCAAAATCATTATGTCTGTCGCATTATTTTATACTATTTGTTTTATAATTATAAATAAATCGTAAAATTATTATTAATATCGATACAAATATATAATGCTTATAAAATTACTTCTACACAGAATTAAACGCAAGTATTGGTTTTTACGAGGATGGGACAGTTCACATATTATAAAAGAGAAATCATTGTCAAGCAATGCCATCTTCAACAGATAAGAGCATAAATTATCATTAAAATAAAGTATGCATTAAATTATCTGATATCAGTAAGCATTAGTCTAATACGTAGAACCAGAAGACATCATAGTAAGTTTAGATGTTAAGTACCTAATATCCAAGCATATCAGAAAATAAAGTCCTCCAAGCATTTATAATATACTTATCAAGGAGCAGCCTTTAGGGTGATTGGCAACTAGCAGTCTCTATATAGCTACTACATGAGGAAAATGGAAAAAGCACTATCAAGAGCAACCATATGGAAAAAAACCCGTATCTTCCAACAAAAAAGTATATGTGAACCTAATGTGTTTTTGTCGGTGTCAATCCACATATATGCCTATAGAAGTTTCTGAATAAAACATTAAAAACATTTATTGTTGAGTATCAGGGTATAAGCGTAAGCTCCATAATTCTAAACAGACTACGATAGAAACCAGACAATCCCACAGGTTAGGTGCATATAGAATCCATACAATTACGGGATACATAAAATCCCCTAAATTTTAATAAAGAAAACTCAGTATATTCCACTAGCACATAGATTCCGATATGTTTATTAATGGTCTTTATCTGTCAATTTTTCTTTTAAGACAGACTGTATACAAAATATTCCAGTTCCTGTAGTTCTGTATGGAATTCTGTTGTAAGTTTTCAATAGGAAAACCGGATGCGAAAGCAATGGATAAGATACGTCGATGACATATTAGTTGTATAGCCTTTTTGGAAAAGTTTACATAAGAACTTGAAGAGAAAAAGCAGCTGCATTTCCTGGACGTCCTCATAAGAATAAAAAACACAATGAGCGCCTAGAAGACATCGTGTACAGAAAGCCGACACATAGGAACACATGAATTAAACCAATAACAGCTGCTCTACTACAAACGGATTCACACAATCAAGAAGGCAATAGAACGTGGTGCCTGAACTTAATTTAACTAGTTAGTCAATTCAATTACCTTAAAACATTTTAGGATAAGGCAGGTCTATCTGCCTTCTGGAATTTGTATATTAGGTTTAACCAACTGATTTACCGATATTGTTATAAATTAACAGTGAGTTGTAAGTAAATTTAGTATAAGTAGTAAAGGTTTACTGTGGGAAAAATTTCATAAAAATATGGGAGACGCTGAAAAAGTCCTTTTTTATTCGAATTATACCGGCAGGAATAGTATGTAGTATTTTGCTTTAGGTCCCTATCGTGCAGAGCCATCTTACGTCTAGCCAATAAATGGCAAAACTTGGTGTAATAGTAAAAATATTGAGACTTCTTTAGTATACAACTATAAAAAAAGGAAATGCCTAGCCACAAATCATGCTGAGACAGACTCCTATCTAAATTATGTAAAAATTTAATGCTCTTCTTGTTGCGACATCTATCCGTTGAGAACAATATCAAAATGCGGAGTATCCTTGGCAGTACAGATCTCTAACAACTGCCAAATTCAACTTTCTATGAGGATGTACAAGCTCAACCGGATGGTGGTGCTGTAGTGCCTGAGGCCACAGGTTTAATTTTAGTATTTACCTTTTCAACGCTAAATTTTTAGTCAATTAACCTACTTAAACTGAATAAATTTAAGCTTATGACTTTTTCTTGTCAAAAGCTGTTCTATTTTTTAGCCTATTAAGATTATTAATATTAAAAAAAAACAAAAACTCTTCAAAAAAGTAACAACTAGGTAATCATTCGTTTGCACCTTAAGTTCAAATAGTCCAAACATGTCAGGGTCTAAAATCAGACCCCGTTTTCAGTAGCAGTACTACACAACTGAACAAAGAAATTAAAAACTATAAAGTTCGCAAAGTCAAATTTTGCTTCTACAATCTGACATTAAATGTCTAACATATAAATTCATGTAACATGTAAGAAAGTATGCAGCCAATTTGATCAACAGGGTGTTTCTAAAGCAGGATTCCAAACTTCTGCTGTGTATAGAATACATTAAAATAAGCCAAAAAATCTCTATTAACATGTGCCCTGAAACTAACCCTCAAGAAGTTACATGCCCTTAAAAGGGCTTTTGTGGTTATCATGGGCATTAGTATTTATATCCAGTAAATGTAGTGTTACTCCCAAAAAATCATAAAAATACTAATTGATTGAGGATCTGTTTGCTTTCGGAGTATATGGAATAAATAGTTCAGTTATCATTGAAAAGATGAGAGGATGGTAAACATAATACTGTCTTCAAAACTTTTTATTGGCAACATAAAAGTCTGCGAATAGCTGCTGAACCAAATTAAAAAAATGAATTTTGTTGAAAAACAGAGGAGAAAAGGTAAATTCAAAGTCTAAAATGAGTAAAAAATAGAATGCAATAACATTCATAAATGAGCACATTTTTGTCATTATGATCACTACAAATAATTCGTTATAGGTACATATACTCTTTCTACATCTGCACCAGAATGTGGAAGACAAAGTAAACTAAAGTCAAAATTAACAATCTGCAGGAAGGGTATTCTCGAAAATTGTTCCAAATCCTTTTGAGATCGAACCCACAAAAAATTATATTATGAAATAGCTACTTTCTAATTTACAATACACATTGCATAGTAAATATGTAGTTTGACCACTAAAGTCAGAATTATGTTGCAATAAAACAATTTATTTCTTAATATATTTCAATTTTAAGGCAGGTTTATTGTGTTTTCATACACATATACCTATTTCAAGATCATTCGATCTGGCAGCCCTGTATATGAGCGTGTGTGTGGCAGCCATGACACAACTTCCCTAACAGCACAGGAATATTTCAGAAATATTTTTAAAACAATTTATTTACATGAAAAATATTTTATCAATGATTTCTAAAATATTTTCAAAATGTCAAAATGCCGTAAGGTGAAAATATTTCTGAAAAACATTTTATAGAAACATTTTGAAAAATATTAATGAAAGATTTTTTAAATATTTCTAAAATATTTGTCAATATTGATATATATTTTTGGTATATCTTTCTAACATTTTAACATATTTTATAAATGTTTGAAAAACAATGTATTGTTTACATGTAGCATAACTGAGGTAGGTATATAAAGAAGTAACATAATTTATTTAGAGTTTGTGGGGCTCCTGTATATGTTTGTCGGTTGGGTGAAAAAGGGCTGTAAGTATTGTTTGTACATTTATATCTTCATTGCCGATAACATTTTCCCTTTAAAAAATAGATACTCTTTAATGAATGAAAATGTTAATACTTCTAAATCTTATCTGTTGAAAGACTTTCCAAATGGAGCACCATTTCAATTTGTCCTTTATGAGAAGAATTAGTCATTTTTCTGAAGAATTTCCATGAGCGCATCATCAATACTTATCCACACGTTCGTCAAATCATTATTATAATTGAAATACTTGAACTGCTGCAATATACATCTTCATGAAGAATTTAATTTAAATCAATATCACTATTTCATTACCATTCAAAAATTTTAACTGTTTGTAATGTTATCTAGCATTCTGCTCTTTGTATAGGAGATATGAATGCATGATTGTAATGGTTTTAGTGTAGCCACAGAGTTTTGTGTCTTATTATTATTTTTTCAATAGAAGTAATAGCTTGTATCAATTTTTGACATTTTTTTCTCAATTTTTCTGAAAACTGTAACAAATAATTCGAAATAAAACCATACTATTAATGGCAAAGTAAAAATAAAGCAGATATTTCCATACTTTGAAATTTTATATAAATTATTTTATTGTTTAAAAGATTTATCAAGAACTGTAAACCATTTTATAATAACAAAACATTTTAATATCTCTTCAAATCTCTTTTTTCTTTAATGAAGTGTTTCAAAAATATTCTGATGTCTCACTCAGTTTCTCCCTTCTCAGTGTTTTTTTTTAAAACAGGTATTTCCATTTGGGTTTAATTAAAATGTTGAAGAGCAATTTCGCGAAACTTATTGATCTTGCTCATATAACATGAAAGAAGTAATATCTACAAACTGATCAAACACTCTTCCTGCATACAAACATCTGTATAGTGTTACTTGTCTGCAGTTCAATATCTGCCAAGAAACACAATGAAAGAACAGCTACATTAATAACATCAAAAGAGATTGACAATGATTCTGTATTTGGAGTAGAAGCATTAGTATAAAAGATAAGGTTACACACCATACATACAATAAACATATATGTAAACAGGAAGACTAATTAATCAAATAATAGATGTGTGTTCTTACATATTCCAGTATACAACAGCAACAATAACTGCTATTGACACTTTCTCCAAATTTCCACATACCCCAACTTAATCCTGTTTCAGCAATAACTTTGAGTTAAGAAATAATAATGAAAAACTTGTATTTCATGAATTAACATTATTTTATATATAAAATAATAATTTTACATCCTACAAATACTTAATAAGATGCAACAATTCTATCTTAAATGATTATTTCTTAAAGATGCAGCTGTTTCATCCTAAAGATTTACATAAAGTAACAAATAATGAAAATTATAAGTTTATATGCACTATAGTTTGCCTTTAGTGTGATTTATTTAAAAAACTTTGCAGTTAAACTGTTAATATTCGTATTAAAATTACATAGTAAATTCATTCACCGTGAATCAGAATAATCACTTAATAAAATAAACAGTAATAAATTAAGAAACAAACACCAAACTACATCAATAAGCGTCTATATTCGTTGACCAAACTGATAAAATGGTTGAAATGACACATCTCAGCTTTCAGCTTTAAACACGAGGACGGGTTGTATTACAAAATATTTTGAATAAAGGTTTTAAAAATATTTCAGAATATGTAGTAGTATACAAATATTATTCTATTTTTGCAGAGGAATATTATTAAAATACATTTTTGAAATCAAAGTAAATTATTTTTAAATGTGAAAGAAATATTTCTAAATAGTTTTTAAAATACTACCGGGATTGATATATTGATATGTATTACTGTAACTTCAAACTTTTGAAGAAAGATTTTAAAAATATTTCAGAATATTAATATAACATATAGCCTGGAAATATTTTTTGTTATTACACAGGAATATTATTAATATATTTTTTTTAAACTCAACTCAAATATCAAATCAAAAAACATTTCCAAATATTTTTATAAAATATTTGGCAGACTGGTTGTGAAATGTTTTAACAAAAGGTTCTAAAAATATTTTCATACAATATTGTAAATCTTTTTATGAAATATATATTTTCATTTTTTGAAAAGTTTATAAAATATTTTTATTACTAGATATGTTGCACAATGTTTTAGAACTGATTTGTTAATATTTGAAAAAATATAGTATTAATATAATATACAATATTTTTAAAGAATGTGTGAAATGTTTTTTCAATATTTTCAAATATTTAAGTCCTATACCTAGCTATTCTTGTTTTCTTGATGATAGTTGTGGCTGTGAGATCTTCTTATTGTATTTATAGATTTCCGAAGACGAACACAGCACTTGAGAAAAGTCGTTATATTTCAAAGCTTCCAAACGTTTCGGCGTCTAGCTCAGACTCAATGACAACAAAGAATATAACAATTAACAAAATTATTTTGAAAATATTGTAAAAATTCTCGCTACGGTCTCCAGGACCGTACAATTGTCGCGTCTTATGTTCTAATGAAGTTAATCAACTGCGCGAAACAACTTGATATGCTATTCGTTAGTCTCTTAAAAACACAGAAACCCAAAAAAACAACAAATCCAACATGCAAAAAATTTAGATGCATTCATTACACATTTTCCAAATATTCAAGAATGTTTTAAAATACTAATACTAACGGAAACATGGAATTTAATTTACGGAAATATTTAATATTCAAAGTTTTACTTAAATCTATAATAGAGAAGATTATAGTCAACATGGTGGAGTAGTAGTATATATTGAACAAGAAATAAATCATGACCTAGTACAATAATTAGTAATATTGGTAAAGTGTTTGAAAAACTTGTCAAAGTACGACTTAGATAAAAACAACCTACTATCTCCAAAACAATTTGGTTTTAGGGAGGCAATATCCTCTACTGATGCCATTTGCGCACTTATCTCTTAAGAGTATGAAAAACTTAACAACGGAAAAACATGTTTTTTTCCGTGTTTTTGGACCTTGCAAAAGCTTTCGATACGGTGGATCATGGTCAGCTAATTAAGACGTTGGCTGAATATGGTTTTCGTGGATAAGCAAACGATCTACTTAAAATTTATCTCAATAAGAGAAAGCAATACGCTGAAATAAATAAAGTGTATAGTGATAAAAATCTAATGAAATTTTGGGTACCTCAAGGGCGGTGTTGGGACCCATATTGTTAACTATTTATATAAATATCCAGCTCGAAAGAAAGAAACGGGGGACGCTCATAAGTTATGCTGACAAACATTGCTATTCTGTATGAAGGTAAAGATTGGGATGAGGTTAAAAATGTTGCTGCTATGAGTGGTTTACTAGAATGCTTTAGTTATAAGAAATTAAACGTCAATTTTAATTTAATTTGTACAAGTGTAAACAATCTTTTTTCTTCAACTATAGCGTAATCAACATACACTCAGTTCATGACACAAAACATTTAGGAATTCATATTGATAGATAGTTGAGATGGGACATTGATGTTAAGCAAATGGTCATTACATTAAGAAGCATGTTACTAAATTTTGGTTCTTCTCAAATATTCTAGATTCAAATCATCTAAAAATCCTTTATCATGGTCTGGTAGAATCCAGACTATCGTATGGCATTGGGGAGGAATTGCCGCCTCACATATAAAATTCTTAAATGCTTTATAGAAAAAAATCCTTAAAAGAGATTTAAATAAAAAAATAAAGCTCTAGACCTAAGACAAATATATTTCTTAAGATGTGTTGTACAATTATAAATAAATATGTGGGCTATTGATATTGTTCAAGACAATTAAAACACATGTCTATAAAAATAGATAATGTTGCAAAAATTAAATACCCGTGAAAAACTGTGGGGAAGAGTGGGTTTAATATATAATTTTATTTCGAAAACTATTAGAGACATAAGAACTATTCACTCTTAAAATCAGGTAAAGTTTTTTTTTATCAACGATAAGAAGTTATGTTTCAATTCTAATAAATCCTAATAATTCTAATAATTTTTAATATAGTGTACTTACATTTTAATATACCTCAAAATCAATATAAGCAGTTTAAAACTTGGGTACGAGTACTTTGTGCTCAATATGAATTATCTATAAACAGAACATTTATTCATTTTTTGTCTAACTATAGCAATCTTTTGGAGTAAAATTAAACATTTTTTTTTTCTATTACAAAATATGGGTCTTTAGAAAACTTTTGCTTAAAGTGAATAGTAAAACTACGGTTTTTAAGAAAATCTTGCGTAAGTGAATGTTAAAAGTGAATTTATGTACAATTTGTCTTTATTTTGATTTGCCAGTATATTTACCTGTTTTGAGTTTGTACGTTTAGAAAACCACAAATTTTTGTACAATTGTAGGACTCAATATTCTAAAATTATCAACGTTAAATTGTAAGATTAGATTATCTGCGAAAACAATCAGGTATAGTTTCATTAAGTTTAATATTGAAATGAACAGGTTAAATAAATCATGATAAACGGATTGACCAAAATGGATATTTTTAATTTAGTTTGCTTGAATAAAAAATACAAAGAATATCTGAAAGCTTTAAAAATTAAATATTTTGTAGGGGAACGCCACTTCAGATTAATTTTAACAAATAGCGCTCAGACTGACTTGCTATACAAAAACTGCTGTTTTTTCTGTCTCATAGTTTAAATTTTATTACATATCATTTTTAAGAAAAGTCTTGTTGAAATTGAATTTAGTTACACTTTACTTTAGTGTTTGTCTTTTATTTCGATATCAATCAATACATATTATAAATAAAGTCCCCCGACGCAGCAGCTGATCCAGTCAGGATCCCTCCTCCCTGAAATTTAGTAATAATGGAAAAATAATAATTATTAGCTGTAAAGAGTAGATGATGACTTGAGTAATACAACTGATTACAACCTTACACTTTATTTAAAAATGTGACAATTGTTTCGCGTCGATGGAGCTTATTCATACAATGGTAGTACATTAAGAATATAATAAAAATAGGAGTTTAGAAATGTTTCTTTAATCTACTAGTTGTGTTAATATTACTAAGACATACCCATAATGCAATAAATGGGAAATATGGGATTATGGGTTTTTCCCAGATATAATTTATACAAGACCTGCCAGTGAATATTCGAAGAAGGTTATTTTGTTAGGTTCTAAGGGATGTGATTCAGGTAAACAGTAATAGCCAAATACTTATCTAATTATTTTGTCTGTTCATTGGGTTTTCTTCCTCACAGTTATTCTGAGAGAAAGAGATGTCTACAAAATGATCAACCAGTATTCTTGTATATAAGTAATGTATTGTATATTGTGTAATACTTATCTGTGGATGGAGACGTTTCAACTCCGAGTCTGGAGTCGTTGTCAATCGTTTAGTGTTTTTTTTCTAAAACAACTGGCATATAGTCATAGGGTCATGAGCCCCCCTAAAAAAGATCGTTCTACTCACATTGATAAATCTGTCAAATAATTAAAAAAATCAAAATAGGGAAGTAATATCGGAAAGTATGATAAGACGGTCTTCTTATTTTGACTGCAATAAAATAATTATAAACAGCTAGCTATAAAGCTATAGGTAGATGACGATGACATCTGCATTTTTTTTTTGGCTATGGTCACTCTTGACCAGTTTAATTGAAATGCTGTGGAACCTTTGGTGTGTCACAAATGTAAAAACACAGTTTTGCACCCAACACCAAACCTTTATTTTAAACACTCAACGCCGTTTCAACAACTCGCAAGTTGTCATCATCGAGGAGTAAACCAGGCTGAGTTGGGTTTACTCCTCAACGGCGTTGAGTGTTTACAATAAAGGTTTGGGTTAGGGTGCAAAACTGGGTTTTTACACTAAACTGGTGTAAAAACACAGTTTAATGTTTGTTTAAAAAAATGGTCACATATCATACGATATATGGAAAGCTATTTAGACTGATACGATATTGATCCTTATCATACGTTGGTTTTCTTCCTCTGCCGGTAGTAATTGGGATGAGGTCCAATTTTCAGGGGTTAATAAACTATTTGGGCGGGAATTCAGTATACGGAGTGTTAATAAATTGATTGTAAGTATACTGGTTGTTAGCAAATAAAGTAACATAGAAAGTGCAACTAGACACAGTGTAAGTTTATAAGGTGTTAATATATAGACTGGCAGTAAACAGAGTGTAAGTATACATACATATGCAACGTGAAGTCTAACTATACACAGCCTAAGTCTTAGTGTAAAGGGAGTTAGTATAGAGATTTATAATGTACAGAGTGTATGTATACAGGGTATAAGTAGACAAAGTGAAATAAATGCAGTAATATATTATATTTATATAAGTACAAAGGATTGGAGTATACAGGTTAACAGCAGCCTGCGGATTCAAGATAATCAAAGATCATCAACAATGTTTCCGAAATTACTTACATATTTTTGATTTAATTTTCGTATTTTTTTTTTATTTTAAGAGATCATTGTGACTTGTGTCAAGCTCCCCCCCTCCCTCCAAAAAGGAGAATCCCTAATCCATTACAAGGTATTGCTAATATACAAGGTTCAAGTATAAGGAATATTATAATTTTTTACTGGGCAGTAATAGAAATAAATTTAGTTTTACTAGTTTTATGTATATTTATTCAATACAATAAAATGGTGCTACACATTAAAGCACATTAGATTTGATCCTTAAAATCTTATAATATATACTATATAATTATAATACTCTCAAAAATGTATATATAATACAAACACAAATACAACATTAATGAATCCGGGTTAAAAACAAAACAGCAATATTTAGAATCACCCTGTAGGACTCTCTAGGCATAACTAGTTAATATTATCATACTGTTCTCAATTTCAGAGAAAGCGTACTATAAGCACCGTAACACCCTATACAACTGCATTCGATATACAAGGTGATTCAATGACAAATAAGAAATATTTTCAGTTATACCCACTGATCAGAATATCTGAGAAAGATTTGTCATGCTTCGATTTTGATTCGTTCTCCGAATTCATTAACAAAAGACTGTGACTGCAGTTAAATTAACCACTATAAAGGTAATCTGGGTATTTACAAAATAACAATATACCTACAGCTATGAATAATATTGTTAATCAGTCATATTTACAGAGCCATAATAAAGCACTGTGAATGAAAACAGAATTAAAAAAATATTTAAACATACTCAAATGATAAATATTGTACATTCAACAAATGGTTCATAATTTTAAAACTAAACTTTTGTAAAATACACAGCTACTATTTTTGTGAATGTAGTGTAAAACGTCAGACAAAATATTGATACATTCACAATTTCGTGTTTAAAGATAAATCCACACAAAGAGGTGTTCAATTAATAGTCTTTTGTGCTCTTGTTTTGGTTATAATACGCCGTACACAGAGTCTGGAGCTCCATATCTGGACAGCCGATTATTTAAACTTCGTGTAACTCGTGTATTCTGGAGTTCACCATGTTGCGCGGCAAAAGTTCTTTTAATGAAAAAAATCTTGTCGTGTCGTCTCTATCCACAGAAGTGATGTGTTGGAAACAACACGGCTGAGAGATCTGATTTTTTGGAGGTAACGGAAGAGGCTTTGGCTGTTTTTTCTCTTTCTTCTTTTTCTTTTTACCTATAAAACATTAATATTTTATTTACAAGTTTCAAAGTAATGGGAAAAGATAAAAACATGCAATTGATAATATGAAATTAACAATAAATAACATATGTCAACGCAAAAATCTTATGAATGAATATGGCTATGTAGTTGTACTAGTACCAAAAATAATATAAAAGACATGTAACCCACTTTATTTTTCATTTCATCATTATAAATGAGAATAACAAATAATATAGAGAATTTAATTTTAAGTGATTGAAGATGAAAATCTAAAATGTTTCAACTGAGAGTAGCAATATTCGATAGAGTGACTATCTTTACCTGTATTCTCAAATCTGTTTCTTTCCATTTTTCCTTTGCAGATTATTTGTGTATTGCTGTTGATATCTTAGAACTGTTTAATGATTGGGAGCAATTGCAAAACTGTTTCTAGGAGTTTTTGTTATATTTGTGGGGATTTTGTGGTAAAAAAATACTACCCGAGGAATTTGTTGACAAACGTTTGTCATATCTTGGAACTATACTTGATCGGGCAACGTTTTGTCCCCACATAAGGTATGTTAGCTTAGTGTTGAGGACCAAAAGAGAGAAAAGATTTTCTGTTGGAAGCAAGGAACAATTCTGATTACTGCTTTTACTGGTAACTCAAAATTGAAAAACTACCCAGTAGTATAACATACAGTAAAAAATTCTAAAACTAACAAACATTTATTGCCTGTGTAATCAATTGCAACTAATGATTAGTACTTAACGGAAAATTTAAAATAACATATGCGTGAATTCGTACTTTTGTAGTATTAGGATATTAGAAACGGGATTTAGGAAACATGATTCTTATGTTTGTTTGATGGTCATATTTTAATTATTTAAAAAATCTCATTTAAAAAAAATAGCAATGTCTTGTTTTTGATTTCTCGTTCACTAGAATGTCCACCAAATTCCGGCATTCTATGATCATTACAAAAACAAGTTGAAGTCCCCTCACTGCTTTTCTCTGAATGAATGCAATAAACTAAAGACCCATCGGACGGATTTTCGTATGTACGCAATGATTTAAGAGGAAGTTTTCTATGTATTCTCTGTATTTGTCTTTTGGTTGAAAATGACGGACAAAATCAAGAGGACTGGGAGTTTGAATCAAAAACCCTGCCTAATCCCTATGAGATATAACAAAACAATATATGGTGGAATTATTTCTCTTTTATAGGTCTAGCTTTTAATGATAAGATACTATACCCATTTTAATGTTTAAAAATATGTCTTATCAATTTAAATCCGTTAAATTAGTTATCTTAGTCATTTCATCCCCATTATAATTGCCCTTTTCGTCATATAATTTAAATTAATATCTCAGGATTGTTGCAAAATTAAAACTATAGCTCCACACAATAAATTCAAGCTGTTCCATGTCGACTGGACTATATTGGATATAAAATACTTTACATTTGAATCAAATCCACATGCTCGCCGCAACAATCTCATACCATAATACGAAAGAAAAAATTTGGACATATATGCTCTGCTACTATGTCAAGTATTATAGTATTAAATTAACCTTTAACTGTGGACGTCACAATATTGTAACATGTCCATGGACGCGAGGTCTCACAGACCGCTATAAGTTTTGATTTTTTTAAAAGTAAACAATTGTTTTAGTTTTACTTATTTATTTTTTATTTACATTAGAGACATCAAAATCAAAGAATATAACAATAGTTTAACTTATATAAACTTTTTTTCTTATATATTTATATAAATAATATTTTAAGGCACTTTTTAGCCTAAATTTACCTGAGATAAAAAAAAAACTATAACTTGAAAAATAATAACTTTTTCATAAACCAAGGGTAATTATCTGTAACTATAAACTATACTGAACATAAAAAACAAAAAATCAACTTCTTAACCTAAAACATAAAAATTCTGACATGGGTCAAAAATCAGTAAAATTATTGACATTCATTGCACAAAGGCTTGGAACACTGAAGGCATATCGCTTGTTTACAACTAACACAAGTGTAGTTAGTCTTCCTCTTTAGTTTAGGTGGACAGATTCTACAGGTCTTTCGCTTTAAGGATTCGATTTCCAAAGAAGGAGGCTCTTCTGAAGATAAGTCTGCTCCTAAAACTCGCTTTAGTGTCAAATTCAATTCCTTGGGCAAATTTGAGTTGATGACGCGTCTTTGCATATGAGGCACGACCAAGGATCTTGCTAACTTCTTGAGAAAATCTCCTCTTTCTATTTGTTTAGACAAGTGCTGATTGTGTAGAATATGAGCATTTACACCACACAAGTCCAGAACTCTAAAAAACACAACCATAGGCCACCTTCTAGTTCGTCGACTGCTTGAATAAATAGAGCATTTCTTGTCTGTCTCATCCACTCCTCCTTTGGTAGAGTTATAATACTGAATAATTTCAGGTTTATTGATGCGATCGTCGATGGTGTTACTGTGATGCATTGATGATACCAAAACCACAGCTTTGTTCAATTTTTGGACATACGAACACAGAGTTTTGTCTTTCGTAAACCCAAACAAAGCAGAACCAACTTCACGAGACTTGTGTGGCTGGAATTCTTTTGGTAATTCCCTTTTATTTTTTTTCACGGTTCCAACATATGTCAGTTTTCTCTTAGCTAGTTCATCAACAAGTTCAATTGATGAGAACCAATTGTCTGCTGTCACGTTGCGGTTTGATCCTTGAATCGGTTTCGTCAAACGCAAAACACACTGAGTTGGAACCAGAAATTTCTTCTCTTCGGCTGGCAATCCTATCCCATCAGACCCTTTGCCAGAATATATATAGCCATTGTAGAAATAAAAAGTTTTAGCGTCACATAAAGCACGAACAACCAGTCCATATTTTCCCGGCTTCTTTGGCATATAAGAGATCATATGACTCCTCCCTCGAAATTTCACCAACATTTCGTCTACAGTGACACATTCGCCAACTGTATATAATTTTTGAGAGTTTGTGACAAACTTCTCAAAAATCGAAGAGATCGCTGCTAGCTTATCAGTCTTTTGTCGCTCTAGACGATCAACTGGGTTATCAAAACGTAGGCATCGTAGTATAATCAAAAATCTAGTCTCAGACATAGTGCACCTAAATATTTCACAGCCTGTACCATCTGTAGCGAAAATGTAGCTCGAGCTTTCATGATTGGATTTCAAAACAGCAGAATAATACAATAATCCAAGAAAAGCATTCAACTCTACCATATCTAAAGGTTTTAATTCAGATCTATCTTGACGCTTGAACTTTGCTTTGAATTCAGAAATTTTCATATTGGTCCATATCAAAATAGTCTGCCGCATATCTATATCAAAAAGTTTGTCCCAAATACTGATAGGATCCTTGTTTTCGTCCTTGGTCAAACGAGAAGTAGATCGACAGGTAACAATGTTATGTTGAGGAGTTTTTACCCTCTTAGATGGTGGATTAATAGACCATTTGTAACGATTTTTGCCGTAGTAATAATTAGGTAGTGAGTTTGAAGTTTCAAGTCTTCTTTGAATATTTGAAAGTGGCACGTTACTGTCTGAGCTATCATCATCCGAACTATCATTCCTAAAGTCTTGTCTGCTATCTGTTCCGGCACTTTCTTGGTCACTATTATGTTGTTCTATGATGTCTGTTTCATACACTAAACAATCACTAATGTTGTCTTCATTATCTGACTGATCTGACGCTAAAAGTAAGGTACTGACTTCGTTTTCAAAAGAAGGATCGTTGACACGTAATATTTTTGCATGCTTTTGTGATAGCGACGGTGACCTTGAAGATCGTTTACAAGCAGAAGTACTTGGCTTAATGTTTTGTGACATTTTGATTATAAACTACCTAAAACAAACAAAATCGCATTTATTATTTTTTGTAAGGGAACCATGGACATGCGGTCTCACATACCGCGATCGAAATTAAAAACAAAATAACTCACCCAATTTACAGCCGGTGACACAACCTCTCGCCTTCGCAGACGTTTTGACACTAAAACCGAAGCTACTAAGCGCGGCAGGTACGGGGAACGCGGGGAAGTGGGGTAAACGCGATTTTTGAAATCCCAAGCGGTCTGTGAGACCGCGCGTCCATAGTTAAAGGTTAAAAGTATTAAACGTCAAGCCGGACTATAGTATTAAATGTGATTCATTATGGAAAAAGTTTTAGTGTTTCTCTTTTGCTATACGGTTTTCGAGAACATTTAATGTATAACCAAAAAATTGTTAAACATTACGTTTATTGCGAGTCAATCGATTTAAATATTTAGCTCTAATATAACACAATAGAAATTATACGCACATAATTGTATGTAAATTGTCTTACTCATGAAATTGGTGACTAGTGATTCACTAAATTAAATATTCACCAGTTAACGCGTTCAAACAGTGTTAATTAAAAATTGCGGTATTTTTTTGTCATTGGTCAAGTTAGTAGAGCTTTTTTTGTGTAATACACAAATGTTGTTTTTTGACAGAATAATATAACAAAATAATAAGAACTTCACTTTGTTCCTATTACTTACTATTACATATTTCCAGTACTCGAACACCCACTAATTATAAAAGTTCTAGTGGGTGTTCGAGTACTGGAAATTTGTAATAGTGAAAATGTGTAGTGCCGGCAATTTCGAAATCTACACAAATATTCCAGCCCTATTCCGTACAAGGACTTGTTATTACCAAATATTTGACCGGGGTGTAACTCGTTATGGTCGAAACGAAACAGAACGTTATGTCCACAAAACATACATCTATGTGAGTTCTTTATGGTTATGTCACAAATCACAAAAAGCAATTCGCCAACAGGATATTTATGTATTGTCGGCATTATAAAATATATATTATTATTTTTTCCAATTTAGTTATGACATATTTTCGAATATACAATGTCATGCAACATTCAAAATATAAAGATAATACGTTCTGAAGAATATGCTTCTACAAGTTTTTAAAATGTAATCCCACTAAACGAGCATTATAATAAGTTCTATTAAACTATACTCGCGAATAATTATCCTGTGATATTTTTAAGTAATCTTGGTGAATCGAATTTAAATTTAATTCAAGTTATTACCATAAAATCAAAAAGAATGGCAGGCCTTTGAGTCTCAACGATGGAAGCGGAAGTTACATACGAAATATATTTACCGTCTATACTTATCTCCCTGTCCCGGTTTCTCTTTCTTTGTGTCATTCTGAGTCGTGGACTTAATATAGTAATATATAATATAGTAGAATTAAATTTTAAATCTAATGTGTCGTTTAGCTCTTAATTTAAATATAAATAACTACAAAGGAGCATATGGCATTAATTTTTAATTAAAATATAAAATTTATTGAGTTATAATAATTCAAGCCCTTTTTACCATTTTAATATTCTAGCAATATATAACGAGGTCAATTTAATTATAACAGATTATGTTATGGGAACATTATTTAAATAGATATTAGTTAAATATCTAAGCTATTCTTCAAAATAACGGTTGTAAAATAGTTTAATCTATTTCAGATTAAAAAAGTGTCCGTCAAAATGTATTAAATGGGATGGCGCTGATCAGGGACGTACCCAGCTTTTGGTTTAAGGAGGATTCAATTAGAAGATAAAATGTCCTAGAAAGGGGCAAATCAGTAAACAAATTGTCGTAGAGAAAGGTGTATATTAGAAATTTTTTGGTAAATCAGCAAATTTTTAGGGGAAAAGTTATAAGGCTCAAGGCAGGTTTTTCTAGTGCGGGGGAGTGCACTCCCCCTCGGGACAAGCACGCTAAAAGTTCGTTCCTAAATATCTAAATTTAGGAAAAATATATATATTTTACATATCCGTGTGAACTTGTTATTTACTGCTTACAGCTGGACACATTTTCAGTTTAATCACCCATAGTTAGTCTTTACCATCCATAAGCTTCGTTGCCCTTTTATGTGGAGTTCTAGTTTGTCTTTGTCATCCTTGTCTCTGCCATACATAAATGTCGAATTTTTGGGACTTTTGACGTCTGTCAAGTCTCTCATTTAAAATATCGTAAACAGAGGATTGGAATGTTTATTTGAGCGAAAAGCAAATTTAGTGCTGGTAATGTATATTAATTGCATGTTATATTTATTTATTTACTACATCATTGCTTTTCTATAACGACACTTAATATATCGACCAGTCCTCGTTTCTTACACAGAAAACTTTGTATGGGTAATTCAAGATCACAGAAGTGAGGTGTCGCTTGGATTCCCCTACGATACTTACCTTTTTTCATATGTGTAAGTGTAGGCCTCCGTTAAAAAGCTTTGGCTTCAATAAGACTGATATTTCAAATTAATTCTGAAGATCGACAATAATAAAAGAAGAGGATTAAGAAAATCCCCTAATTCGCGATAAATAGTTCAATTTGAGAAGCATGTAATGACTTACGACGATGTAAAATCCTCAGGCTGCCGGTACACACGTCCCTCGTCCGCAAGATGCCAGGTACTATTCGGGGAAACTTTAAACAATCTACCAGTGAAAAGAGCAAATTTAAGGGCATTTCAATATACAAATTTTTACGACTCTTATATCACTTCCAGTAACTGAACTATATGGTAAGCTTTCTTTCGACATTTGCAGATTTATATTTTATTACAATGAATATTTTGGCCTGGTGATTATTGAAATTTCCTACTAGGAAATAACCCAAAACCATCGATCCCTTGCATCGAGTTGCGTTTTTGTAGTTACCGACCTTTGGCGGATAGGATTGATGGATCGAAAAACACCTGCATCAATAAAATTTATACCGAAGGCAAGCAAAAAGGAGTACAAATTTCTGGAAATATCTTTTATCCTTGCAAAATGTTTGGGTAGTTGAGGGAATACAATGAATATATCCATTCATAAAAAACGCATTTTAAAGAAGAGTACGAACCCAACGTGTGTGGTCATGTTTTGCGGACGACGGATGTGTGTAACGGCAGCCTGTGATAATTCAAACTCATCATATGTTTTGTGATTCCTAATTGCTTTCTGCGTTTTATGATATACGTTCCATTTCATTTTGACCATAAGGCCTTAAAAATTACTTTTATGTTTTTTTGGGTAATAACACCACAATAGAAATAAATCGACGTATATTGCAGGAATACCAAACGTTTCAAAGTCTATTCTGACTTCATTGTCAATGGCTTTATATTTATTGATGTAGATTGCAAAATGAAAATTTGATTCATGACATTTAAAATTGACATTAGAATTTGTTGTTTTTAGATATACAGGTGGTACAAAAAATTCTAAAGATCATGAATTATAGTTAATCAGCTTTCAAATTAGAAGAATTTGTCTTTAGAGTTTATAAGTGGCGTTCCTAGGTAAGACTTTGTTTATAACAGCATTCGCCAAAAATGCGATCAAAGAATTCTATTGTTTCAGTGACCCCATTAAGGTCATAAGGGAAAACCTAGGAAAAACCTTATGAACTATCCCGATATTGGGTTGTTCAAAAGGGGGTTACCATTAATAATTTCTTCCTTAATTGTCGGTAACCAGATACGATTAAATTCTACAGAAGTAGAAGCGATACAATCGTCTTCATTCAAAAAAATTAAGGCAGACTCTTTTATTTTTCGTTTTGTGTTATATTGTTCTTTATGAAGTATAGTTGAATTGTCAAATTGAATTTTATGGCCTAGGTCCCAAGCATGTTCACAAATTTTTGATTTTTCAAATTGTCGTTTCTTTATGTAATTCTTGTGTTCATTTTATCGTACGTTTAATGGTCTCGATGTTTCTCCGATATAAAATTTATTGCATTCGAAGGAATCCTATATATGCAGTTTTTTGAGTTCTGGGTTTTGTTTGTTGGTTTTGTTTTCGATATTAAAGATTTCAGTGTATTTCTTGTTTGGAATGTTGTTTTAACATTAAATCTGTTGCCCACTTTTTTTAATCTTTCTGACAGACCCTGTATATATGGTATAGTTGTAACTGTAATGTTGTTGTCTTGAGTAGTAGTAGTGTTCTGGGTTGATTCGGAAGGTTTGTTTTCTGTTCAAGTCTGTTTAACTCTTTGTTGATAAATTTTGTAGGGTAATTGTTTCCAGTGAGAACATTTTTTATAATTATTTTTTCTTTGTTGAATTTATTATCGTCAGAACAGTTGGTCTTTGCTCTATCATATAATGACTTAATGACACCTTTCTTTACTGTATTCGGATGATTTGAATTGAAATTTAGGTATCTGTTTGTATGAGTTGGTTTTCTATAAACTTCTGTTTCGAATGAAGATTCTGTTTTTGTTATTAATATGTCTAGGAAAGATAGTTTGTTATTTTCTTCAATTTCTAGGGTAAATTTGATAGTTGGCTCTTTGTTATTTATGTCATTTAATAATTTATTTAGTTCTTCAAGATTGTGTTCCCAAATTACGAAATGTCCTCAACGTAACGATACCAAATTAAAGGTTTATTTTCTTTTGATAAAATTACTTGTTGTTCAAAGTTTTCCATAAATATGTTACTTAATGCTGGTGAGAGACAAGAACCCATGGCCATGCCAAAATCCTGTTAGTAAAAGTCATCGTTTAATTGAAAGTATGTAGTTTTGGTACAATATGTTAGTAGTTTCATTATTGTATCAATTGATAACTGAGTTCGTTGATTTAATGAAAAGTCCCGTTCTAGTTATACATTGTTATAAAGATTTACTATATCAAAACTCGCTATTGTAAAAGTATTTTTGTATTCTATATGAGACAGTTTTTCCAAGAAATATGCACTGTTTTTTAGATGAGAAACAGAACTTCCTGTAAGAGGACGAATAATGTTTAAAAGAAATTTTGAAAGTTCACTACACGGAGAATTTATAGAACTGACAATTCGTCTTATAAATTTCCTATACAGGTATACAGTTACCGAGATGTACATTGATAAAGTCGGTATGTAAAATCAATTATGGGTCACATGATTTTAAAATAAAATTATTATATATTATAAAAATATATAGAAACTACGCTAAGTGGCATTTGACAAACTGAGTAAGCAAATAAATTAATAAAAATTATGTAAGTTTCTTACAACCCTTACCATTCACCTAAAACTACATTTCTCTTATTCAATCCTCTTAAATTTTATATAATCGATTTATCAGAATCAGGTTGCATCACGTTATTGGCGCCCAATATTCCCAATAGCATGCAATTCCCACAATGGTTTTGAATTTCAACTGACAAACTCCAAATGCAAATAAATCGACGTAGCTTCTCTCTTAATCAATCATCCCTTTACATAACGGCCACATAAAACTCCCTCGAAACGTCAATAAAATCATTTAATAACTCACCTGGGGTGGACAGCGATATATTCTCCGGACACGAAATCAATCGCTCGATATGCATCCACATCTCGTTGGCGTGTTGTGTCGTGTCGAAACTGAAACCGACTTGCATTGTGTGATCGGCCGAATAGCGCATCGTGTGGAAGGCAGGGCCGTCGACTTTGTAGGAGGATAAATTGTCGATGGTGTCGTTCCATAACATGAAGCATGTGCCTGTGGAAATAACGAAAAGTCAGTCAGTGTGTGCGGTGATTTATCTTTAATCTCGACGAATACAAAAAAAAATCGAATAATGGAAGGAGTTTTGAATAGGAAAAGGATTCGTGTGCATTTTCGCTAGCAATATATGTCCTCGTGAGATGAATGAAAATGCAAAAGGGGGTAGATTATTGAAAACTGTTGCTACAGGGCTTTGTTTGCTTAGGGTTAGAAACTTGATGGACATAAAAAAAGAGATGGACTATCTTTTATATAAAACTTCCTTGCCTTCGAAATTTTGATTATTCATTTGAACGTAAGAATATATTCAACAATAATGGAGAAATACTTCGTAACCATTTTTTACACACTACTCGTTACTTGAGATATTAGATAAACAAATACTGACTAGTTATGCTCATCGTTAATACTTTACTTTTTGTCGATCGGTACAAATCAGTAGTTGCACCATTCGGTACAATGTACCAAAATTTCATGTCTCCAAAAAAACGAAAATTTTTGCTGGATGTCTCCAGAATACGTTGTCAGTCTGAAAGTAGATGACATGACACATAAAAGTGCATTGTTGGTTGCCGTAATGTATTTGAAATTATTTCTTAGGATTATGTATATATAATACACATATTTTTACCTACAATTTTAATAAATTAATTAATAATTCGTTTATTTTGCACTACCGAATATTTATATCGAAATGACGTCAACCGCATGGTGGTGCCACTGCGCCACCCACAAGGGTACAATGGCCGCTTTGCACAAGAATTTTGTATTTGTGGCGGCCATTGTACCCTTATATTCAGAGGCGCTACCATGCGGTTGACGTTCCGTGAATCTTCCTCATATGTTATAGGACTATCTTTATATTTGAACAAATGCAGGAATATAATTTAATATAAAAAAGTAACAGTTCCGAGTATGTATGTTTTTTTATTTATAAATACACTAGCGGACCCGACAGACGTTGTTCTGTCCAAATGTGGCTTGGGGTCATTATTTGGCAAATGATTCATTGATATTAGAATTCGATAAACTCTATACAAATGTGCGAAAAAAAATCGTAAAAAATAAAAGGAATTCCTAGAACCCGATCTTTGTGTCACTTACCGGGTCCAATTGTGAATCTTAACCATCCATGGACCCACCCAAACATACTCAAAAAAATTCATTAAAATCGGTCCAGCCGTTTAGGAGGAGTAAGGACCTGATCTTAGTGTCACCTACCGGGTTCAATTGTGAATCCATACCATCCAGGGACCCACCCAAACATACACAAAAAAACATTAAAATCGTTAGAGCCGTTTAGGAGAAGTTAGAACCCGATCTTAGTGCCACATATTGGGTCCAATTGTGAATCTAAATCATCCACGAACCCACCCAAACATACACAAAAAATTCATTAAAATAATTAGAGCCATTTAGGAGGAGATAGAACCCAATCTTAGTGGGTTCAGTTGTGAATCTAAACCGTCCAAACACCCAACTAAACATACACAAAAAAAATCCATTAAAATCCGTCCAGCCGTTTATGAGGAGTTAGAACCCGAACTTAGCGCCACCTATCGGGTCCAACTGTGACTCAAAAACCATCCAGGGACCCACCCAAACATATACAAAAAAATTCAATCAAAACCGTTTAGGAAACATTCTCATTTATATATGAGAAGATTACAAACGTTCATTGCGTTTTTATAATTATACAGGTCAGTTTCTTGAAATCTCGGTTATTACTAAAATTGGTAGATTAAAATTGAGTATATTTCGTTATACTTTTAAAGAAAGTTGAAAGTAATGTCTGTCACATTCAAGAGCTTCGGGAAAAATAATAGTGTTTGGAAGATTTTTTGATCTGAAAGAGGACAAATCAGAAATAACGATAGAAATGTTCGTTCAGTAAACTACGAACTAACTCAACTACAAAAATTTTTATTTCACACAAAAAGCGCCAATGATCGGCAAGAAAGGTCTCTTGGGAGGCAGCTGCCCCTATCTGGGCAAAGCCCTTAGCCACATTGTAATTTTAAATTATTATAATATTATTTAGTTAGAAACAGGTTGTGGGTATTTTCCCAAAAATAGAAACAGGCAATGTTATAATCTGCTTACTGCGAATCATTATGTCTGATATCCAATATCCACATTAGGTGAGTTTTGTTTAATAGGAAGTAGTGAAACGTTAACTTGAAAAACACAATAGGTGAAAAATTTCACAGAATTATTGGAATGTTGGTACCGTGAATTGTGAAAGAGTTGCACGAGATAAATTTTCATGTCAACAATCAACGCGAAAATTTTTGAGGTCTAGTAGTCTCGTATCATAACAGTTTACAATATCTCACATGAGAACATGATATGAAAAGTGATGCACAATGATTACTACAACGAATGAAAACGAAAAAGCTTGAAATTGCAAAAGATTATTCAATAAAGTTGCTGCAGGGGTTGTTTGAGATTGGAAACTTGATGGACACAAAAAAGGGGATTGACTATCTTTTATATAAAACTAGCTCCTCTTACATATTTTGCAATTCATTATTAGAACGTATGAATACCTTGAATAGTGATGGAGAAATATTAACCATTCTTTACAACTCTAATCGTCACTTCATGAGATATAAAATAAACGAATACTGATGATTACTTTTGCTAATAGTTATTTTTTTCCATTTTCTTGATCGGTACTAACTGGTAGTTGTTTCATTCGATACAACGTACAAACATTGCATGTTTTGAAATTGGTGGAACCGTTTGTAGGTGATTCCAGAATGCGTTATCAGTTTGAAGATTGATGAGATGACAGATAAAAGGGCACTGTTGGATGGTTGGCGCAATATAAGTCATTTCTTAATATAATATAGAAAATTTACTCACATATTTTTACCTATAATTTGAATAACTTGATCATTAATCAATTTGTATTGTATTACCAAATATTGGTACTGAAATATGTAAGTCATAATTCCTAAATAAATAATATGCATTGTAAGACTTCATTTTTATTTTGCATAAGATCGCAGATATACATTAATTGATTTGATCAAGAACAAGAAGTATATTGAACCTTAATCAAAAAATTTAAATTCAATAAATACGTTCTTTGCGTTTTTGAACATAAAATTATGCCGAGATATTTCTTGATAAGATAATTTAGTTAATACCTTAATTTTTAGATTAAAATTTAGTATATTTCTTTATCACTTCCAATACTTTTAATGTGGTTGAAATTGATTAAGATATTGTAGGTATTGGCTTTTGGGCATGGGGTGGTCGACAGGTTTTAGGTCTAGAAGGGGGCAAATCAGAAAGTTTCTGTGAATATAGTATAGTGCGTTTGATGCACTAGGTACTATTTAAAATAAATGAATAATTATAGGTTTTATTTCACATATAATGAAGCGCTAGTGGTCAGAAAGAGAACAACTAGATATAGTGAGGCAAGTTGACCCCTCTGACCTTGCCCGGACACGCCCTTGGGCACGTTGCTTTCATAATTTTTAAGTGACTACAGTTTTTGATTTTTAATATTGATTTAAATCTACCTTATGCGTTCTATTTTTATTTTCTTATTTCTCATACTGTAATGTTGTATTAGGACATTCTCTTTTCAATTCGAAGAACCCAATTAATACTTACTTTTTTTTTTCCAAAGACAGAGTTAAAGTTTAAAAGTCAATAATAATGCATACTAATAGACTGTAGACCTATATACACTGATGGCTGAAGCTGACACTATACTAATATAAAAAAGCTGAAGAATTTGTCAGATTTAAAAACTAAAGTCAATAATAGTAAATACTACTAGACTGTAAACGTATAAGTAGTTAGTGCTGACCTGATTCTATAATAATATAACAAAGCTGAAGATGTCTTTTTGATTTTATAATGCTCTAATAGTCGCCATTGAAAAAGTTTTTTTGAATTCAAAGCCTACTTTTTGATGAATGTTAGGTATCCGCTATCTGGTAAGTGGAGCTGTAGTCGAGTAATCTCCAATCCTTTAGTGATTGTTTAACTTGTATAGGACTTAGAATTATATCATACAGTAAATTTGGTTTATTGAGACGATGGTGTATAGCTAAACTAGAATCCGATAGCTGGCTTGGTACGGATCTCAGTTAGAAGGTAACTCTTGACGGCTTGACCGATTCAACTCATATTCACAAAATGTATTTGTTTCGTCGTCCTGCTGGACCAAGAGTTTCTTGCCGGGCAAGGGTAGAACAACGTCTCCCTGGCCAAGGAAAGAATGACGTGTTCTAGGCCAAGGGCAGAACAACGGTTACCAGGTCTGCTAGCATAGGATAACAAGCATTTAGTACCGAAGTAACTATTAGGAGAGATTATTTAAATATAAAGATAATCTTCATCTCGTAATCTTAAGATTATAGAGTAGGGGTCGGGCAAGGAAGCAGAGTAACATTTTAATAAATCTCAGTATTGTGTTCTCTATAATTATTACGTATTATTCTTTTTTTTATTACTATGTTTTGCTTAAAAATGTATTCATCAAGCATGTTATCGAAATTAGGTATGTTTCGTTTAAAACGATATAATGAAATCACAATAGGTGTGTGTGTCTTCTGTTTCTTGGAATGCTGTTACCGTGATTTTAACTGTATAAGAGTTACATGCAGAAAATCTGCATGTCAGAAACTAGCCAATCAACGTGAAAATTTCTGGGGAGTAGTTTCTCATATCATAACAGTTTACGATATTCACATAAGAGAACTTGATATTATATGGAAAATAATTCACAATGGTTACTATAAATTTTGACTGGCCACCAAACACAAAAAAATTATTGATCTGGTCGGGGATAAGTTGTGGATGGTGTCGATAATGCATGTGGAAATGTGTGTCAGTCAGTGATTTCTATTAAACTTCGGAGAATGAAATTAATTCAATATGGAAGGGTTTTTGAGTATGAAAAAGATCATGTGCATTTTCGTGAGCAATATATATGTAAATAAATTTTTCCTGCAACTGATAAATATTTGAAAATTGTATATGGAGAACTAAAGCAATTTCCTAAAATTGCCCGGATTACTGGTTATCTATACAGAGATTCTTCCTCACAGTTAATCTGGAAGAAAGATATGTCTACAAAATGATCAACCAGTCTTCCTGTATATAAGTACTGTATTGTATATTGTGTTACAGTTTTCTGTGTTTGGAGACGTTTCAACTCCGAGTCTGGAGTCGCTGTAAATCGTGTAGTGTTGTATTTCGAGGTTTTTTCTAAAGAATTTCGCTTTGTAGTTTGACGATCACTTGATACTGAGGGTACCGTTTTTCTACTCTGTTAGAAATAAATGTTTCCAGTCCAAATAAAGGTCGAGTCAAAGTGTTCTGATTTCCGTGTTGTTTATCATTATACAGCTGACTTCTTTAAGTTTCCTCTTTTTTAAATTTTCCTCTTTTAGCAAGAAAGAAAATCGCAACAACAAACCAGCGTATTAACCAACACACCACTAATACCAACCTAACACAAACAGACAACCAAATTATGAACATAATTCCATAAGTCCCAGATGTATCAGAAAGAATTAAGCGGTTAGAAAATCAATACGGTGTGACTGTTTTTAAAACAAATAATACCTTGCGCTCTATCCTCACACATACCAAACGATTTAATGCAACTCAAAATTCCAAAAATTGTGTGTACAGTGTTTTATGTGACGGTGACCATTCTTATACCGGTGAAACTTCCAGACCTTTAGAAGTAATGAAAAAAGAACATCGGTATAACATTTCCAGAAGACATGTGGACAAATCAAATTTGGCCCAAATGCATAAATAGCACCGACAGCCATAGGATAGACCGTGATAAAACAAAGATTTTGTTGAAAGGGGAAAATTAAAAAAAAGAGACAAAACTTCAAGAAGCCAGCTGTATAATGATAAACAAAACGGAAATCGGAGCACCTTCAATCGACCTTCATTTGAACTGAAAATATTTATTGCGAACAGAGCAGGAAATTTACCCCAGTTGATCGCCAAACGACAAATTGTCACCGTCAAATTTTTTGACAAACAACAAAATCAACATCAAAACCTCGAAATTCAACACTAAATGATTGACAACGACCCCAGACTCGGAGTTGAAACGTCTCCAAACACAGATAAGTACAACACAATATACAATACATTATTTATATACAGAAATACTGGTTGATCATTTTGTAGACTTCTCTTTCGCTCAGAATAACTGTGAGGAAGAATCTCTGTACAGACAGGCAGTAATCGGGGCAATTTTACTACACTTACAAATACTTATCTATTGCAGGAAAAAATTTTGAGGAGAGAAAACCAAATGAACAGGCAAAATCTGGGAATATATGTCCTCGGCAGATGAATGAAAAAAAATTGCTGCAATGTATCATTTTTGGATTTCATTGAATATATTGCAAATTCAATCAGCTTATTAGAGATTGTTATTCTACATATTAGAATTTCTCATTAGACTAGCGCTAGTGCTATAAATTACTTAATCAATTTACTAAACCATGATTATGTCACTAATCCAATAGTCGAAATGATACAGTTAATGTAGATTTTCACTGTGTTTTGAAAAACTATACCTATTTTTTTGTCTAGTGTTAAATACAAAATTTTGGATCTTAAAAAACTACGTCGTGCAATTGAAATAAAAAGTTTGGCTAGTTCAGATGGAGCAGAACATATCAAAGATATCATCGAATTATTTGAATTATTTGACTGAAAACAGTTTGATCACCATTTGTATTCTTTATTTCGATTTTAAAACCACTGACAACAAAATCAGAGTAAGACTCTGAAACGTTTGGAATTCTTGAATATAAATTCATTTCTTCTGAATTGTTGTGTTATTATGCCTTAAATGAAACTAGGAGATGTCACAAATATACATTCAGAAAACCATACGTACAGTCCTGACCTAGAAACTAGTGACTATCAGTCATGGGCGGATCCAAGGGAGGCGGCGATTTAATAGTGAATTTTAATTCCAAGAGCACAGAACAAGGTCATTTCTATTCTCCTCAGAAGGAGTATATTTAATGTAATAGTCCAAAAAATCTGAGTTTAAAATTATATATAGGTAAATTTATTACAGGATCGCCCCTTCTATCAGTTGCTTCCCATGAGGATGTAATTCGTTGAACGATATGTTAAGGGTCTTAATATTGCTTGAAATTATATTCCAATGTAGAGTACAAACTTTGAAGTAAAAGTTATCTTACATGTAAAATGTAAATAAAGTACACATATGAGTTCTCAATTTTAGAACAGTACTTGCAAAAAAAACGAGTCATTTGAGTAGCGTATTTAAATTTCAAATTTGTTATTTACAGAAATTAACGTTTAACCACATAAATCTTTTCATCTAGTTAAATAGAGTTTTAACAAATAATATTAAATTTATCCATATAAATATTATTGATTGCAATACTCGTATGACGAATAACCGATCATCCGAATAAAGAAATGTTCCGTGTGTTCCGAATAAATACAAATTATCCTAATATTATTTGTTTTCGGTGACATAAAACTTAATGTTGTATAGTCAGAGAATGGATGCCTAGACTTTATTGACATCGAATATTGGATATTGAATATTCGAGTTAAAAATTATTAATCTGTTTCAGTTATATCCCCATATACGATCTAAGGCATTTGATGCATGGCCACTGGCCACAGACAGCCCTTTCTGAAGTAGGATACTAGATGTCCGAATAATATTCGAGTTAAAAATTATGTATATGCTTCTGTTGTAAAAGAATGTATACGGCATAAGGCATTTGTTATATGGCCACAGAATCGGTGTACAGCCCTAATTCACATTCAATATGCGATGTCCGGATAATATTCTAGACCTAAATATTAGTCGGTTTCTTTTCGGCTATATTTGAATAAGCCATATCATAAGGCATATGTTGGATAGTTATAGAATAGATTTATAGACTGTTATGACTTCGAATATTCCATGTTCGAATACTATTCGCGTTTATTATAACAATAACAAGCGTTGTTTTTCGGTAAATAAATGTAACTCGATTTTGTTATGAAAATTTAATGCAGAACATGTAAGAAGAAAAACATTTAAAAATTAATGAGTAAACAGATAAAAGTCCAACAAAGTTCCTTGATGTTAGATTCAATATAAGACTAGTATAAAACAAGTACCTGTATATAGTTATTTTTCAACTTAAAAGTTGGCTTGCATAATTTAAATCATAGAATTTATATCACATAAAAGTAATTACGGTTAGTTATTAAAAAAGCACAAATGAAGGAAAATTATTTGATCCACCTTACTAACTGAAAGTCAAGCACTTGTAATTAAAACGGCTTTTGAAAATATTGTGTCTCACCTACAGAATTTAATGACAATTTCATACATTTCAGGCATTATATTTTTACCGTTCACCCATTCCCATTGATTCTTACGCTTTTCAAGCATATATGGTCCTTATGCAACCATATATGCCAAGGCGAAAATAACCGAATATTAACCGAATATTATTCGAATATTGAATTTTTTTAATCAGAAATAGCCGAATATCAAAATCATTCGAATATTCCCATAAATAATAAATATATATTGGATTACTGTACTAAATAAACTCCCTAGTGTATTTAAAATTAACGTTGTGAGAATAACTTTAACTCAACTATCTCCAACGAGCTTTTTTATCAACAGAGATATGATATGATAAGGTTTATTTTTTACGGCAAATATTTACACGCATAACATTTTGCAATAACTATGTTATCTTCGATTTCTTCCTTAATTTTACCCTTCAAAATTACTACGTACGCAATCTGACAAGCATAGCTAAGATATTTACAAGAAAGTAAGCAGATAGCGACAATAATTTATTAGTGCCAAGAATTAGAAAACATATTTGAAAGTGATTTATGACTCGTACGAGGATAAATGAACTTCAACATGTTGATACCGATACTATGAAATGCGATACCAAACAATGTAGTGAGTCAACTAATCTTTTTCACATTAAAAATCCGTCAAAACAAATTAAACAATATATCATACAAATGCTTCGTAATGAGTAATGATTTAAAAGAGATTAATTAATTTCAATAGTAAAAACCCGGAACGATTGCATTTCGTCTGGTTAGGAATAATTCCTGAGGAAGTATGTTGAACATCGGTATATCGGTGTATAATTAAGTTATCTTAATTATAAGAAGAACAAAATACGCGTTGAAAACAATATTGTAGTACAAAACAAAAATGGCAGACTTGAAGCTATTGAAGCCTTCTAGATATAATAAATAAATAGAAGAAGAACAACAGATGTACAGGAGAAGATCAAGTAAAAACAGAAATGTTAAAATTAGGACCAGAAGTTGTACAGGAAACAATAAGAGTTGAGCTGAACAAATGCCTCTGTTGGTAAAATTTTAACTAAATGTGCAACTCTGAAGTAAGGAGATAACACAAATATCGAAAATTGCAGACCTATATATTATATACAAAATTAGAGTTTTACCAGCCCGTGAAACATACATGAATTAGACTTTTAAAAGGCTTTTGATACCTTTAAAATATAGTCTATAATCTTAATGGGTTTACAAAACGCAAGAATAGACAAAAAGTACATTCACATTAAATTAAAATTATTTACAAGGAAGCAACAATACATATTAGTATAGATGGAAAAACTACGACCAGCAGAATAGAAATAGCATTGGTGAGACTTGCGAGGCGGGGGTACACCATTTCACCTAGACTGTTTACATTAGCTTTAGAAGAAATACTTAAAATACTGGAATGGAACACCGAAGGCATTACTATAGATGGTGGTAGCAGACTAAACCACCTAAGATTTGCAGATGATATAGTCCTAATAGGTAACCAGAGCTGTTAATTAAATCTAGCAACTGCTGCAGAATTAGACTAAAGATGAACTATAACAAATCACATATATTGAGTTCAGAAGATACCAAGAAATATAGGGTGAGCCATCTAACTTTTTTTTTGAAAATGCTATAAAAAAACTAGTGAATATTTTTCAATTTGGTTTTTTTTATTCGAAAGTACAATCCTTCCGGTTATTTATGGAAACCAATTTCATTCAAATGGCTTCCACGGCTGGCCTCACAGTAGCTAATTCGGCCGGTCCAATTTTTCAATACATTTTCAATTGTATGCGGCTGTATTTCGGCGATGCAAGCAGGAATATTGTTTTTGAGCGCGTCAATTGTTTGTGGATTATCGGCATAACACTTGTCTTTAACAGCGCCCCAAAAATAAGAGTCCAGCGGTGTCAAATCGCAGCTTCTTGATGGCCAATTTACTTCTCCAAAAGGGCTAATTAAACGATTTTCAAATCGAGTGTGGCATAACTCAACGCGGTAGCGTTCGCCATTCACAGCTCCTTCCTCATTTTCAACGAAAAATGGGCAGATGATGCCGCCAGACCAAAATCCACACCAAACAGTCACTCTTTGGGAGTGCATTGGCTTCTCAACGACCACATGTGGATTTTCCGTTCCACAAATTCGGCAATTTTGCTTGTTAACATATCCACCGAGGTGGAAATGAGCTTCGTCCGAAAAGATGATTTTTCGGTAAAATTCCGGGCCTTCGTTCAAGTGCTCATTGGCCCATTGTGCGAAGCGATACCGCATTGGATGGTCTGTTGGCTTCAACTCCTGTACAAATTGAACTTTATACGGTGTGATTCCGAGGTCTTTATGCAAAATTCTCCTCAAAGAAGTGCGCGAAATGTGCAATTCTTGCGATCGATGGCGAGTTGATGTGCTCAAAGTATCGGCCACACTTTGTGCTACAGCATCAATATTCCCCCGTGTACGCACAGTAGGAGCACGTTGACGTGTTGGTTTGTCAATGAGGAAACCAGTTTCACGCACTTTTTTCACAAATTGTCTCACATACGGAGCGGACGGCGCTTCTTTTCGGCCCATAGAAGTACGGCATTTTCGCACACATTCGGCAACAACATACTCACTTTGGAAATAATTTGTGAGAATTTCCCAACATTGTTCAAGCGTATATCCAACCATTTTCGTTCACGGGAGACTTCAAACTAATTTTCTGTCAAAACAGATCTGACATAAATGTTACCGTGTTGAAAATGACCGCTATTTCAAAAAAAAAGTTTGATGGCCCACCCATTATATACAAATTAATTAGATCGAATTTGTCTTAGATTATTTATTTAAGTAAATGCTCTAAGGAATGTGTAAACGAATGTATATACTTAGGTCACAATATTAGACTTCGAAAAGTAAAACAATACACAGAAATTACAAGGCGAATACGACTAGCATGGATAGAATTTTGCAAATTATAAAAAATAACACCTCTCTATAAATATGAAGCAAACAGTATATACGTGTATATTACCTATGGAACACACTCTCAAATATAAGACCTATGGAATAATGCATACTGGGCGTCTCACCACGTGATAAAATAAGTAATGAAAACACCAGGAGACAAACCAAAGTATAGCCCGTCCAATTAAGAAAGACGATGACGTCATTTTGGTAATTAATTCCTGCCAAATTTGACACGTAATATTCCTAAATGTTATATGGGCTTTTTGGCATTATATCAGTGAAATTGAATTTTATTATTGTGGCATTGGCTTGTCCGATCGCGGCTACGTTGCCGCAATTTTTTTAGATTTTCGTTAGATGATCAAATTTTGCCTGAATTTTCAATATATGTTTAAAGACATATTTTATTTAAATAAGACTAAGAAGCAATTATATACGAACATAACTACGTAAGTATATTCTGAATACCTATATATCACTTTCGGCGTTATCAACGATAATTTTTTATATATAAATATAAAGTTAATGTTCCTAGAGTTATTAATACACATGAATTTCAGAATTGCTTAATTGATAGTTTTATTTTTAGTACAAGCACCTTTAAATACATCATACCTACACCTATGGTTTCTACTGTCAGCAATTCTGTGCTCTGGTCTTGTTCTGTACGTGACTTTACTCGGAGAATTCCCCTCCAATTTTCAATTTCTCTGCAATTCTCGTTGAGAGCTCACAGCATTTTTGAATTTGTTTGAGAAAAGCCCTAAAGCGATATTATAGCAATTTTATTTACTGTTTTGCAGCATTTATTTGTTTATAATACCTGTTATTTATTGTATTTTTCCAGTTTTTAGGTATTCATAGGTGAAAATGCCGAAGCATTTCAGCAGCCGTGAAAAAGCTATGATAGCTTCAGCTTTAAATTATTTCACAACTAACAAAGAAAATGATGCCTCTACTCTACCTGCTAAATATGTAAGTATTTTTATTTGATATTGCCCACTAGGTAGGTACTATTGCGACTATCAACATTTAAATTTAATATTTATAAAAATTGCAGAAAGTTTCTGAAGTTTTGGGAATCAGTGTAACATCTGTTGAGAGAATTGCGTCTTCTATTAACAAAAACGAGGCCCTACAAAGTCCCAGAAGACCACATGAACGCAGAAAACCAGTAACCGATCTAAGAGAATCTCTGCAGTGTGAAATAAGAAATGTAATTTATGATATGTATTCTGCTGGTAAGTAAAATTCCTTATTTCAACTGCACAATATTAAATAGTTTGCGTTTGAGGGGAATATATAAACCTGAATACATTGCTGAAGATACTATCTGACCGGCATCTGTATCCTGGGTCTAGAAGTTCCTTAAGTAAAGTCCTGCACAAGATAGGATTTGAATTTAAGAAAGATGATCCAAGAAGGAAACTAATGGAATTGGATCATATAAGTGTCAAAAGAATTAAATTTTTGAGAGATTATATTAAGTATAAAACAGAGGGTTTATTTGAATTTGTTTTTTTAGATGAAACGTGGATCTTCCAGAATGGAATATTAGGACATTCATGGCAGGATTCAAGCTCTAAAAGTGTTAAAAAGATCAAAAGTACTGGCAAAAGGTGAGTTTTTTCATCATTAGCATTAAAAACAGTGATTGAAAATTGAATTATTAGGTTTATTGTAATTCATGCTGGTAGCAGAGCAGGTTTTGTCCCTGGGGCTGACCTTTTGTTTTCGTCTGATAATAAAGACAGGGACTATCATGGTGATATGAATCTTGAAAATTTTGTACATTGGTTTGAACATCAGTTGTTAGGAAATTTAGAAAATCCATCAGTAATAGTTATGGATAATGCTAGCTATCATAATGCAATTGCCAATAAACTTCCTGCCAGTACAACAAAGAAAATCGAAATTCAGAAATGGCTAGAAGAAAATAACATTCCTTATGAAAAAAACATGTTAAAAAAAGAATTATTGGATTTAGTGAACAAGTAGGTATATATTATTATTTGCTTACAAATTTGGTTGCAAGTTTACTTAACAGACACTCTTTGTATGTTTACTGGTTAGTTGATTAAGGGATATTGACTAATTGAATTTCCTTGATATAATTTTCTTTATTTCATGTACCATTGTTTTCTCCTTCTTCAGGGTTCTGAACATACAAAGCTTATATTTAATTAGTTGGAATTTAGTGAGTGTCAAATTAACCTCCATAACATTACATCATTTGACAATCAAAACATGTAGGTAAAAAACTGAACAAATACATTAAAAACTGTATAAAATTTAATACTCAATCAAAATCAAACTTTTATCATGATTTACTTAAAAATTAATATTTTAGTCTTCATTATTACAGCTGTTTGCTGTTTATGTGTTATGTCAATAAAATTTTCATAGAAAAAAGATATATAAGAATTGCCAAACATACAATTGTGTTCAATAACAAACAATTTTCTCTCAAAAGCATTTTGAAATGACATGGATAATGACAATTCTTTGAAGCTTTGGTGTGCCACTGATGTTCAAACAAGTTTTGTAACTAAACTCTAAATTTTAATATTTCTCATTTACCACTCCAAGTGGTATCTACATACTTTCCTCCATGAATATGGCAGCTTGGTATTGAAATGTAAATAATTTTTGGTGTTAAGCTATAAAATTTAATTATTTTATTTATCGAAGTATAGTGGTGTACTTGAATCTGTATTTCCTCATTCAAGTACACCACTAGTTTCTCAGTGACAAAAAAAAATCATTAATTTCTAATGTGTTTTAATGATAACGTTTCGGCCATGTTTTTGGCCTTTTTCAAATCTATTCTAAAATTGTTAAAATTATTTGTACATTTAAGAATTTATAAGATTATAATTTTGACTTACCTACAGCGTTAGTATTTGTAGAATCACATTTTTTTTATAAGTTAATTATTTTACTACTTGACACAAACTAAAAACTAACATTGTGTGTCCTTTCGGAGACAACGATATATACTAATCCCAAACTGACCTGTTTGTTCTTTTAATAGATTTGAGGGATGATTTCCGGAGTATACTGAATGGTTATTTGTAAAAGTCAATTTACTTCAATTTTAAGTATCGGTTATACATCTGGGCTTTGTACAATGATTTTTGTCAATTTACTTCAATTTTAAGTATCGATTATACATCTGGGCTTTGTACAACGATTTTTAAATCATCATTTAAATGAACAAATAATTTTAACAATTTTAGAATAGATTTGAAAAAGGCCAAAAACATGGCCGAAACGTTATCATTAAAACACATGATATGAATACAATCCTTTCATTTTTAACAAGAAAATATACACTCAACTAATTTATATATATATATATATATATATATATATATATATATGTTCAGGCATGTACAACTGGGGTGATGAAGTAAATATGCCAACATATGGCAGATCAGTTTATATAAATCTTTTATTGATTGATGAACTATTAAACAGTATATATATATATATATATATATATATATATATATATATATATGTTCTGAGAAGCTTCCGCGGTCATTACTATGAACTAAGCAAGGTTCCGGGTGAGAACCTACTAACTAGTATTCGAGTAACTAGAAGCGAAAGTAGAAGGCTACGAGAATTATGCGAACCGACCTGAAGAGGGCAGATGTGACTCTGCCGAAACGTCGTCATTTTACCATCGATCCCGGCAGGGATCAATTATCAACTACGCGGATGAATTCCCGGAAACCACCTAAAACATATATATATATATATATATATATATATATATATATATATATATATAGGTTAAATTCAAATAATAAATGTATTTCAGTGAATGTTTTACTTAAGATAATATTTGAGCCATTATTTCAAATCAACTCTGAAACTATTTTTACATTTAAAAATATCAGTTTGAAACTATATTACCTATATACTATAATGACTTCACCTACACTCTATTGTTAAATAAAATACTTTGATTCTCTTTTTAATATGTATATTGTTAATTATTGTTTTGGAACTGCTTTAAACTGGAAAAAATTGAGTCAAATTTCGTGGGTTACGGTTTTTTGCTAAAGTGTTTTATTTATAATTTTTAATATTCTATTTTGTCGTTTTTGTAATCAATTTAAATTATTAGGAAGAGCTTCCTCATGTTTAATTATTCTATAACTTATTCATTTGAAAAAAAGCATAATAAATTACTATGAGTGTTTTAATTTTAGTTAATGTATAAAAAATAAATAAAAGATATTTGGTTGGGTTATTTGTTCAATTTGATTCTTCCATTTTAAATTTTCAGATATGACCCCTAGGTTTTGGCCACTTTTAACTCTAATAACTTGTTTCTTATCTTAGTCTTCATATTAGTAAACTATTATAGAAATTTCCAAATCTCATATATGCAGTTCGATCAATGTGTAAAGTGAGTCTGCTTCCTTCTAGCCACAAGTCTATGTTAGTTAGTAATTCATTTTATTTTTGGCTTCATCCTAAGAATGCCATCTGGTTATTTTACACTTGTGCCATCCACACATACAACCTCATCATCAGTCATTTCTTTCAGGAGGTGTTTACAAAAACATTAATAGTGATAGATCTAATATTGTACTTTGGGGTACACCTGGTTTAATTTCTTTATACTCTCCTGTGTTATTTTCAGCTAAAGTCTCTGTTGTCTGTCATATGGATAATTAGTTACTAATATGTTAGCATTTCCTTGTATTGCATAACAATAAAGGTATTCTAGTAAGATTTCATGATTGACTGTATCAGAAGCATTAGTCAAATCTATATTTGGAAGTTTCTGTTTGGCTTTGGAATGTATATCATCAACTTCACCAGCTTTATCTTTTAATTTATTTGTTATGGTTTTAATTTCTTGGGAGAATGATCTATAAAAATGCTATTCTGATTCACATCTGGCTTATTATCATATTGTTGAGTGGTGAGTTATGTATCTTTCAACTTAAATTATACTTCAACAGAAATATTTATTGATATATTCAATTATTTGAGTTATCTATTCTATTATTTCCATTTGCAGTTAAATATTTTTTGTAGATTTTCTACCCAGTTTTTCATTTAGCATATTCCAAAACTTATTGTTATTATAGTTTTTTCAGTTTAATTTGTATCATTATTAACCTTGACTTCAACTATAATTTTATCTCCATTATTTTATATTCACACATTGTTATCAGGATCTAATAACCAAATTTTATATAACGGTTCCTTAGTCGAACATGAGTGTATGATAGAATGTGTAATTAATATTTTCTGGGGATTTTTTAGACAATTTAATTTATTATGCTCATATTTTTTTAATTGAATGTTCTAAACATCAAACCTAACACTAATTCAAATACTGTATTATGTACAAATATAATTTTCAGTTTTTTATATATTTGTAAATAGTAATTTTTGTAAGCAAACATTATATGTTATCAAACTGAAATATTTAATTTTAGATCAAAAAGTGATCCCTTGTATATAGTAGATGAACTTGCCAACGCATATGGTCACAATGTCCTACGGTTACCTCCATACCATTGTACATTCAATCCAATTGAGAATATATGGGGCATCACAAAATCTTATTACAATAAACATGTAGGGAAAGATGGTAATTCTATAGAACAAACAATAAAACTCTGGACAGAAGCATTAGAAACGGTTACTCCGGAAGTTTGGGATAAAACCGTCTCCCACACTGAAGTAGAAATTGAGAAGTGGTGGAATAGAGAACTTAGAATAGATAACAGTGAGTCAGAGCCTTTAGTCATCCATCTTGGTGAAGATGAAAGTAGTGAAGAAAATTAACAAAATTTAGGTAACATTGCATTTTGTTTTGGAATATATACTTAGTAAAATTTGAATTGTGGTCTGTTGTTCATCTCAATTTGCTTCTAGTATTTTAGTATTTTATTCTTATTTTAATTCACTTTCGCTATTGTACAGTATGTATTCTTAGTTAAGGCATTTTATTATCGTTTACAGATTAGCTAAACAAGCTGAATAAAATTCAGCGGAACGAACTAATGTCAATAAACTTCTTATGTAACCTCAAACAACTGTTTTTTTTTTTCAAAATTGGAGCTATACCTAAGATTTAGTTATTTGATTGCAGTTCTGTATTATTTCATTTAGAACTAGTTTAATTGTGTTGGGAATGCATTTCATAGATCTTAGGTTGAAATAAATTTCCCTCTATATTTTTTTATCTCTATTACATAACATTTTGCATTATGTTGAAGTATCAAAAGTGCTTAAACTACCATAGATGAACTTATTTGGTTTTGATCTTTTGTTTCTTTAAACAAGCATCTATCACAACCCTGCTTTAATCAATTTTCTTACTATTTTCAAATGAATTTTTGATTTTAAAGAGATGGTATACTGATTCTACTAGTATATCTAGTGTAGTCTCACTTACATATTTGTTTGTGCTTTCTTTCATAGGTTTTTGGGACTGAGTTATGCCGGTTATTTTTCAGATATCTACCCATCTTATATTAGGGACCCTTCTTTGGTCTATTTACACCCTTGGGCTATCACAGTGATTTTTGTTCTCCATCTATTACCTCCTTGTCATGCTAATGTCCACATTGCCATTTTAGGGATTTTACTCTGTAGATAACATCTGTTACTTTGTACCGGCTCCTTATCATCCTCATTCTCTTTTGTTCTCTTGTTATTCCAATCATGCATCTCTCCATACCTTGATGTAACTTGAAGTTTTTATACAATTTCTGTCTTCATAATCCAGGTTTCACAACCATATTTCATTATTGGTATTATAGAACACATTGTTCAAATACTTAATTCTTGAGAGGGTTTAACATTCTTCTAGGGCTGATAAAATCTCAACCAATGTTGGTCATTTAATTATTCTTTTAGACTATGGATATTTTATAAATGGAGGAAAAATTCAGGCAACTACAATTTTTTAGGTGTGTGGAAACACAAAAAACATGATGTTGCTGATAAATAGAGAACAATTTGAACACAGCAACATCTTCATATTATTTTTATTAACATTTTTTATATTTTCAGAAGGCTGTAATGTTTAAGGTGATTCAAATGTGTTGGACATACTGTTTATAAAAAAATGAAATGTAAATAAAATTTGTGAATTGATGTGTTTTTATGTCTTAAACTAATATAACAATTTGGGCATTATTATGAGGAAGTAAAAACCAATTAAAAAAAAGCTACCAATTTTTTTAGGGTAGATTCTGTTTTAAGTATATTGAACCATATCTGAAATGTGACTATAAAAATGTTTTAATTTCTACCAAAAAGTACTTATGTTGATTAATAATAAAATGATTTGTTCAATATGTTATCTATAAATGCCTTATTTTATGTGAGTTAGTTCAACATATTCAATTATAATTTATATGTTTCCACAAATTACACTGTATAATGATAAAACACAAAATGTTTTTATAATTCATTTCAACAGTCCTTGCAAAAATAAGTAATTCTGGTGTTTCAGAATTAATGCAATTAGGTTCTGAAGTGTAAATCATATTCATACTCAGTAAGTAATCTTGCTCACAAAGTTGTTTCATTATCACAGCAGAAATTACACTATTTTATATAGATTTATAAAAGCATTACCTCTTAAAAAATGCTGCAACTTCTGTACATTGCTTAATTCAATAATCTTTAGAATGAATTTGTGGATTTATCTCTTTTAATGAAAAAAATCCTTAGAGAACATCCATATTAATATTAAGTTACTGTAAATCTTGTTTTCACACAACCAACTGGGAAAAATGAGCATAGATTTGAAGGACTTCTTGGTGTCATATAAAAAAGAATTGAGTCTCAAAATCGAAACAGATAAAATAAAGTATTTTCATGTACTTTATTGTGTTGAAAGTATTATAAAGTACAGGTGCCAACCATAATTGCAATATAGGCATTAATAAAAATTATATAAATGGTGTGGAAGTAGTAGAGTAAGTCTGAAAACTCACAAATCTTTAAAATTGTTTTATACAGTAAGGTTGTCAACAACAAACACATTTTTTTGAGAATAAAACCATTTTAAAGATTTGAGGTTTGGGACCTACTCTACTACTTCCACACATTTCCAAATGAACCAATACTTCATAGTAAAAATTATATTTATATTCTAATTTCATTTACAAATCTGTCACAAAATCAAAATACTTTTCTAATCATATTTAGAATTAAAAAGTTTTTCCAGTGATTTGTTGATTGAGTTTGTTCACTGTCACTTTAGTTCACACACTGTGCACTTCAAATGTTTCTCAAAAAGTTGTGTAAAACAGCAGCTGGACTGCATCGATTAACAAATATTCCAAATTTAATTTCTATAACTTTTTACTCTCTTTTTATCCTACATTTAAAAAATCTTGTTTGTGAGTTATTACTCAATGGATATGGTTTTAGTATCTTCTCTGGAACGTGGAAAGACCCCATCTACCATGAGATATAGTATTATATTTCCACCAGGTAAGCCCTTACCTTCTGGTATATCTAATGGATTTGTTAGGCTGTATAATGTCTGACGCAATGAACTTTTAATGTTAAAATAAATTCGATTGTGCTGATTTAGGAGCATCAAAACCAAAATGTATTCCATCTAATGCACCAATAATATATTCAGAGTCAGAGTTGTTCTAGTAATTTTAAAAATCTTGAGCAACAGTTGTCACCTAAAATCAACAAACAAACATGTATTTACTACACATATATGTGATAAAACTATGGACCGCACCTTCAAGAAGTGTTCCTTTGCTGGGCACATTTGAAATCTAGAAATTGTTTATTCAGCTACAATAAATGAATATATTATACTTTAGTATCCTTCTCCAGTTGTCAAAAATCATTGTATTTACAATTTCACCATAGCAGATACTGAAAAAAATGTTCTAATGGAGAATTAAATGTGGGCTCTCCCATTTTTAACAACTCACATTTGGTAAGATTCAAATATAAAATCTTTTCTATCCGCCTAAACCCGCCCTTTTCGCTGCTCTTAAATTTCTAACATACCCATCAATTACTACTTTCATTAATTAGGCACAAGGACTCATTTCAATAGACAAATATCGTACGTAACCAAATATATATTATATGCTAAAGCTAAATGCCGAAGTAAGGTTATGAATGATGAACACAGATCATACAAAAAGAAGTTATAAATTCTGTCTCTATGATCTGTGATTATAAAGTTATTTTTCACAAATCATACAATTGTGTGGTTTCACGATGAAAAATATTAAATGTTTGGAGAATATCACCAGAGAAGTGAAGTAAATTTCGTTAATTTGTTGCCTGGATTTCATGGACATTTTTTGCAGATACCAATGAAGGAAGTAAAACAATTATATATGTTAAATCTTATTAATTGAACTTTTAAACAATACAGAAATTATTTATTAAAGTAAATTGTAGTCGAACACTCTGTATTGCATTTCTTTTAATTTCAGAATAAAAGGTCATATCGGCAACGCTGTCAAGTTTGGACCTCTGACGTCATCGTCTTTCTTAATTGGACGGGCTATACCTGAAGTGGCTAAAATGAAGTGACAATGGATTTTGCATATGGCCAGGATAGATAATGTGCCCACATGGAATCACATGGATGGATGCGTAGTGTATGACGTTCACAAAAAAGTTGGTTGAATGACATTGGGAATGTGATAGGTGTTAAATACAGCACATAACAGGGAGCAATGGAAAGGGATAGAAAATACCCCATATCCACGAATCGATGAATGCAGGTTGAAAAGGAAGAAAAACTAAGGTTAGAAACCATGTTTTATGTGTTCATTACTCATTGACCATGCCATTATTGAATTTATTTTCCACAGTCCAAGTTACTTTCCTGTTGATTTTCTATGAGGTTTTTTCAGATAAATAGTATGGTCATACCGGTAAGACGTCAAGATTTCTAGGAGTATAAGGAACATTCATATAACATTTTGCGAAGGGTTGTGGACATATCAAATTAGGCAAACCCCATACTAATACCTGCCGGCAGCTATAGCAAGAAAAATAAGAAACGAAACTTAAGGGCTCTAACAGAATGAAGATGAATGAGGTTGAAGCCGAAATAATCTCAGAGAAGTTGGCAAGAATTTGGAACCAAGAAGTTCTAGAATAATGCTTATAGTGTACAGGGATCGTATGGCTGGTCAAACTATCACGATCAAAATTACCTAAAAGATAAGGAAAATGTGGAAAATTACAAGAACTCAAGACATATATTACCCATTTTATACATAGTTTTGTTTTTAGAACATCTGTAAGGAAAATTTCCTGTGAGGTGAGAAAAAGTGTATGAAATTTTCAATACCAAGGATCTGGCGAGAACCAAAACACCACCTTAATGACTGTTACTTTTGCATTGTGAATCCGAGTAAAAGGCGCAAAGGTAAAAATGCAAAACCTATTGAATATCCTGACCTAGAATCTTCCTCTGCTCCAGTCGCACATGACCTAACACGACCTGATCCACCGAGAAAATTATCACAAAAAAGTATATCATCTCTTAGTTCATATAAAAGTAAATCTGATAAGGAGTTTTTACCGACTCCAGAACAACCAAAACAGCATCTCATTACTTCAGAAGATTTCAACAACTTGATTTGAGATTTGAATTTACCAAAAAAATAAGGCAGTGGAATTTGCTTGACGATGTTAATATAACGGATCAGCGGACTAGGCATGACACATACTCAACATTTTTCACGAAAGAAGATGGACTGTGTTTTGCCATGACATAAAAGGTATGTTCGAAGAAATTGGCATACCTTGTGTTCCTAGCGAATGGCGTTTATTCATCTACAGCTCCACAAAAAGCTTGAAAGCTGTTTTATTACACAACGGAAATAAATTTCTCCGTCTCTTCCCACTGCTCACTCTGTATATCGTAAAGAAAATTACGAAAGTGTTAAAGTCTTGCTTGAATCTGGAAAGTATTGTGAGTATAAATGGCAGCTGATTGGTGATTTTAAAATGGTGGGGTTTTTAATGGGACTTCAGAGCGGATATACAAAGTATCCGTGTTATTTGTGTTTATGGGATAGCAGAGCGCATAGTAAGCACTATACTCAACGGTCATGGCCTGTAAGAACAGAATTTTCTGTCGGAAAACAAAATGTAAAATTTGAGCCGATTGTTGAAGCGGAAAAAGTTTTAATGCCGCCTCTGCACATTAAATTGGGATTGATGAAACAGTTTGTGAAAAAGCTGAATCAAACGTCAGAAGCTTTTGAATACTTATTGGTCCGCAAACTAGTCAGATTGCTGATGAAAAATTTCTAACGTTGCTGACTCGTACTCAAAAAGCGAGTTGGAACAGTTTCAAAGCAATTGTTTCTGGATTTTTAGGAAATAACAAAGTTGAGAATTATGTAAACATAGTTGAGGACATGCTAAAAAATTTTAAGGCCATGGGCTGTAGGATGTCATTAAAAGTACATATGCTGCATGCTTATTTAGATAAATTTAAAAACAATATGGAAGCGTATTCAGAAGAGCAAGGAGAACGTTTTCATCAGGACATTTTTAGCTTCGAACAACGTTATCAAGGCCAATACAATGAAAATATGATGGGGGACTATATTTGGGGTTTATTGAGAAAACGTACTTACGAACATAAAAAAATAATAAAAGCGTGCACTTTTAAATTATTTTCTTCTTTTTTGTAAGTTATTTTGATAGCAAAACTTGATAAAAATCATAAAAATGTTTATTCAAATAGTTTTGTTTTAAATTAATAATTTAAACCATAGAATTAAAAAAAATGTCGTTCAATCGAAATCGAAAAGCAAACTTTTTCATGCTATATATATATATATATATATATATATATATATATATATATTTCCGTCTAATACGAAACTATAGATTCAAAGTTTTTACTTTACTTTAAAGTCTAGGTCAAATTTTGTATTGACCTAGACTTTTTTTGTTATAAAACAAAATGCAACAGCTATGCAAAAATCAAATAATTATTATTAATGTTTAATCGGAACAAACTTTCAAAATGAGACTATAGAAACTTACCCCTTTCTGCCAGTGCTATTTGTATTTTCCTCTTATCTCTAGCGCGAGATTCTCCCACATCCAATATAACAACTGGAATTCCGGTGTATTTCAGTTGCCATTCTCTGTCCGCTGATGTTTTCGTATATAAATTAGCAAGAGATCCACTCACGTATATCTGAAACAAAAGCGTCGACTGTTATCGCACTCTGCAGATTTAAATTTGGTGTTGAGGCGAGGAAAAAATACTGAAAATGATAGAAACATCCTGTGTTCGTTGTCAGCAAGTGATATGGTTCTAAGAATTGCTGAATTTTTAATACCCAAAACATAACAATATTTGTTAGATAAATATTCTTGGTAAAATTAAATATTACACTGTAATTATATAAAAACATTCCGACCCCTCATATTTCTTGTAAAATACATTTTCTGGTTTTTGTTGAAGGTGGTAAAAAATACGGAGAAGTAGGCAAGTAACACAACAAAGTTATTTCTGTCATTTTGGCGTCTCTTTACGTACATTCTGATGTCCCTCATCATCAACTCTTGAAATGGCCAAGTTAAGAATGATAGCAAGTTGGGAAGAAAATAAAATTGCAGTAATGGCTTGTTTACATGCACTATTATCCAAGTTGTTCCCTATGATGTCCTATGAGAATGATATTGTTCTCATGAACATCGCTGACCGGGCAAACCTTCGATACCGGTGATGCACTTGCGGTTTTTTATTTCAGTATAATTATATTATTAATTTTTAGTCATTTATTACTCATTAAAATTTACAATTTCTCATGACTTCTGAAAATCAAATCCTAAAATTACAAAAACTGGAAGCCTGTATATATTAGATGTGAGATAAACCAGTATTTTTATTTAACAGGGACAACTGATTTGAGCTCCAAACTCAACCATTACAGTCCATCAACACATGGCAATAGGCAGAACTTCTATCTGCCAGCATTTCAAGTAAACAATGTCAGTGTCATCAGAAGGCAGTATATAACGCATGAAAAGTGTGTATACGTAGAATATTTACCAATGTATGATACATTCAGTTTAGTTGAGGCAGAGGTTTTCATGTGTGAGAAGCTGATCAGAGAACGTTAGAGGATTAAACATTACATAGGTGAACTTTTCTCAATATTTACGGCTCAACTGTCCTACCATTTAACAGCTAAGTAACTGATTCCACTAATAATTTTGAGAAAAATCAATTATTTGATCCAATCTGAACCATCCACGGAGTAAAATAAATATTCCTAGAATTCGATCGTAGTACCACTTACCGAGCTCAATTGAGAATCTAAACTATCAACTCCAACACACACAAAATTTCATAAAAATAGGTTCATTTTTTTTCGTAGAATCCGATAGGAGCTCCACCTGCATATTTCATTGTGAATCTAAACCAACCGAGTACACACAAAACATTTCATCAAAATCGTTCTAGCCGTTCAAAAAATATATTCCTAAAATCTGATCGTGGCGCCACCAACCAGGCCATTTCTGAATCTAAACCAACCAAAGACTCAAAAACACATAAAAATGTCATCAAAATGAGTTCAACCATTTGGGAATTGTTCAGTGACTTTGTTTGTTCCATATTATATTGTAGTCTATCTTCTTCGTTATTTCATTTGTAACCACTATGTCCCAATTTCCAAGTAATAAAGTGTTTCACATTTAAATTCTCACCTTAGACTTCATTAGGTATTTTATGTTCAAAACTAAAATACGTCTAAATAATGTATTGCGATCCTCAACTGTATCTACATGCTAGTGTACTTATATTCCGAATCTGTTAGGTTTGCGAAATACATACTAGTCAAAAGTATTCATATTCCATACCCGTTTGCGGGCTTGTTACGTTACTTCTATGCCAGTCCATACATTTCATGTCTATGACGGTTGGATCTCCTTACTCGTTTCGGAGTTGTTACGTTCAGAATTCCATATTAGTCCATACTCCTTTTTCAGATCTTGTTTACTTTAGATCTCCATAGCCTTTTTCGTACCATTTACGTTCATACCAATGGCCAATACTTGTTTTGATACATGTTACGTTGAGACATCTAAACTAATAAATAGTCGTTTTCATACATATTCCGGACATGTTACCTAAGGAATTTCATACTGACGAGTATTCACAATTGCATATCTGCTCCACCAAGTCCAGTATATAGGTGCCACCTCTAGTATGGCTTATAAGCTGATTGTTGAGATTAGAACACATTCATTACACCAATATACAAGATACATAAACACTAACAGGACATGGGCATCTACACAGAATGCCAGAAGATAGATAGACAGTTAATATCTGGAAATAATTTAATCACCCCGAATTCTTTGGAAATATATAGCATTTTCAAGGATTGTGGTGTTCTTCCTATAAGTTAATAAATAAAACAACATTATACAATAAGTACTTATGTAGGTAGGTAACTATTGTGTAGGTACTTTTGCATAAATAACATCATGTAATAATGACAGGAATACTCTTGTTAGATACTGACATAAAAAGTAATTACGAACATAACAAGTGCTTTTTATATAAAAATTAATTACCTACCTATCTAGCACATCTTGGGGTCAAGCGAACCCAATCTTGCTTTGTTTTTATCTTTACTACTCTATCAGTCATAATTGTTACTTGGCAATGACATTACAAATATATACAGTGATGGGCAAATGTGTGGAACGAAGCAAATATCTCTGGAATTATTAGAGATATCAAAATGAAATTTTGAAGGTGGATACTGCAGTAGATTGCCTATTTGTTTCCAATTTTTTTTACAATTTTGAATTTCCTGTTTTACCAGAAATAATGTCGATTTTAAAATTTGCAATGAAACACCCTGTATAGTGTTTTAGTTTCTGATGAAACATTTTATTGCGAATACAAAAATATCGGGTTTGATATTGTTTACTTCAATACCTACCGAGATATTAACAGAAAAGTAATTAAGGAAAGGAAAAATCTAATATCCATTAAAGAAATACATAATCATAATTATTAACTAGTTCAAAGTGATTTTCAAAACACTGAAACTTAACTTAACTAAACTTAATGTATTAGGTGTTCAAACTGAGCACCGTTTACTTCTTGACAATAAGCAAGTCGGTTATTAAATTCTCTATTAACATAAGCTATTACTTCTGGTGTAATTCTCTGGATGTCTTGAAGTTATTCTTGCAGCTAGTCCATGCAAATTATTTGGTCTATCAACATAAACCTTAGGCTTTAAGTTACCCCACAGAAAATAGTCTAGTGGATTAAGGTCGGGACTTCGTGCAGGCCATTTATAAGTACCCCTTCTTCCAATCCATCTGTGATGAAATGTCCCATCTAAATGATCTCGAACAATGCGACCGTAATGAGGTGGTGATCCATCCTGCTGAAACCAGATATTATTTGGTAATTGTCCATTTACCTCCAATGCCGGAATAACTTGTGTCTCCAAGAGCTGTAAATACCTATCTCCGTTTAAAGTTTCTTATAGGAAGGAGGGTCCCACGATTCTATTGTTATAAATGCCGACCCAAACGTTCAGTTTTTGGGGATGTTGTGTATGAGCCTCTTGTACCCAATTAGGATTACTTTGCGACCAGTAGCAGCAGTTATGTCGATTAACCGTACCATTTAAACAAAATGTAGTTCGTCTGAAAACACCACATTTCTTATAAAATCGTCTTCGGAGAGTTCTTGAACGAGGTGAATTTTGTATGGATGATATTTTTCTCGCCTTAATATTCTTCCTACTGAACGACGGCTAATTTCATGCATATTGGCGAGATCGGTAGTGGATAAGTGAGGATTTTCTTACAAAGATATAGCAACACTTTGAGCTACACCTTCATTACTTGCACTTTTTAATCGTCCACCTTTTGGTGAATTGCTAACTGCTCCACTTGTGGCGTACCTTCGCAAAGTTTTCGTCACTACTGAAAGGAATATTTGTGTATTCGGATGAACAATGTTAAAAAGGTCACAAACTTCTTGATGTGTCCTTTTCTTCTCCCCATACCCAATCATCATTAATATTTCTATTCTTTCTCTTTCGCTTAATTCGAAGATTTTACAATCAAATTAAAACAATACAATCTTTTTACGTTCAAATAAAATAAAAAAAACTAATAACTTATTTTGACAACTACTGTCACTTCTGCAATGAATTTCATAGACTACTAAACTTGATTCAGATTTACTTTGCGCCTGATTTAAACAAACGCACGTGTATGGAAAAAGCAGTGCTGTTGGCTGTGACGGTCAAATGCCACCGATTGGCCAATAGAAATACAAATCCTTACCGAGCGGTTTGTTTAGATAGGGCGTAAATGAAATCTGAACCGAGCGTAGTAGCTACCATCGAATTTTTCCTTTCCTTAGTTACTTTTCTGTTAATATCTCGGTAGGTATTGAAGTAAACGATATGAAACCCGATATTTTTGTATTCGCAAAAAAATGTTTCATCAGAAACTAAAATACTATACAGGGTGTTTCATTGCAAATTTTAAAATCGACATTACTTCCGGTAAAACAGGAAGTTCAAAATTGTAAAAAAAAATTAGAAACAAATAGACAATCTACTGCAGTATCCACCTTCCAAATTTCATTTTGATATCTCTATTAATTCTAGAGATATTTACTTGGTTTCACACATTTGCCCATCACTGTATATCTGGTTGCAGTACCTGTGATCTATTTGTTTATTCACCATTAGAATATGGAAGTTTTGTAAAAGCTACTCGTAATGAACTCTTAGTAATGAAATTATGGTTAAAAGTGAAGACTTTAGAAAATATTTACCTCCTTTATGTGCTAAATTCTCAAAAGTAGTAGTTATTGCACCATCCACCATTTGTAACAAGTTTGAGTGTAACATATATTAGATCAAGATAAGTTAAAATTAATTAATTACTCAACATATGGAGCTGAGCGAAATCAGTGTTAAATCAAATGGACGGTTGTTGGTCTATTTGGATCATTAATTATATTATTATAGGTGACTGTTGCTGTCATATGTATAATGTACAATAGGTATAATCTATGTAATAAACAAATTTGACGACTAAAAAGGTATCTTCAATTTCACTAAGAGGAAATTCTAAAAATGGAGGCACAATCATCATACTTTATTCACCACTTTTAGTTAGCACTTTGCTAAACCTGGAACACCTTTATCAGGCAGAACTATATCATCATCTTCCCAGTAATAAAGAACTATATACTCATTTTCAACTCATTTCCCTTAGACTTCCACTCCTGTACCTTAGACTTCAAGCAGACGAACTCATCAGGTGAAATTCCTACCAAAAATTTATAAACCAAACGTGATGTGACCTCAGCTCTTAACTCTGTACAATCAATTATCATTCTTGTGACACTGTATTTGTTTTTAAAACATTCTGTTAAAGTGTTTTTTTATAGACAGCACATTTTTAAATTAAGCAGTGTTTTCTTTTATGTACCTGCGTAGTAAGAAATTTAATAATAGGTTAACCTTACAAAGTGAAAATAGTTAGCTAAATTAATTTCAGTTACATTTCGGAAGTCTTAATGTAAAACTAGCCATCGCCCAGTGATCGAAATTCGACCAATTCTGTCAATTCAAACAAAATTCAACTTGTTTTTCATATGTAATTAATAGGAGTTTATTTGTGAGCACATTTTTAATGCAAAGCTTGATGATACAAGGTATGGCAAAGAGAAAGTAAGTGGAAATAAAAGACAAACATTTAGTTATCATAAAATTTCTTAAAACTAAATAATTCAGCTGTTAAATGGTAGGATAATATAACAAATAATCGTAAATGACAATTCTATTTGAATCGAAATTTCAAAATAATCTGTTTCATTTTACTACTAATACTTATTCAATTTCCATTTGTATGTTTAATTAATAGTATACGGGTGACCGAGCTTTACTCGTAAATGCAAAGGTTCATCAAAAATGTTGGTAGGTACATACATATATACATATAATCGGATATTTGATCTAATTTTTCTCAAGATGAAGTGATTCAGTATAATTTCAACTCTCTAACACTTATTAAAATACTCATTATAATAATTCCAATTTATAATATATTTCCACCACCCTGTATATGTAACTGTCTATGGACTACTCAATATATATATATATATATATATATATATATATATATATATATATATATATACACTGCGTGTATGTAACTGTTTATGGGCCAATCAATAAAACATTTGGTTTCTAACATTTCTGGAATCACCCTGTATAATTATAACCTACAGCGCCTTATATCTCAGTCAGTTTATATATGCATGCATATGTTACTGCTCATGCTGACTTCATTAAGGGCCTCAAATTAACATAAGAACACATAACTTTTTACCCATCAAATAATCGCCTAACCAGCACTTTTTACTTTAAAATATTGAAAGGTTCAACTGTAAAAATGTAATGTTAGAAAAATATCAAGTAGTGATAAAATTCTTATAACATCCTTCACATCAATTTTTATTGAATGAATTTTTCTAGAGCAGTTTTAATTGTCACAATCTCGTTCTTTCTCGGTAATACGATTGATCTCGATTTGTACATGCCAAAACCCGGAAACTGAATTTCGACAAAATCGTAGTGCCGTTTGCAAGAATGACATATAAACAAGACGCATGTAAATAATGAACATTATAAGTATTATATTATTAGTTAAATAAGAAAAAATATTTGAAGACGCGAGATGTAAGACCGTCTTCAAATTTAACGAAATTTATCAAATACAAAAAGAAGTGTTCGCGAGGACATTCAGTTGGGGAATCGCAACTGATGAAGGTTCCCTAACCAGAAACAATATATATTATATATATTGTCTTGCGCACACAGGAATGACACCTCGAAGAGAGTGTTCAATGAAAAAATATATTTGCAGCATAGTTAAAAGAACATTAAACATCCTCTTATTTTATTGCTAATACTGTAAAACTAATTCAAGTTTTATTAGCACATGGCAGAAAAATAAATAATTAAAAATATATTTGCATATCACATCTCTTGAGTGTTTTCGTAGCTTTTGATAATGGATGCATATGCAAATTGTTATTAGATTTGGGAGACTTTCAAGACTAAAAGAATGGACATACTTAACTCTTCATTTTCGGAAATCAAATCTATCAATTAGCTTTAGAATCTCTAAATTGTGTACTTATATAAAACTTTTCAATTGAATTCTTCTGTAAATACCCAAACTTCGTATAAGTAAATACATTCGCTTTGGTCACTTCAGTATTAGCTGTCATCGTTTTTGTAAAAAATTAACGTCATAAATGAATAGAAAAGAAAAAAGATGCTATGAAAGTCATAGCATACATCTTTGTAAGTAAAAGTCGATTATTTTGGTAACATTTTTTATACCTCGCTACTATTGTCCACAATTCGATTTTTACTGTTGACGACTGTCAAAATTCGAACATTAGATTAAGCAACTTTTTCATAGTGGGCGCCAAGTTAATTATTAATAATTTATTTCTAAATTAGTTATTTTAAAAGATGTAAATTAAGATTCTTAATATATTCTGCACTGAAAGTCGTCAATAGCTACTAAACAAAACAAAAATAAAGAAAATCGGGCGAAAAACAGAGGAGAAAATGGTACCTAACCTTTTTGTCTTTGCCTTTTTATATATAGATGTTTACTTTATAATACGACGTTAATCAGCACACAAATTTAATAGGCAAGTAACTTTGTCTATTTTGGTATGTTCTGACCCTGACATATGTCAAATCTTCAATTTAATATATCAGACACACACACACAGAATTGGAATGTTTACTAAAAAAAGAAAAGCAAATTTTGAGAAGGTACTGTATAGTAAGCTTTCGCTTCAAGTATATTCATATTCACGTATAAGAGTGTAGTTTTAATTTGGGTAACTTAGTAACTTTATCTTAGTTTCATTTGTCCAGGAATAATATAATCAATATCAAATTGATATCGATATCTTCACAACAACACAAAGCGTATGGATACCCTGTTATGTAACACAATTGAATAACAACATATAGCAGTAATATGTAAACTTTATTATTTCATCTCCACGGGTTATATAGTAACACAAGAAATGTGATGTAGGCGTCTTCGAAGCAAGCACGACTGTCAAATATTATTGTTTGTGACACGATCTTCATCTGACCTTTCTTCTCGTTCTGCTGACTTCTGCCTTCTGCCTCTACACTCTTGTGTGGGAAACCTCGGCCAGGACGTTGGAACTTGGAATAGCAAGATCCGGATCGTCAAGTGTGGCGTGCGACAGCACCGAGGCGTTATTTACACACCATTAAAACTTAACAGAACATGTAATGAATCCAACAATAACATTTATATGAATATGCATAATAAGCCTTCTTCGTTCGTTTTATTCATGTTTTCGAACGTTTAGTTGATTTATTTTTAAAGGATGTACAAACATTTGAGCATGGTTTAGTTTTCAGCCGAAACGTAAACAATAACAAATGAAGTTGTTCTAGTGTTTTCGAATGTAAATAATATCTGAATATTCACAACGGATGGAGTTTGTTTTCGCTGTTTTAATGTAATTAGCTAGGCGAAAATTTGCATAAATCTTTTTTAGTTTCCTCTTCATAATAACATAATAAGCGAGTGTAACACAAACATATTTTATGTTACAGTTCCGTTTGTAAATGTTTGTTAAACTGAACAAATTCCTTTCACATAGTGTAATACCTTCTGATGGAAAATATCCTTAATGCGTAAATGTAAGAATTCGTAAATGCTAAATGAAATAAACAATTTTGAAACAATTTCCACAATAAAATAAAATGATATTAACCTTATAGCGCGAGCCCATCGGAATAATTACGATTGCCATTAATTCTTTCAGATATCTGTTATAAGTACGAAATAAATAAATCAAATTAACATGCATCTAAAAAATCATTGCAACTATCAATCTATGTATTAATTTGAAATACTCGTAAATTACCTCTAGTTTTGTATTTAGTTTACATACAAATCGACATGTTACACCACGTTAAATTCTTTTTCTTTCAGTCCACCAGATTGGAGGTTCTGGAAAAATTTTAGATTCTGGCAACTCGTCACGGAACAAGGATAGAATAAAACGACCATGGAGAACTTTGAATTGACTTTTGTTAAGGAATGTCTTTAAATAACATGGCTGACTTCCACTCCCTCAATAATGGACCACAAATGTAAAGGGATAATGTAAATAGTAAGAAAACATTAAACTAGAAACAATATTAACTTTGAATGCCCTTTAGATGACTCTACTACTGGATTCCTGCATAAATTGATGTTAAACAATAATCTACACAATGCTAAAAAATATATGCTAAATTAAAGAAATATTTACATGAAGCAGAAGAAGAAGCTCTACATCAGAACTTCACCCAAATAATCCAGAATGGTAGGCAGATTAGTTATAAGAAATGGTGAAAAGAAAGAAAAATGCATATAAGCAGTTGATGCAGTGAAAAAAAAAGAATAGAACAATATATGCACGATTCAATATAGAAGTCAAAGAACTATTGTGTAATAATTGAAGTATTATAATAGAAATGCCAGAAATGGGATAGGTTCGTGGCTGGAAAAAATGGATGAGAAGTATGGAAATGGATAAAACGAAATCAAGATAAGTAGTAAAATGAGCTTAATAGAGATGGAAGTAATAAGTAAAATTACAAAGGCGGAAACTAAGATAGGCCTCAAGGAATCAAGAAATAAAATAGTCGCTGGAAAACGTACCGTGTCATTAAAGCGTCTCATAAAATTGCTGACTTAACCCCCCCACCCCCCAGGACAATTCTCTTTCTTGATTTGTCCCTTTCTAAACCAAAAGCTGGCTGGGTCCGCCCCTGTAGGCGGCAATAACCAAACCGAACCGGAAACCGGGAATTAATAAATAGGGAAATTAAAAGATCTTCGAAAGATAAGCGTTCAGGAATCATTTTCATCGTGACGGCAATTCGAGACAAGATATCAAAAATAGTGCACAACAGAGTAAAAAATCAACTCAAGCTTTTAACTCCTTAATATGGTTTAAGAGGTGATATTAGACATGAAAGTTAGAAGGAACAGTCATTGAATCGTTTTTAGCCTATTGAACAGAATGCTGACAATTTTCAAAAAATGATAAGAAACGAATAGACACCAATTGAAAAGGATTTTTTAAGAAAAGCGTGCATAATCTCAGAATAGAAAGCATCCGAAATGAAGAAATAAGAAGGAATATTAGAAGAGGATTTAATAGCACGGACAGAATAGAAAGTAGGCAATTGTTATGGCATCGTCATGTGCAAGAAATAAAAGACCAAAAAGAGCTCTAAAAAACAATGGAACTAGACTCACAATAATGGAGCTTTGTATTTTTGCAAACGCTTTTGCTATACGAATTATTTTGCTCTTTCTATCTATGTTGTAACATCTACTACAACAATGTTGGTTATTCAAGCATTGCTTTCGCAATGTAACTCTCCCAGGTATTTCTTGAACTATTCGAGATATTAAAGTAAACTTCAAGGTATTCGCTACATAATATGTACTTTGTAAGTTTGACGAAGGCAATAGTTCAAGTAGTCCCATGATATCGAATAACGTCGTTCAGCGCATTCAATTCATTGGTTAATTTAAAGATAGTCGAGAAGGTCTTTAATAATTTTACGTGTAACAAAATTATCTTGGATATTATTTCCAAGAAATTCTACATATACAAATAAGAGATGCCACAACTATCATTCAGAAAACACAATAGAAATTATCATACTTATGTTAATAAAAAAACTTCGAAAATCGTGTTAGGGTATTGGTAATAAAGTTTTTGATGATTAAATTTGTTCAAAATGCGTATCGCCCAGCTACTAGTTTGTAAAACAACAATGTTCTTAAAGAGTCAGTACCACCTGGACCAATATAAATCAATGTATTTTCTGAATGACTGAGGAGGTAAGTAGGTATATTAATTGTTAAATTGAGTTGAGTATTCAGTGCCACGAATAGTTTCTGGAAAATTCAAGAAAGATAAGTAATTGAAAATTAAGAGCTAGTACCTAAGGGCAATGTGGAAACTGCCCGGAATACTAGTATAGCTTCTTATAGAAAAACTCTCTTGCAGGATTAACTGAGAGAAAGAATGTCTGGATGCAGATTGCATAATATTTATCTGTGTGATGTGAATGACGGCGACTCTGACTGAAGAAATGAATTAGTAAAAATAATTACCAAAACCATAGTTTCTATTTTGTTATTTTTGAATTTTATCTGCTTCAATCAAGAAAGCACTTTTTCCACGGTAAGTAAATGACCTAACGCTGCGGTATTAAAGTGATCACAATACATTATGGATTTGGATTTGAACTGGCATTCTGGCATATTATTAGTTCATATTTATGAAACATATTTTTATTTTTGGAATTTTTACAAAATGAAATTAATGCCAACAATTCAACAAGTCCGGGAGAGTTTCATGGAGAAGTTTCATGATGAGAATGGACAGGAACTACTATTTAGCATGATGGCAGTTCACCCCACTTTTTTAGATCGCAGAGGCATTATTCGACTAGGACTTTCCAAACAAGTGCTTGACCCCAACCGATGTTGTTTTATTTGTGTTAGATTGCTGAGTAGCAATTATTTTAAAATTATTATGCAAAAGATATTTGTTCCTAATTAAAAACCTATTTATAAATGACCGCAAATTTTAGAAAAATGTAGAAAATTTTAAATAATTTAGAGGTGTATCCTACTCTGAAATATCTTTAAAATACAAAAATGTTGTGTTGTAAATTAGTGTATATCTTACAAAAGTTTCATTATATTCTTTTGAATTTCTTCAAATAATTTGTGGGAGGGCTTAACTTTGTACCTCCACAGTAATAAGGTTCGTTAAGCGCTCATTTGTTTCTCTATCAATTTCCGAAATACATTGAATGCAACAAATTTGTAAATTAGTGCATATCTTACAAAAGTTTCATTATATTGTTTTGAATGCTTCTTCAAATAATTTGTGAGAGGGCTTAACTTTGTACCTCCACAGTAATAAGGTCCGTTAAGCGCTCATTTCTTTGGCTATCAATTTCCGAAATACATTGAATGCAACAAATTTGTAAATTAGTGTATATCATACAAAAGTTTCATTATATTGTTTTGAATGGTTCTTCAAATAATTTGTGAGAGGGCTTAACTTTGTACCTCCAAAGTAATAAGGTTCGTTAAGCACTCATTTCTTTGGCTATCAATTTCCCAAATACATCGAATGCAACAAATTTCGAAAATAGTTCCGAGTTTATTCTCAACCCTCATTTTTATTACAACTAGGAATGAAATAAAAAAATTTCTTAGTTTTGTATTCCCCACATCTTTAGCATCCTTTTTAGTTGCTTGCAATTTCAGGATTAACAAAACCTGGACGAACCAATAAAATAACTTTCATCTTTATCAAGAACTAAAACAAAATTATGTAATTATTATTGTTAGCACAATGAAAAAAATTCGTATTAATATTGTTTTACTATTCACCATATAATATCAGTAACAGGTTGTATCTGCTAACTTATCACTACGATCCAGTATGTAATGTTTGTCCAATTATTTTAAGTTTCTTCAAATAGAACTAACTGGCTTTGGTGACTCAACCATCATTCGTTGAATGATAAAACAAAGGTAATGGATTAGCAAATAGGGGTGTGATATACACAATGCTGGTGGATTTAATTGAAGCAATGCGGAGTATTTTTGAACGAATATATCTACGCAAGTTATGTATGATTTGTGTGTGATGTATAGCACGTAGGAAGAATACTTTTTAGTTTGCTCAGCAGTTACTAATATCGGTTTATGTATGATTACCGAGTATAATATTGATAATATATTAAACATTTTATCAAGTAAATGTGTAATACCGTACCGATATCACGATTTAAAAAAATATTCGTGAGCCTGACACATTCCATATACAAAAACAGAACGTTGAAAAGCTTTTTCGCAGTAAATAATTCTTCATAGAATTTCGTTATCAAGGAAATAAAGTAAGGAAGGAATAATTTAATATGATTAAGCTCGTCACAAAAATATAACATAATTTGATGTGATAGTACCTAGTCATCTTAAATAAAAAGTCTTCGAAGAAGGTTTGGTTAATTTAAAATTAAAAATTTACTAAAAAGAAGTTTCCCCCTAGTCTACACCTAAAGCGTGTTCCAACTCTTCTGGTTTTCTAGAGCGTTATTAAGCGACCTTACGCACTGTTCTGGGGAGTCACAAATATGTTCCATATATAAGTTAGGAACTTACCCTATACTTACCAACTTGATGAAGATATTCGGTTGCGGAGTCCAATAGCTAGAGCAGACGATATCACATTATTTTCAAGAAACCCTCAAATATCAGTTATCTGTGAGACCCTCAATTGAAATAGCTCTACATAACATAATGGAGTCATCAAAAAAAATCCAGCCTTCGCGTATGGAGAATATTTCTATCAGACTCGAAGAGTTTAAATCAGGACTCATCTGCTACCGTGTGACACCTTTAAATTTCCTAAAGCGCATGTTAATTAGAAAGTAAGCGACTGGGCTATTAGTGGTTAGCTTTTCAATTAACATGAACTCTTACCGACCTCAGAGGTGCCACACGTTGTAATCTGGTTGATAACGCTGCAGTTACAAGCTCCAAATTGCCTTAGCATTCCTACCTGAATTAAGTCAGAATCTAGCATTACGGACTATGGAGCTTTATCAGTTGTTGCGCTGTAATAGCTGCTCACACAAGGCTTGTAGACGTAACAAACTTTAATCAGTAGAGAATATATGCCTTGGACGATATTTTACTGGTATTCCATTGTAACTCTGCAATTTTTCTAAACCTTTCTGATGTTATAGATAAGCTCAGAAGTATATACTGAGGTCAAAAATCCACAATTAAAGCAACAATTCGGACTATTTCCTTATTAAAACTATAGACTATGTTAATTGGCAACAAATACAGAAATAATAAAATAATCTTTTCTCGAATTTTATTTTTTGCCTATTTCGTTGAAAGAAAATTTATGAGTAATTAATAAAATAAAGTAGTAAAGCGAATAAAGAAAGCCAATTTAGTAGAGTCAGTTTACTTGCATTTGAAAATAGATTTTGAAAGCTCATCAAGCTGTAATGCAGATAAAGGCTAAATTGGAACCAAACCGAGAATAGCATGGAACACAATCCAGAATATTAGAAACAATTGAATAGAAAGATAACGTTGATCTGTCTATGTACCTAAAAAGACTGGAGTTTAAGCTTATCTATTTAGTTGATTTGTAAAGCTGGAGAAGTATTACTTCGTGAACTGAATTTATTCACATTGAAAGATTTGTCAAAAGATGACATTTGTTTACGATAAAGTGGGAGAAATTAAGTTGACAAAATAAGACTTTTGAAAGTATATCAATGCATAAAGTAAAAGTCAATATGAATAAATATGACTTTTCTTTACTTTTCTGATCATTTTTCGTAATAACCAAACAATCTAGATTACCAAATTTACTTATAAAAATCTCAATCTAAACCTTTGTCAACTAATATGATATGAATTTTCGGTTTCTGGATAAGAAGAAAGATATTTTGTTAAAATGTATGGCACGATTTCACAGTTTTCTACACTATTTAAAATTGTACGGTACATTTTGTGACGACTGCAGATAACTAATATTAAACTTACTTGTGTTTTCAAACCCTTGAAGAACGTTTCGACTTGTTGCCTTTCCTGTTGAGTTATTTGACCTTCTAAAGGTGCTCTTTCTTCCCTTTCAGTCTCATCACTCTCGGCTATTCCTTCGCTACCGTCCTCCCTTTCACCGTAACTACTTCCTGAAGCTGTTGTACTAGAGTCGCCGCTTCCTTCCCCAGTGGAAGATAATCGCCTTCTTTGCTGATTGTTTCTGCAACCATGCAATATTATTAAAACAAGAAGTGTATTATAAAATGGTGAATAATTGGAGAGTGTATCCAAGAAAGTTACCAGATCTGTAATACATATAGAGTGTTGAAGAGCCAAATGGAATAAATTCGTTATTTCGGATACTATGCATACTATTTAGATCATGAACTGATATCCCGCAAAACAAAAATGCTTCTACAATGCAGAAGCGGATTTGGAGTGATCTTGGGGGGAGCGCAAGATAAAAATTAGTTTACAATTTTTTCTAAGCATCAGAGGGGGAGGGGGACCCCCTTGCCCGCTGGCTGGATACACCACTGCTACATTTGTATCCCAATAGAGTCACATTTACAACCTATCATTTCTTAAATGGGAAGTAGGTTATTGTGTTATATCGTGTTAGACATCTCTTCATTCTCTACTCAACGGTGTTATTGTTCTCAAATTTATTTTATTTGATGTAACAAAAGTTTAAATCATCTAATTGCCAAATTCGCTATAACATACCCAAAAACTAATAAGTAATATTGTTTAGTAATTGATACTGATGTTCACAATGCTCACCGTACAGATTATGGCAACATATTCGCAAGAGGTATTCTTCTAGTTTAGTGTTGTATAGAATACATTTCACAATTTCTTATGGAATGGGACCTAAAACCGTTAGATCAGTTGGTCGAGCTAGACAATTCATCGATCCTTGCCTCCCTATCCACTGATTTGGATTTAATAGTTCGAAGTACAGCCGGACGATTTAAGTTTAAGAATGTGGCGGTGCACCATCTTGGTGGAACTATATCATATTCGCTACAACCTGAAGCTGTACTAAATAATTATAACCCTCAATGAATAATGGTTTCCGACAATCCCTGCCCAAACATTCGCTTTTTTATGTTATGGCATATAATAATTTCGCATCCATTGACGATTAGATGACCATTAGTATGACTGTGAAGTGTAACAGTGTTAACATTGTTATCCAACATTTCCAACATTACCAAAAATCATTTCTCATTTCAAAATCGTATTTCATAAGCTCTTGAATAAGGATAATTTTATAAGCTTTTTTCCCTGAAACTCAAGCATTACATACAATTTCGTATGATTACAGATGCTTTGTATATCTGCCTTTCATATTCACGTTCGCGACTAATTTTCTATTTTATTAATTGTCCCTTGGATATTATCTTCATAACCAATCATCTGTAGAACTGTTATTATGTGAATTTCAGTTAATTCAACTTTTTTTTTAGTTTGCAGTTAATGAAATTCAAACAAAAAGCATAACACTATCAACTACTGTGACGCAGTTGAAGTGACACAACAACTTGATATGACATTTAAAATAAATAGAATACTACAACGCATTTTTCGGCTTTTTAATGGTTCCGTACATCCAATGAATGGAAACCCTTCCCACAGCCTCTTTTCTCCAAAAATACTAAAAAATATGTATCTGAAAATTAGTATTGGTACATATTTTGGTGAACTCATGAGCAGCGAATTACTGTTCTATCATGTAATATACAAAATGAAAGTGCGTTTTGACAAAAACAAATATATTTTTATGCCATTTTTAATTAATTGTTTAAAAGACATTAACAAAAATATTCAAAAGTCCTCTCATTCCTTTTTTGATATCCACTCCGAAATTACTGTGCCATTTTTTTAAATTATAAATTGGGAATACATGACCACATTTGATTTCTACTGGAAAAATAAAATGAGAATTCAATTAATTTTAGAGGGCAACTTATGAAATTAAACGAAAGAGTAAAATTTTTGGAATAAAGTAGGAATATAGCACCTCACTTGACCTGAACTGAAAAACTTAGCCAAAATGCTAATAGTAATATTAGGGACCAAAAATAAAATAAAATTTAAAAAAAATCATCAAACTCATCATGTAATAAATCAAATGAGGGAACTTATAGGAACGCAAATATGTTTTTTCTCATATTTTTAAATGAATGTCTGTAAAAGACATTCACAAAAATATACAAAAATCGACTAACTCACCCTTTTCCACCGAACCTAGTCTGTCTAAAATTTAATTTATCAAATGAATTCGGAAGTAACAATTATCTGGTAGTTTTTCTCTAGTTTGTCATTATCAAGACCTAAATGAGGAATAAGTTGAGTGTGTTGTAGCAAATTTCGTAATCAGATTTATTTTTTATAAGGTTAATTTGACCTTCATCTTATACCAAATTTACGGAGGAATGCCTCTGAGGTTTCTCTTCCCAGAGAAATGGCTTTTGTAAAGACTGATGGAAATTCGCTCGTCACCCCCCCCCTCTGGATCCGCCCCTGAATAGACCTTTCACACTATACTTCCATTTAAAAAATTCATTGCAAGATCTCAATTCATAAACTAAAATTGACTGTTTTCGGTGGTTTTATGGCTTTGCACAGTTTTTTTATATAAAGAATTTAATCTTATTTGGCTGTTCCTCCACGTAGTTATACAGTTACATGGCACAATAAAGTTGAGTTATTATTTTTGAAGTAACTTTTAGCCTGATATTGTTAGTTGAAAGCATAGTTAGTTCAGTCTAATTTAACAAAAGTCATAGAAGTTAATTCGTGTAACAGTATTACCAATAAACTACAAAAGAACTTAATTTAATGAGAATGCAGTTTACATTTTCTAATGATTTACATTTTCTAAAGGTATCCTTTAAATTTCTTTATACTACACTTACCTGTATAAAAATTCCTGATACGAATCGTACTTTTGTGAAAATCTGTTGATGGCATATTCAGGGTTGTTATCGTGCTGTTTGTTGTTGGTGATAGAAAGTGATGACAATCGTTTATCTATTGGAATCGCAGCGGCGCTGCCATATATCGTCGTATAATCTGTCTGCATTTTGTGCTGTAACAAAGATAAACATCACTTTGTCGTTATATTCACGGAGTTTTCGAAAGCTGTGAAAGTGTGAAATGCGCAAATTTATTGAACTAGAGCACGTTACATAGACAACAATAGATAATAAAACCTCGGCTTATTTATAAGGTAATGCTCATATAACTGAAGCTTCACTTGAAGATGCTGTTTATACTACAAGATGTGAATATAAAAATGAACGAAAGCTTAAGGAAATATTGGAAACTATTTTCTGATGAAATGTAAGCGCAGAAGCTCTATTATAAAAATCGAATATCAGATGAACTGTTTCATCCACATTCGATTGATTTCTTTATAAACCAGAATAAAACCTTAGAGAATATTTATTACAATTTAAGTAAATAAACGTATTCTAATTTATTAACACTGGGCAAAAATGACTGGTTGCCATCTTGAGCATATTCGAGCATATATATAGATAAGCAGGGGCGGATCCAGACCCATGCTTCCAGGTGGCGATTTCATAAGAGGGGAGGGGCGATCCTGTACTATAACTTACGAATATGAAAAAAGTTAATGTGTTATAGGATATATATTTGATTTAATACAGTATAGGGTCTATTTTCCGAGCTATTTGAGACCAGGGGTAGTTCGCACAATTGAACTGATTGAAAAGAAAAACACAAGTAGCTATACAGGATATGTCCAAAGTCCGGAACGACATGCCGTTCACTGATAAGAAAGCGTTTCCTCAATTCAATAAGAACAAAGAAATATCATCTGAGTATGACTTTGAGGTTGACTTTGATCTTGACCCATGACCTTAAAGGTCTAGTCAAGGTCAAATACAGTAGCAAAATGGAAAATAACTTTCCTCCAGCATTGGCTTCTTATTCAATTGCCGTTAGTAAACTACTTTATTCTGAGCTTTTGTACCATTGTTGTGGTTTAACTGTGCACTTGCCTCCATAGAGTTAATTAAGAAAATATTGTCATTGACCTTGTCCTTCAAGATCAAGGTCATGGTAATGTTCATATTCGCACAAATCAATCATGTCTGACGTACAATTACCTCATACGCGATAAAATTTAGGAATTCCCATTAAAAAAAGATCTTGGCCTTGATAAGAATTTGAGGGTCATAATCAAGATCGAATCCAAGCTGACCATCGGATAACCAGTGGAAAATCCTAAAACATTCCCGAAAATGCTTACCCGTAGAGTTACGATGCAGGCCCAGGACTTTTGACACACCATATATATGCTTTACATAAGTCATTATGCAACTGGTTTCGTTTACATCCTAAACTACGAATCATAATGTGACATTCAGCCCAATTTTGGGGTCTCTACGAACTTATTTCCCTACACTTATGTATGAAAATATTTTTTGAATATTTCGGTCCTTCGGTAGGGTAGCACCAGTGATGAAGGGTTTTGTCTACAAAGATGTTCTCATCTTGCGTACAAAAGTCCATGTTTCATAAGGCTAGAAACATAATTACTTTGAAAGATTCAGTTAACCTTCGAATCTATATATAATCTAGGAATTGCAAACTAACAGTGTTGTATTTAGCACATTAAATTTGCATTTACCAAAGAATATATAAGAATTAAAATGAATAAAAAATAGACATATAGTTTTGAGTAACTCAACAACTGATAATTAGAAACTGTCACCTTTACGACCAATATGTTGGTGTATTTATATTTGCCGGTTATATACATAGAGGTGTTAGTTTGTATTTCATGAAACGTTATATTCGTTCTATATTATTTGGTGACAGAGTGTTCAAGCAATTATTAATGACAAGATTACAAAAAAAAAGAATATTGTGAAAAAAAATTAACTCTGAATTCCTAAGGTAAGACTGAGATAGAACAAACGATGAAGATAAACCATGGTAATAGCAATGTACAAGTCTACGGTTTAAAAGCATCAAATATAGCAAAATCATAAAACTCATTTTTTTTACAGCATTCAAAAAGTTACTACGTCTTGCTTTGGTTAAACGGTTGGAATTATTCACGGTATCGGAGAGACCCGGTATCATGTAGTGCGACAACGAAATCAAAGCCCCTGAAAGAAGTAAATTTTATACAAAACAGGTGAAAATAAAATTCTGAAAATTAAGTTGTTTTGCATATATTAATTCGGCATATAGAAATATACAGAACTGCAATTCAAGGGTCCTCACAAAAAAAAATTATTAAAAAAACAAGTGTATTGTCACTATTCACAGATGTGACTCATATTTGATTACAGATTAAGTATCTACTTTAGTACTGCCAAGAAATTGTCAATTCAAAAACCTGTTTTGAAATCTGAAACGTATTGAAAATATTATGTTTCTTGTATGAGAGTTGTGGCCCTTTTACTTAATGTTTATGCATTTTTTGGAATAACACCACACAGAGGTGTGTAAATTTCCAATAACTATTATTATTATACATAAGTATTATATGGTGTTCCTCCCAACAAGTGTATAAACTATAAAAGTATGATGTTTATAAATTACTTAACTAAAGTTCGTTTAACACTAACCAATCATATATAATTTCAAGAGGTGATTCATTTTTGTTTCACCAATAGAATTACAAAGTCAGGTAAAAAACGTATCAATAAAACAACAAATTATTTTGAAAGATAAGTTACAAAACACATTGGGAAAATTAATATGGAATATATGGTACATACTAAATGGAAACAATGTAATATAGAAATTTTACTAAAAATACAGAAATAAAAATTGGATCCAAATGTGTCACTCAATGAATCAAGACTGATCAATCACAAAAAATAGGACCAAATTTTTAACGTTAGTTCCTTATACAAAAAAAAATTCTTGTTCTTGACGTGTATCAAATGAAATTTAATTAAATGTAAAAAAACTCTAACGTTACTTTAATCTGGCGCCGACTTAGAATACAGTTCCTTCGACATTGACAGCGCAGACACGTACCAGATTTTTGTATTGTGTGCGATTAGAAGAATAACGAATCAATTTACATATCGAAAGGTTCGAAATAAAACGGCGATCCATTAATCAAAATATAGTTAGTCGTACGTAGGAGAGGTTATTTAGTTCGTTAATTGTTTAATTGATTCGATCCGTTATGCCATTAGTTAAGAAACAACCTCGAATGAAAAACAATTAACATAGGTTTTAGTGGACCAAAGTGGCAACAAAGAACGGCGAGCAGTCATGCCTGCGACAACAAAAATAATCAACTACCGTGCATGTTGCAGCAACTTACATTATAGAAAGAACAATGGTTAATGTGTAACATAAGCGTGATTTTCAAATTTTAGGTTTTTAACCCAGGAAAGTTCATACTCAGCCGTGCAAAAATTTCAAATAAGGTACCTACGGCAAATTAGGGCAAAACAATTAAAAATGTTTTTACGCTGAACTATAAAAATAAATTTTCAGTATGCTTTTTTTATTTTTTCGTCTAAAAACTATAAAAAATTACACCAAGTTGAGTATTTCTAAAATATTTTAGTGTTTTAAAACCCCTTCAGTGAACTTATCGTATAGCAATAAAGAAATACACAAATGTACACTTTCTAAAAAACTAACCTTAAATTAAGAAAAGCAATAAAATTACATATGTTTATGATTTATTATGATATTATATCCTAATAAGAACAGAGTAAACTAAAATCCTTAAGTTATCTAGCATCATTAGTTTCTTCTTAATATGATGGCTAAGACCTGCAATCAGAAGTAGCGCAAAAAATACTTATTTTCTCTTCATGTGTTAGTCCCATATACTCTTCATGATACCTTTGTAGCACATTTATCTCAGTAATAAAAGTTTTATCGAAAATACTTAACTTCTTCGTGCATTTTCACTTTCTTTGCGTTCCTCTACCTTTTTGCATTTGCCATTGAAGTTCGATTCTTTAAACTCTGGGTAAAAACGAAAACCTGTTATCACTAATTTCAAGATAAGTCGATAGTACGTTATCGTAGTTCACACAATATCTCCTTTCGCTTCAGAAAAATATATGATTAATAATAATTCTTTGGCGAAAAGAAATTCTTCACAGCAGTAACTTAGGTGTCTACTGATCAATATTTGTCTCAGATCCTGAGCTATGAACTATTTCAACTGAAATATAGTAGGACAGTTTTGGCAAAAATTAATTATTAGGTATAGTTGAAACTGACTTGGTGTTTCATAGCCTATATTGCTAGCAGGTTATAACCTTTCTCCTTCGTCGATGATATTTGCAGCAACATTGCACAGTTTGTTGAAATTTTTTAAATATATCTACCGGGCTTTGAAGGGGTCTGTCGCATTGACACTGGTACTGAAGTTTTCTCTGAACCAGAGGACGTTGCTCGCTTAATGAATGCATCCAAAAAACTTCTTGAGAAAACGATATTTGGAAGATGTTTGACTTTAATTGGTTTAAGTAGTGGGTATGCGGCGGGTTAGCAATTTGCGAAGTCATGCGCCGAATAGAATATAGAAAAGATCAGCTTTGAATGGTGTCTTGCCATATCTGTCCTGGTTATATGTCTGTCTTACTCCGGTAAGTTAAGTTATTGCTGCTTTTGCAAGTTGTATGCATGTCCGAATTTTGGGTTTGCAAATGCAAATGTAATTAAATAGGATGATCGTAATTTTGGAGTAATAAATCATGAAACCAAAGTTTGGTACTCTCTACCTCAAGTCTTAAAACAATATTAGTAATTTCTTTCGGCGATTAGCACAGAAGTGTGGTCTCACCTGCCTAATGGAAGTTAAAAACTAGAAGGTCTCCCAAATTAACTCGAATTTCCACTCATCTAAGACTCTAGAACCCTTACCTCATGAGAGATAAAGACTAAAAGTCTAAAGTTGTTTCAACCACATGAGGCGATACTCTAATAAATAATAATTAAATTTTTCCTTTACCGGCATTTTCAGTATACTTTCAGCTACAGCTTTTCAGCTACCATCAGCCTTGGACATATTAACTATCAATGGCGCGATAGCTGTTATAATAGCATTCACATATAACTATTGTAATTTAGTCTGCTTGTTCCGAGGAACAGATTGCTGGTTGTGTATAGTTAAACGTTATATAAAAGTATTAAATACAAGTCACTGAATAGATTTATTTATTTATTTATTTAACCAATAGATATACACAATAATATCAGGACATTATTACATAATCTCCACAGAGGTAATCGGAGTTACCTGTTCGTGGTCTTGGCATAATACCTAAAACTAATAATATATAAACCTATCCTATGGAAAATATATACTTAACATAAAGGAAAATATCTAAGAATACATAAAATAAAAAAGAACATAATAGAAAAAATAAATAAATAAAACATACTTTTTCAGGAAGTTTCAATAACAATGGTGACTTTTTTGTCAATTGCCTATCTGATTATGTTATTGTCTTTATTAATTATCCATTTTTTAACTTAATTTTTATTGCACTTACATTACTTAACGCTTTTAGTTCATTTGGAAGACTGTCGTATACATTTATTGCTCTTATAAAACTGCGTTTCTTACTGACTGTTTTAGATCTATGTGGGAGAAGAATGCTCTTATTCCTCGTAATACTGTTTGAGTTCAGGAATTTTTCTTTCAGAGTAATCTAGTGATATTTTAAAGATTCAAGTGAGAAAGCTCCTCCAAATTTAAAGGATTGTTATGTAAGTTTGTTTTATTCTTGTTTACGATTTTTAATAGTTTTTTCTGGTGGCTTTGCAGGCGTTTTGTAGCGTTGGAGTAAGCTCTCCCCCCCCAGGCAATGATTCCATAGTTGATCATGCTGTGGAAAAATGCGTAATACAACTTCATCAATGTGTCCGTTTTCATCATCTTAGAGAGATTATAGAATACAAATACTTTGTTTTTCTAAGAATGTATTCTACATGTTTATCCCACTTTATTCTGTAATCAAAGATGATTCCCAAATATTTACATGATTCCACCCTATTCAGGTTTTTTCCGTTGACTGAAATGTTTAGGTTTACCGGAACACTTATGTTGCAATTTCCGAATGTCATGTAAACAGTTTCGTCCAAATTTAAAGATAGTTTATTTCAAGCTAGCCAGTTACTTATAGCTTCAAGATAGTTATTCATTTTGATCTCTACTTCAGCCCAACTTTCTCCTATAGATATAACCGCTGTGTCATCAAGATATAAATCAAAAATAACACATATCCGTTTTTCATTAAACAAACTGATTAAAAAATTTAAGATTTTTTTTGTTTCTCTCTGAATAATCGCAGCTTATAATAGCATGATACATGTCCATCGAACAAACACCAGATAATTTTCGAAATCTATTGAATATATTTAATTTATTTTTTATTTATTAACTTTTATTCCCCAACAATATACAAGATGTTTCACATAGGCTATCTAAGAACCTGTAAGAGAAACAAACACGATTAAATATTCAAAACGTGGCGTGAAGGAGCTTCTATCATGTAAGGAAACATTACGCTATTACCTCCAGTTCTCAAGCTATACGAGGAAAAAATGTTTTGGGAGAAAAATTGATCATCAGGTAACAAATTTTATTAGGCTTTGCTGATGGCGTAAAAATACCAATTGAATAAAAAAAATTTCTGTGACATGAATACATATATATTTATTTTAATAAATGAAGTAGAAAATTGGTGAGAACTGAAGATTTTGCCCTCATAACGTCTAAATTGTAAGTTATAATGGAAACATGTCAATACAAAAGTTCTGAGTAATAGCAATATCTTCAAATTGTAAACGACATAATTTTTGCAATAATTAATTATATCTATTTAAGAGCAATTAAGGGCTTAATATTTTGGAAATAGATAGATCTTGACTAAAATACTGTAAGCAAATTCTTGATACACTATTGAGTAATTTTGCAACAATTCAACTTCTAGTTCGTCTATAATTTGTGTATTCTTGATCATTAAATGTGCCGCACTGCATTATCATAATGCCGTCGAAAAGAAAACCCTAGACCCCAAAATTGCAAAATTCAATGCTTTTCTTGCAGTTTGTACAGCAACAAAACAAAACTTTACAACTATTACCCACCACTTTCCCATCTTTACTGTAACATAGACTTTCAAAGTTATCAACGAGATACTTTGAATTTTCTGATTTCATTTATTTAAAAATAGTTGTTTTTGTTCTCATTTCCGATTTTTCCATTTACATTACTTTACCATAAAAGTCAAAATATGAATATGTTTTCTTGTCACAGAAAAAAATATTTAATATACCTATATCAATTTGCCTTAACAAAAGAGTAAAATCTGGCATGTAAATTTTTACGTTTCTCAAGGGAGACAAAATCAAATCGGCTTAATAGTTATAATTACACCGTCTTGGCAGATATATTCAGTTTTAAAATTATAGCAAGATAAAAGTAGCATCTTTAATAAACCTATTGGAAGTACAATTTTAATTAAAAGATCTGCTTATAGATAAAATTGATTTTAATGGCCTACCTTTAAGCTATTGTGAGGGCAGAATAATAATGTTTTTCTGTAGTATGCAATAAGACTGTGTGCCTTTCAATAATCACAGGTGCCTTCCCATAACTTAATTGAATTTCTGAACAATTTCTCGAAAGTTCACATGAAATTTAATTAACCATCACAAATGCGTGAGAAAAACCGCAACATAATTCTGCTATTTAACTTAGTATTATTAAAACTAGTTTGAAACCACCAATTTATATTCGAAACACACCTTATATACCACATTTATAATTCTAACGATTCATTATGATCAATACAACATATAACTAAAATATTATGAGATATAACAGCTCGAAAACGACAAAGCGAATCTTTGAAAAGTAGTACATGACCGGTATAATGTACCCTAGACGGTTTTAATAATAAATCAAGTGATGGTAGCACATATATCCAATATGACAATAAAACAAGGACATAATATATCAGCATTTTGGCAAATTTCTGAAATTACAAAATTCTTGTTCATTAATTAAATTTGTATGGATATACCGTTAGTTTTCCTATTGTGAAACAACGTGAATCTTATCGCAAAACATGATGCACTAAAATGATGCAGCTATTACTAAAGTAATACTTGTATAATCTATATATCTATTGTTTTTGTAAAGTGAAGTTGTTCTCTTTAGTATTTACATAGCACTGGAGGCCTTGTTGAAGCCTTGGGAGCACATCTCCAAAGCTGACATTGAAAACCGTTCGTCGATTATGCTGTTTTGGATATATTCGGGCCAAATTATGTTTGCGACATCTTTTTCAATTAATATTTTACAAGTAATTTGACAAACTTTTATTGTTTAATTCTATCTAGTGGATCAGATTATTATTTTATACGTTTGCTATTTATAATGGTTTACCGGATTCTCTACCACAATTCATTAATTGAATCAATTTTCTTGAGGACTCTCACAACTTAGAACCAATTGCAAATTCTGGGCTATTGGACACTATAAAAAAGATCGCAGATTGTCTCAAGAACTTTGACTGTCAATTCCGAAAATTGTAACTGTTAAAAAATAATAACGACTCTAATGTCAATTTTTCATTTAAATTATTGTTATGAGTCGTTATTTTATAATAATCATATTAATAATAATAACAAGCACGCCCAAACAAATTGATAACTTAACATAAAATATCTATTTCAGGCTATTAGCCCTTGCATGTGTGCAGTACCCAGTTAATCTTCCATTATATTTAATTAGTGGAAGACTGACATTGAAGAAAAGCTCAAAAAACTATCCAAAGAGCTTTGTCGAAAGTATTCCTTTGCCACAGCATGAAGGAGGAAGAGTATTGGCAGATATAAGCAAGCTACTAGATCAACAAATTTCCAATTAGCGTAGTCATTTCCAGAAACTAGCAGAATTTTCTAATCAACACAGGGTCAGGTTGCTGCGACTGACAGAAAAACAAGTCCAGTTGCACCACCAGTCAACTGATCAGAACCTGCTCAAATGGAAAAACATATAAATGACGTCAACGACGATTATGTTCAGCGTTGAACTACTGGAAATATATTTCATGCAACGGAAGGCTTTATATTGGCTATCCAAGATCAAGTAATTACAACTAAGAAGTACATCGTTAAAGACACTTCGATAAACAACGACAGATGCAGGTATGGTTGCCGAACATCTGAAACTATTCAGCATATCACAGGAGTTGTCAAGAAATCGCTACTGAATATAAGGAGAAAGACATACAAAGCTGTGGTAAAAATGGAAAACAAAAAAAATTTATAATTTCCCTGAAAAAGATTCTAAAGTACAACTAACTACATCACTGTGTAATTATAATTTTGTAAATTAACGTTGTACTTGTAGTCTCCCAAAACGTATTTTTAATCGTTATATTTAAAATGATATAGTTTAACATATTTCTCAAACGACTAACCGTGGAGAATATAATTTGTGATGGTCTTGAGCCTCGGAAGTTAAACCACGTAACAAAAATAATGCACGCCGAATCGATAACTCCTCCTTTTTGGAAGTCGGTTAAAAAATGTATTTTTTTAAACAGTTTATTGAATTTACAACCGCGATATTATTTTTAGTGTTTGGTCCGTTATCTAAAATATTTAATAAAGCTGTTCAAGTATTAAAACTACATCTTAGTCAACCGATTTAACCTTTGTCATAGGAATGATGCCTAAATTCGCTATCATTTAGAATTATTAAGGCTGTAAGAACGGTTTAAAAAGTTAACGACCGACGATAAATCACGATTATGGTATACTCGGTCAAAGAGAAAATACAATGGCGTGCTTATAGTGTAACTATCGATGGCACCTAATGCTTAATCGTGTACAGGCGATGGTAGACAGGATTTTTTCTACAATGAATTGCATAGTAAATCTACTCATAAAACACACGTACAAACCGAGGTGTAGATTTTAAATTCGGTGCCTACAGCTTTGATGATTCACGATGTTCTGGGAAGTCTAAGATTGCCACACAAGAACAAACTATACAACTTTTCATAGAATTGTGATAAATTCAGTGTAGGTAGAACTTAAGAAGATGTCAAAGGCTGTAGGGCAGTATTTTTATTGTGGACAGTTACTGTTCTTCTCTAAATCAAAGTGGGACGAATAATACTATTTGCGGCTTTACGTAATCGTTTATGAAAACTGGAAACATCACCTCATACTGGAGACCAAAAAGAAGGCAACAACAATTTGGAGCAGTTATTCAAATAATAATAATGAGAACCTTACCAGATCGGAAAAAAGGCCAAATAATGTTAAAATATAGTGGAAAGGTAACACTCCTCAAATCCTAGTGAATCAGATACTGCAAGAGAAAAATAATTTCTAATCAAGACAAAAAAGGAAACTTCCAACCTACAACTCACTCCCTAAATGCCGTATATTAGGTCGTAATAAAAACCAAGTGGATATACAACTCTTTATGGCGCTTCTCGTTTTCGAGAAATATTTTGATAGCACTGAAAACTGATTAACAAAATGCTCTCAAGAAAACATCAGACTCGCCAAAAAATAAACGGAACTAATAACCAATAAATATGGTAAAGCCAAAACAGAGATTAAAATAGACAACAGGAAAGCACCTATCGAAATAAAAAGAGTTGTTCTCAAACACTGGAAAAACTTTCCAAAAAAAAATGAATGTGAATAGAGAGGTACCAAACTATGCAAATTGTAAAGTGCTAATATGCTAAGAAGTAAATACAGAAGCAACGTAAATAGGCCTTATCATAAATCTAAACAATATGACAAATGCAAATAAAGACAATGTAACAACAAACCACTAGAAATAACCAAGTGTCAGGCAGACACGGACAGCTTTTGGAAGCTCCCCAACATCCGAAAGAACAAAACGAAAAAACGGAATTATTCAACCAATCAATACTCTCGGTGATCACTTTCCAAACATGGATGCTTACTAAAGCACATATGGATAAAATTACAGTGATCAGAGCTCGATGGAATAACCAACATTAAAAGACAAATTAAAAGAAGAACAAGTAGCATTATCAAGTGGCTATTTGCTAGTCATATTTGCAAAAAACGGCTCAAAAAAGCAGAAGAAAAACGGGATAATGAGAAAATCTTGCGGAACCTATGTCCAAGAATACACAAAATTCGACTAAGACAAATTGGCATACAAATAATAATGCTAAAAAGAACAGTAATTACTGTTTTCCCCTGGAAAGTATCATTTAGCAACTGGTCTAGCGAAAATATTTAAACATATGTTGACTAAGCAAAATGGAATTTTATAAATAACAATAGCATGCATTAAACGTTCTTAAGATACATTCCTATATACTTTGTGATCTATAAATTCTAGGAAGTTGTGTCGAAGGAGATTGGAAGGCAGAAGGAAATACTTTAGAAATGTTCGAAGCTAAAGAAATGTAGATAAGGCATTTTTTACCATGTTTCAACTATCTTAAGCGTATTGGGTAAAATAGCAAATTCAATGCATCGATTAATAAAATTAACTAATCAATCAATGACATATGCAGACATGTCCCTTATGACTTTTGTAGTAATTCCATCTATTTCTCCATTCTCGATTTTCAGTTTATTAATGATGATTTGAATGTGAATATAATCAGCACGTTTGAAATATCGTTCTGATCCACAGGAAGCCTTTTTAGGATTGCCTTATTCGGGTGAATGATTTTATCCTTATGGAGCTCTTACTCGTTAATTTGTTATAGAAAATCTGGACCATAAATTATAATATTGCGTTTTAGGAACTTGGACCCAAACATATTAATGTTATAGTTTCTCTAGAATTTTTGTTAGTTTATTGCTACATTTGGAGGCTTAACGTTTGGTCCTATTGGACAAATGTTATATGGTATATACCTATATACCATTTATTGTGTTGTCGTTTTACATTTTTAATACAACTGATTTTAAAGTTTCTTATAATGAAAGTGGTTTTAATATTAAATCTGCTGCCTAGTCATTTTCATCTTTATGACTGGTCCTGTATGTACGGTACGATTATTATAGTGTCTAGAGACTTAGCGTTTTGTCGAATATAAAATTTATTAGAATCGAATTAGCATTCCGTATGATGAATGTGGTTTTAGTATTATATCTGTTGCCTATTCGTTTTAATCTGTGTTGCACTTACAGATGCAATCTTCGGAAGAAATTTAACAAGACCCTGATAAAGCAGCTCGCAAAAATACAATGTATCCAGAGTAACCGGCCGTGAAAGCCTACTACATACTTTAATAACAGAATATAAAATTTTAAATTTTAATAAACACATCTGGCAGTATAGAAATATATAGACACTCTTTTCTCGAATGTTGTAGTTGTTCCCATCAATTCATAAATATGAATACGACATCTGCTGATTTATTTTCTGATTCAGTAAAATATTAAAGATTTTAATTTAACAAATATTATCAGTTCCGACGAGTCATCTTCTATATAAACAAAAAAAATTTAAACCTGTGAAAATTGCACCCATGACGCTGACACTGCAAGAGCAAAATCTGATTAAAAACTCTACTGGATCGAATTACGCGATCTACTTTGTCGAAATGACGAAACCGAATGAAATAGCTTTTGCGGAAACGAAGAAAATGTGGAACCGTAGCAGAAAAAAAGGATAATGAAATAAAAGGTTATTACACAAACTTTTACACAAACATGTTTCAAGTTTATTATACTAATCAGCATAAAAAACAATTATTAGTTTGCTTAAATTTCTAATTACGACCTATCGATTTAAACTCAACTGAAGTGAATTATTTGATTTATGCGATCCTGTCACTTTCATACATAATTTAAAAACACTTTCACGGGTGGGTTTTAACGCTCAATTTGCAATTACAACACATAGGCTCTCTAACAAAATTACTCATCAAGATAATAAAGGTAGCAAATGATAGGGATGCTATTCAAATTTGATACCGCGTTGCCAATGTTCTGAATTAAATTAATTACCTATTACTATGTTCGTTTGATACTAAGTGCATATCTTATAATTTACAACAATATTTTGAAATACATATTTTCAACAACAATATAAATATTTCATTGGCTAACCCTTAACAAAAATATTTTTAATCATCTTTAAAAGTTTATAAATGTATACATATGTATGTGTGTATCGTTTCATTTGTATTTCTCAGTAATTTCCATTTCTTTAAGTAACACCTTTTTAACAGAGGCCTTGAGTTACACAAATAAAAATAGATGAATATGGGAATGTACTGGCTTGATCAGAAATTGCATTTGTTTCGACATGTTCCCACTGACACTACACTACCTCGATCTTGAAATACCGATGCAACTCAGTTCTCTGGGTAAGAAGCAGAGACCAGGTAATATATTAAGAGTCTCTTCGTTTTTAGAAAATTAACAAATTATAGTAAATGAACAAAAATAACACCCAATTAATGTACAATACCTGTACACCATTTGCTTTTCGTACTAATAAACATTTCAACTCTTAGTTTGCAATTTTTGATAAAGATACTTGAAGTACGCAAGAAGTCAGAACATTATAGAAAAGGACGTTATCGGCAGTGGTTACCAGGTACCACTTTAGAATATATACTTCTGGAATACACATATATCATAACAAGACTAGAAAGAAATGGGATTAAACAGAGCATCATGTTACTGTCTCTACTGCCCTATCATTCTAGTCACGATATTTTCAATTTGTAAGGAACCTAGATAGTCATTATTAAAATTTAGTATTCGAGCACGACGGTACACCGTGAGGTAACCACTAAGATTCAAAATATAAAAAATAAACGAAAACATTTTACCAAAAGACCAGGATGTTTAAAAGAAAGATACAGTGCCACAAGAGTGATGTTTCCTGGAGGATAGTTGTAGCATATTTTGTCAATGTTTAAGCACCTATTGGGAAATAACACCACAATACACAAAATAACTTTATAAACGCTTCGGGGTCTAGGTCGATTGTACAGAGTTTAGAATTGATGTTTCATAAAGTTTTTTACTAGGAATGATTCTATAAAGTGTGTAGCTGTGATATGAAAAAAAACTAATGTATTCTATACATGGTCATTTTTTCTCCATTGTCCTCATTTCCAAGGAATCACTAATTTTTACATGTTTCGTGATTTTTTTCCTACATGACAATTTGATTTGTAGATAATAGTATACTTTTTATGGTGCATAAATTCATTGGGCACAGTGAGTGAAACAAAAGATATTACTTTAAGCACCAAGCTATCGCACCAGATCACATGATCCACGTGAAAAAGTAATAGCGTTTGCTGGAAATATTTGAATAACTTTTAACTGATAATTTAGATTAAGCTTAAGCTAGAAAATTTCAGTTTGTTAGGTTAAAATTAGCTCTCATTCGAGTATACATATTTCGTATTGTTACGAGAATTCCTGGAAGAGACATTCCTCCGATATTTGTGGGAAGTCGAAATCTTGGGCTGGGGCACCGAGGTGGTCGACTTGCTTTGATGGATTTCTGGAAGAATCTAGTCAATTGCTCAGCGGCTCTTTAACCTACTAGAGAATTCCGAGAGAAATATATAAATACGGACAGCTGGTGATAGCGATTCATTCTGTATTCGAGTGCCATATAGTTTAGATTTTAGATAAATTGTAAATAGTTCTGTGAATATAAATTGTGTTAAAGTAGTGGAAATAAATTAGAGTGAGTTCGACTGTGTTTTTAAATAAATCCAAGAACCGAACCGAGTGTTAAAATAAAAAAACAGTACAGTATATATTAATTTGTCTGAATTCAGATTATGGCCTAGTTTTAGTTAAAATGGAAAAAAATGATTGATAGTGATTCTTTTGAATCAGATATTAACGATAAAGGTGCTAATTCGTGATTATCGGGATATTTAATTTTGACCCACGTATCTTAATTGCCAACGGTTAGAAAAATAACTATTTTCAAACAATTAAAAAAGAAAATACATGAAATAAAAAAATAATATTAAAAGAATAGGAAAGGATATATAATTAAAAATTATAAACAGCGATCAGAACTTTAGAATCAGAATTTCTATAAAATGCATGGAGCTGCGAAATCGAAATTTAGTGGTAAGCATAACAGGAATTTTTGTCATAAACCTTTACCTAAGTGCACCACGAAATATTATGTTCTACAGTAAACTAAATATGGTATAGTACTGATTGAGTTGGAAGTATCTTGTCTAATCCATTTTGAAACAAAATAAAAAAAAGATTACTAGAAAATGAAGAGGCAGCAAATTTAAGCCCAGCAAAACTAAAAGGATTTCACAACTTTGTCGCTTGTCATTCGCATCTTCATCCCGTTTATGGAATTTCATCACTTAAATATTTGAATATAGTATACGTAAAACAAAACAACTGATCATAGCAGACAACACACTTCTAATTCGACTCTAGACAATATACTGTAATACTGCAAACATCATTTTTAGTTGGTTAAAGCTTCTTTCTATAATGGCTTTCTTTCTTGAAAAATGCATTGAAAGGAATTTCTATACGATGTCATTAGTCATGGAATAATTTCATAACAAGAATCACCCAGTAATACCATATCATTATTCATGTAGGCGTATATATTAGATATTTTAATTACTCTATTGTCATGAACAGATGTAAATTCTTTTTTTCATTACATGTTGCCTGTACATTTAACTGTCCTATTGCAGTGTTAATTTCTGTGTTCAATTCTCTATAATACCTAATGGTACTAAACATTCAACTGTTGCCTAGATGCATTAATATTATTATAGGTAATCGTAAAGAAATTACAAATTTCACTATTAAACAGAATGTAATTCGATACAAAAACATCGTGCCTACCTAGGACTATTTACTGTTTTTTTATGTTTAATGTTGCATGTTTTTTTCTACATAGTTTCCAGAGAAATTTTTTCAGTCTTGCGGTAGCATTTTTTACAATAATCAGGCAATATTTGGGATTTCCAGTGTTCACAAACTGAACCAGTAACATTACATTATCTTCAAACCTTCAACAAATACTGTGATATAAGCCTAATGTTTGAAGACAAAAATTTCTTACTTACAGATTATATAGCTTTAGTTGTAGTTTATTCCAACAAAATTAATCTTATATTAAAAAAATTAACATACACTAAAAGCGAATTTGGGAGCTAATATGTTTAAGTCAACTCTTACCATTAATATAGTTTTGAATTAAAAAACTTACAGAAGATTCCTGCATAAGAACAGGGTTTGAGAGTGACCTACTAGTAAGTAAAAGCTAGAAAAGTATTCTTGTTATTTCTTAAAATATCATAGATTTGTTCATCATATTTACTTGTTATTAATGACCAAAAATATATAGTATTTTCCATTTTAACTATTAAAATTAATTAGATGTTTACCAACAAGTTGTGATTCACTTATAGCTTATAAATTTTCGAATTATCATAAATTTATTTCCAGAAAAATAAAAAATATTTTACTTCCTCTTTTGCAAGAGCACTTTGTTCCTTTATATAATATCAGATAATCATTATTCTCATTTTTTTCTTTTGCTCTTTGGCTCAAAGATATAACTGATATCTTTGGGCATTGGGCTTAGCAATTAATCGATAATTATATATTTTTGCTTTTTCAGTTAGATTTTTATATTAATCAGATAATTACAGGATATCAGTTTAGACCCTACTTAAATCTTTATAACTTGAAAGATTTGATTTATTCCATCCTATCACTTTCATACATATTTTAAAAAACTTGCACCGGAAACTTTCACAGGTAGGTTCGAAGGCAGAAATTGCAGTATACATTTCGGAGGCACTCTAACGTAAGTGATCGACCAAATACGATATATTAAATGTGACAAATCACTTTCTAACGAATTTTCTTCGGTTAAAAAATGAAAGTTCCATTCATAGTGATTATATGTTATATCGATAAATATTAATGTGTTTATTTGGTAAAAGAATGCAAGTTGTTAGGCAATATAAACAGTGAGATTCACTTTTTGAAAATTTACATTCCTTCGAACCAAATAAACATTTGACATTTATAAATAATCATGGTTGTTTTTTTCATAGTTTTTAAATGTAGGAGTTTTAGTATCCACAAATAATAGATTAAAGAAGAACGACCTACAGTTGATATATGGTCCTTGGAAGGATTGGCTGCTGAAGATGAAATGAGAAGACCAAAGATAATTTTGCTGTTATAATGAAATTTTAGATGAAGCTTTATTAAATTAATCCCTGTGAATTTAGTTCCAAATTATTTTGAGACTTAATAACATCAGTTTTGTATAAGATATTTCTTTTTTCCTCCTAGTCTTTCCAGGTCTTAGGTTTCTCTTGGACAGTGGCTCTGAACACTATTTTTTGGTCATCTAGGCTTAATAATTTCTGTTGGTACCCACTGAAGTGCAATTTTTGGGATTCTTTGTTCTGGCATTCTCTTAACACATACCAAGTAAGTTGTTTTGTTAAATATCCCTTATTACTAATCCAGTAATCCATCCCGAGAGCTAATAGTCTTTTTTCCAAACTCATTGTTAATTGCCAAATTCTCTTCTGTATAAGCCGTTGCTTTTAAAAACTGTGGAGTAAATTAGGGTTTCTTTTGAAGTGAAATACTTTGGGCCCATTGAATCGACTTCAGATATCTGATTGTTATTTATATTTATTCTGTTCTCTTTTGTATTTCTGTTTGTGTTTCCCTATCTGTTGTTACATTTTTTGCAAATAGAAATATTCGTCGAAATTTCTGCACCATTTGTCACTTATATCCGTTTTTACTCTCCTCTTACGCTTTAATTAGAATATAAGAGAGACAAAAATTGGTAGAATTTAATAGATAAGAAAGACTCAGATTGGCCAGATATCGAATAAAAATATTATTTCACATGGTTTTACTAGTAACGAAGCATTCTCCATAACAATTTTAATTTGCTCTCTCATGATAAGAAATTTAAAATGATTCGTTTTTTATATTTCATTCAATAAAGTCAAATAGTTTCAGAACACGCAAATACTCAGTAATTTTTTAGTTCAATGGTTAGTATAATAGCTTACATAATAGAAAGCCAGGTACATGTAAAGTCCATTAATAAAAGAAAATTCTCAACGAAATTCTTGAATCGTATGGGTACTGTTTACGTTTTCTAATGAACTTAATTATGGGATCGAAGTCAACAATACAAATTCTTTGTAGAACTCAATACGAAATTAGTCATCCAAATTAAAGTTTCTTATGTAGAGCCATACTTGTTTAATAAAATATTGTGCTTATGGTATTTTACTGCCAGATTTTGGTTGTTACAAATATCTCTAATCACCTGTTAGTGACCATTCACTTTTTATTGTTTTTATCCATTGGCGTATGTTTTATATGTTTAATTTGTTTTGTTATCTCTGGTTATTATAGATTATATCTTCATTGGAACTTGGTTTTCTAATCTTGTCTTCAGTTGAATGAAGGATTACAGTTATCTTTTGAACTCGCGATTAAACTGGATCAAAAGTACTGGAAAGCGGCGGAATCTTTGTCATGTCACAGATTACAGTATGGCTGCTAAGTGTAAAATATTATGGTTTCTTTCTGATTCTTTAACGTATTGTCCATATATTTCCATGCACTCATCAGCTTTTGATTATGTGAATCTAGCAATATTAAGGGTCTTCACCATCAACTTAATAATTGAATTATTATAGCAAGATCGAGAGCACCTTCAATAGAATAAGCACTTTAATAAAGCCCTGGCCCTAATTCCCAGAGAGTTACCTTAAAGAAAAAAAAAGACACGGGCTTTTTTCGGCCGCTTTGTAAAGATTTCTCCGAAATTACAATCCGCTATTTTCCAATCATGTTCAACGCATCTACAGCATTTAGTTATTTCCAAAACTGACTAACATTGCCTTGCTTCATAGCTTTTTGGAGAGGTGCAAATAACTGGCCTTGGTAACTAACGTCAGTTGCTTCAAAGGCACCCTGGTCCATTTGTTAAAGTAAGCTTATTGTATAAACGGTATAAATTCAATTTCAAAATCAACATGGGTCAAAATTAGTGGTGATAGTACTGGTACATTGCCAACTAATAGCAACAGCTTAATCCCAAATGTTAATAAGGCTGGACTTCCAATTCGCGAACAATTCAGTAGTTGGCTTAATTTTTAAGTTTTTGACCTGCATTCTATCCATCACTACTGTGCTTGACTTTTAAATTTAAAGTTGCTAGAAAAGTTTTGTTTCACAACAATGTGTTTTCATCCATGTTGAGAATGGTTTGACAGCTGTCGACACCAACTATCATTGCCTTTGTTTCTTTGGATAATGGCACTGATCATTGTTTATAAGGCTAAGCGACATACAATGACTTCTATATGACTTCTATATCCTCTTAAAAATCAGCTTTACTTGAGAACACATCGAGATCTATAAGAAGATTTTTCAGTCTTACTTGATTTTTGCAAGCACTCACCATTAGGAAAAAGGTAGGTGCCAAGTTTCAGCTTTTGTATTTCGCAGCTGAGTAATGTCTGAGAGACGCACGAAGTATGGAAATTTACAAAAAAAGTTAACTTGAAATGATTTTTGTTTGATATCATACTTGAACAAAATTTGTAGCTTATTTTTGCAATGGCAATCCAAGTTATTTTGGTTTGTTACAAATATAGGGTTTGGATATATCTAGAACCAACATTTAGCAGAACTTTGGAAGTCAGATATTAATACTATTTGACAAAGGAGAGGAGAATAAACAAATTGGCTAAAGTTCAAAGTTGTGTAAATTTCCTTATAATTTGAAGCAGTTCTGTTCACTAAGAGAATAAGGTTAGTAAGGAAGCCAAAATATGGCAAACTGTTAATTTTTAGGTAATTTTATTCTCTAATGAACAAACGTTCCATAAGCGAATTTATAATTTATAGAACGATGGTTTATTATTTCAGAAAACTTTTTTGTGAATATCTTCACAAACAACATATAATAAGAACAAAATCTCTTCTAAAGTTCAGAAAAGAATGGGTCTTTGTCCAGTTTGTCGAAACTCACGTGATAAACACATAAACACACGACACTAATACGAAATTTGCTAAGAGCCAATTAGGCTGATTCTTACCCTCCACATTTCTTTTCTATACTCTTTTTTTTTCTTTATATTCATTTATATTTTCTTCAGTTTATTGAAAGAGTTCCATAACTTATTTACTCGTCTAAGACATATTTCAGATTATCGACTATTTTTGACAATCGCAAGATTGTTGATGAAAATCTTACTTATTTGTATTGCAATAAATGTTTAAATAGAAATTTGAGGCATTGTTTACAATTCAAAATGAACATTTTTTTAGCTAAAAATAACCCACATAAAAGGTCATATCTACAAGATCTTGCTGTTTGTGTCCTAACATGCTTCTGTGACGAAAACAGATCCTGTTAATAAATTCATTTATTTTGGACACACTAAGGCAGATCAATGTTGTCATGACGAAGATGAAACCACCTTCACCAATTACCAACAACAGTGGAGAATAGTAGAAGCAGTTTGATTTACAAACATTTCAGTAAACTAGTGGTCGCCAGTATTCGAAATTCGACCATATTTCATGAAATTGTGAAAAGTATATTTTTATAAGAAACAGAGTTGTGGAGAAATCGAAGAAGTAGATGTAATGACCAAAATTGTTCACTCATATTGAAAAATCTATTGCAATAAAAAAAAATGTAATCAAATATCGGTGTTCGAAATCTTTTTGAGAAATGAATAACCCTCCAAATTTTTGGTTGGAACTGCTCCTGGCAAAATATCCGATATAATAATTGGAAGATTGTTCTTTGCAACCTAAAAGCTTTCGTCATTTCAATCAAGTTCAGAAATATTAAAGAAAAGAGAGGACCAACAACCTTAGGAGAACTTAAATATTTAATATATTCTCTATTGTCCGCTGTCTGACAATTTTTTACAAAACAGAAGAAGTTTGTGATAATAATATATTAATAAAATTATTAAATTCACATTAAAAACAGAATATTTAATATAAAAGTTGCTGCATCGCGTCCGAAAAATCAACACTGATCTATTACATTGACTATTTTACCACTAAACACTAACAACTGTATGCCAATTCCAGAAGTACATGCTCTAAGAACATAACAGCATCTAACCATCGCTCCTTTCATATAACATTACTCAATGTTTTGAGTTTTGACCATCTGGCGACGGCATTGTCAGTTGTTTGGCGTTGACAGTATAGACGTAAATAATGAATTTTTTTTATATTTTATTTAATGAATGAACCAATATTATAACTTAATATTAGCATTCTGCACTGAAGGTCGTCAGTAGCTACTGAACAAAACAACAATGAAGAAAATCGGTTAAGAGACAGAGGAGAAAATGGTACCTAATTATTTTCTCTTTGTCTATTTATATATAGATTAATTTTTTCTGAGTTCGTTTCTAAAAAAAGAATTGTAAATCACAAAAATAAACATGACAGTACATCTTCTTGATAAGAGATATATTGGCGAAAATTTGACCCCAGACGAGCTGGAAGCTGCCACTACTTTGCTTATATAACTATGGAAAAATAAATCTGTGTTTGAAGTATTCAGCAGCAGATACTTGCAACACCTAAAAATTGGACAGCTGTGCAGGGCACTATATAAATTTGTCAGAGGTCATCCAAAATTACAGCATCAACGTGGTGGAAAAGGCAGAGTTGATTCATGATATCGCCTTAAAGTTACTGCCTCCTCAGAGTCTTATGGAATGGAGAAATTGATTGAACACCTCACAATCTGGAAAACTACTTTATTTAAAATATAATTTGAATATAATTGGAAAAAATGGAAAAGTCCTAATGTGAATATTTGTTCATCTTTTGAAGCCCATGCCGATAAGAAAGAATGTGGGGAAAATTTATTAACTAATAATTAGTTCGTAAGTTTGATGTTTTTTGTTCAGGATTGACTTATATTTCTGTTTTTCAATGTTCAACTTGTAAACGAAAATTAAAATCAAGTTTTTGTATTGTTTATATTACTCTTTTTATTGATAAAAAATCGTAATTTACTGGTCAAATGACCACTTCCTAGCCCTGACTGAAACCAGGTTAAATATAAATACTGTTATAAAAATTGTAACTATTATATGCTAACGAACGCGCTCACAAGTTTTTACAAAAAAGCCTATATCTTGCATCAAATATTCTGGTTATACAATAAATCTTGAACCAAAACGAAATTCCGCATTTATCTCGACCATAAATCACTTACGGCACAGCTACTGAACATGGAAATTGATATGCAACACCGCCTTACATTCCACCAGCAGCAATATGGCTGTACATTAACTTCTTGCAAAAAAACCTCCAAGATAAGAGCGGTAGTGAGCGTGTACGTAAGTAAATCTCACCCAGTACATTGTCGTTACAGTTACAAAATGCATTGCGTTCTTCGTAAATCGCAAGACTCACTTTCCGCAACTAAAAAGATTAAAACTATAACAGTAAATTTGCGCTTCATATCTTCTGTTGTTTTCCCATGCAAACGTTATGCGGGTACGTATCCACGTTTCCAGCGTGTTGAAACACAACGCTGCGCGATGGTTAATTAGCAATTCATTCAAGAATTAAATGAAGTAGATGTTCCTAATTAGTCTAAATTATAAGCGTACGGAATTTACAGTAGGGTTAAAGCCCTAGAGGGCAGGTCAGCGGCAGGGTAATGTTGAGTTAATTATTTGAACGTTTTGGGTGAAGTTTTATTCCAAACATAATGGATGTACACGAGATACAACATGTTATGTAGTTCTTACTAAGGTTTGCCTAATATAATTATTATGTACATACAAATATTCTATCACTTGTAAAAGCTTTCAGAATTTGAACATAAATGGCGCAGTAAGTGTACTTATGAGCAAATTCCTAAATGAATCCTAATGTTTCATAAACGACCAACCGAAATTAATTTGAATATTTATATACTTTGAAAATACTAGACACTCCACTAATTATATTTTCGTAAAACGATTACTCTATTTAAGGACATTAAATCCGGAGTCTGATCGATAACTCAATATTTTTAAACGAAAGTTTGCATTTGAAAGGTTCCTTTAACTAAAATAAAGCTTCGGTCCATAACATTCACCTTATTACTTGAAATTTGTTTGAAAATTTCCACACACAAAATTAATAGATGTTTTTAGAAATTTTGTTATGCGACAATCTAGTAAACAGATAGAAAATAACAGTGCAACCAGAATAAAAAGTAAAAATTGACCAAACATTCTAAGCACCCACTGTATTGGAACGCCCAAAACTTACTTAAAATTACAGAACATGTCTTGATCAGAGAATAGGCCATTTCAGAGCAATGCGGTTGATCTGTGCAGGTAATGGCCACAAGAAGAATCGCACAAAAATACCGAATGTTGATGTACACCATGTCTCAATCCTTGTCTTCCTGAGCATGCATAACCCCTTAATGGCAGATATGTAGCAGTCCACTTGTTGCAGGTTTTCATATGCGACCGAATTTGCATGGATGGAACATTGTACAAGCGTGGAGAAAAAGGAGAATCTAATCAGTGACTGCTCTGTGGTGTATTAAAAATTGGAAACTGACGGTAAACCCGAGCACAAGAGAATGTGTAGGCTTCTATTTTAACGACAATGAAGCAACAAGCTAGGTTAACACACATTTTGATAGATATACAAGGCCAAAAATATCTACACATTAGAGTAGATAGACCTCTGACTTATAGCTCTCACCTTGAATAACAACATGTAAAGACATATAAAAAAGCTAATAATTCTTAAACTGTGTGGAGCATTATGGGGTTCAACGCCCACTGTTCTAGAGTATCCAGGTCTTCTTCCAGTTGGGTCAAGTATGGTGCATCCGTGTCACTGAATAGTAGACGTACTGATAAAAGGAATTTAAAACTAAACTCAGTAATGTACCCAATCACTGGCTGCCTATAACCTACAACAACGTACTACCTATGATCAGCCAGATACCATCATCTCGTTACAGAATACTAGAAGTCGTACCACAAAAAAAAAATTAATATTACTTCTTAAACCTGCAAATAGATAAATTTCACCCCATCAGCCTCGTTGAAGGCTTAAATTCAGACAACAAAACAACTAGGAACACGATGATAATAATTGCTCCACGCAGTCCTATAAGATAGGAAGTGGTACGAAGCAGAGTGACTCGGATGTGAGCAAGCTCTCAAACCCTCATGGCGGAAGGGAAGGTATTTATAAAAGCTTTAATACAAGAGCTGTCGTTTAATTTTGCATATTGAAGATAGAGGGGTCATTGTTCAACTGGTACTATTAAAATTAAACCTTTACCTTCAGTTACTCTAAATCCAAAGGATTACAGTTAATAACTATATTTTTTAACTCCCATCTATCAAGCCTTCAAAATAGTTGTTTTATGTAAGTAACGCTTTCTGAGAGAAATCTGTATGAATAAGGCGTGTTTAAACCTATTTGTCCTAATTGAATTACAAAAGATGACCAAGATTGCTGAGAACACTTGGTTATACCGAAAAAATTATAAATTTAATTTTAGAAACTCGAAGGCGATAATCTTTACAATAACTATATGATTAATGCAACACTAGATTCAATCATATGATCTCACTAGTGGCAGATTTTTTAATAATCACTTCATTATAATTTAATATTAGAACAATTATTTTCTGTAACAGGAAACTGTAATTGCTTTTGTTATTCAATTACTCTTAACTGTGTTTTATGATTTTTAATTTTACACTATTATACTTGTCCTTATTTACACAGCTTTAAATAATATTTATGAGTAGTTCGGCCTGTCCAACTTTGGATTCCTCATTAACAATATTGTTCCCCAGTTTGTGATTTGAGCAACATTACATAGGGTTTTTGTAGTTCATCAGTAAGAATTTTGTTTTCCTAGGTACAATTTTTATTTAACTTATTGAGAACAATAAAGGAAAGTCCTTTGTCTAAAAAACTATTTAAGTATAACTGACTGATACAATCAATTCTTAGAAAATCTATATTGTAAACACTGAATACTAGGTGATATTTTATTTTTATCTTAGCTGATAAAAAATTGTTTAAACACAGAGAAAAATTGGGTGCTGGTAGAATGTGACATCAAGACAGGTGAAATGACATTATAATTCTTAGAATCAATTTTAATATTCGTATTAATTATGAAGAGTCTACCTTCCTATAGATTACGCCAGTACTTTCAGTAACTCTATTATTATAAAATATTACTTGATATCCCAGATTAAAAAATACTCAAAACTCAAGTAATCTAGTTTCTGTAAATATAACTAATCTAAGTTGAACTTCCAGTCTCTTAACAAATGTAATTTGGTTTGGTTTTTTTTTGTCAAGCTTTCAATAGTTTCATATAATAAAAGCGCATTATTAACCGACTTCCAAAAAGGAGGAGGTTATCAATTCGTCTCGTTTTTTTTTTCGCTATTTTTTTTATGTATGTTACCTGATTTCTTCTTCCTGTGGTGCACCGTTTTGAATGAATATGGTCTTGTTTAATAGAGTATATATCCGGATTGGTGAAACTTCAAATTTTGGAAAAGAATTCTATTGGTAAAGTGATAAAATTTGTGAATGAACACATGCGTGCATGGAAATCGACCAATATCGCTAATATTTTAGTCGATTTTTCGATAACTCCTTATGGATTTGTATAGTTTTTTAAAGTTTAATCTATTAAGGAAGATCCTTAGGTGATCTCATATACTTTCCTGCGACGTGCAACTTGCAGTTTTGCAGAAAATCGCCGAAAATTCCAAAATTCTTATCAAAAATTTCATCGAAATGATATAACGGACATTTCCTCATAAATATTTTAATTCCAACGTAATAGTGCGGTAATTTTAATCACTGGAAGTTTTAATTGCGAATTTGAAAATTTTCTATGTACATCTCAAGCATATAGATAGTAAAGCATAGTATTTTCGGCTCCTTAAATCAATGAGTACCAAGCTCGTTTTGTTTGTATACCAGGCAAATACCTATTTAAATGCAAATTTTTCCATTTTGCGAAGACGGGGCTTTTGGTTGTAACATTCTCCCGGCCTAATAGAAAATTCAGTGACAACACATGTCAAACTTTAAACTGCTATTTGGTACGTTTATAGACAGGGTGTTTAGTTATAACAAATAAATCACAAAGTAGTGATAGAAGGAGTAAAATTATATAGGGTGATTAAAAAACTGTTATATGATGTGGACATAAACAAATCATATACAGGATGGTTGAAAAAGTGTGGAGAGGAATTAATGTTACAACGGACGATAATATAAAATGTAAAAAATGAACTAATTTATGGGCTAGCCCACAAGGTTTGAATATAGGACGGATTTGACTCCGTAAATATGGGATGGATTCTACTCCGTCCTATAGAAGGCAGCTAACAAATTTATGCTTGTCCGTGGGCAGTAGTATGTACAGGATGGTTGGTACATAGGTTGGAGTGGAATTATCTATACAGGGTTGTCAAAGAAAGTTGAAAAAAGGTTACATGTCGTAGTCCATAAGGCATAAATATATTTCGGGCTTATTAAGTCAACGCGTACTAGTACATTTTGTTCGTAAAGATTTACCTGTCAATATAAATGAGAAAGTATCATTGTGTAATGTTGGGGCTTTCGATGTTACCTGGTTCTGTCTATTAAGGTTATACATACAAAATAAAAAATAAAGAATGAAAACTACCTGAGTTCAAAAATACTAAAAAGTTGAAAATAAAACATTTAAAAAAATATTTAACCGACTTCTACCTATAAATAAAAAGCTAAAAGTAATTATAACAAAATACAACTCTAGCAAATAAATGACACATTCAATGTTGTTAGGTACCTACCCAGGATGTAAAAAATGTTAACATTAAAAGGTGCTCATTCTGTAGAAATTAATTACCTACCAATCTAGTATATTTTTGAAGTCGGTGCAAAGCAACAATCAAGTTTGATGAATTAGTAGATAAGTACGCAATGAAGGATTTTGGATTTGCTTGGCACCGACTTCAAAATATACTAGATTGGTAGGTAATTAATTTGTACAGAATGAGCACCTTTTAATGTTTACATTTTTTACTTCTTGGGTAGGTACACTGAATGTGTTATTTATTTGCTAGAGTTGTATTTTGTTATAATTATTTTTAGCTTTTTAGTTATAGGTAAAAGTCGGTTATATATTTTTTAAAAATGTTTTATTGAATTTTTTATATTTATTAAGAGGTCAGATGTTTTGATAAATCAATTTATCTTTTACGAATTATTTTTTTTGACAATACCGAATATCACAAAACGATTATTATATTAATGTACATTGCACGTAGATGCTCGAAATTCCGATATTAAGGAATTATAATTTGGAAGTGTTAATCTAAAATGTTTACTTTGTATTATGAATTTGGTCAGCAAATTTAACGCCAACGTGGTAACTGGTAACCACAGCTGGTAACGTTGCCTTTATTTGTGGTTGGTGTTCTGACATCTGACGTATATACAACTCTCTGATATAATATTTCGCAAACAGAGAATTAGAATGTTTATTACAACTATAGCAAATATTTGTTTATTTACTACGATTTATTCATTTGTTAATGAATGAAGAGGCTCTTAATATTTAACCTGATCTCTGTTTCTTAACAGAAGACTAAGTCTATGGATATTTCAAGATTAAGGACAGAAGTGACGGAACGAACTCTTGGAACAATGTCCAAATTTTGCAATTCACTCCCATACTGATATGGTTTCTTACGTTCAAGTATGTATGGGCCTCCGTTGGGAAGTTTTAGCTCCAAAAATAGCAAAAATTTTATGTTGCAGAATATTTCATTTATTAACTCAATAGTTGATCCACAAATTTTGCAATTATATTTAATATTTTGTCAACAGTTATTTATTATTCAACTAAGACCCCAAATATGAACATTTTAGATACAAAAATTATACATCAACTCTTCTAGAAATACGATATTGTTCCCAAAGCGGCCCTGTTCCATCAAAGGCTAACGACCCTACGCGCATTATCACTGACGCAATAAATTCAACTTATATCACACAATTATTTATATCGTTAATTTATTTCTGAAAAAACTCTAAATCAGTACTGATAAATATCATCCTTTATTCGTAAGCGTACCGCTTTATAGCACACATAACACTCCAAACTGGTTTCGCAACTTCACCTTGTAGGTTCTCTTTAAACGCGTTTGAAAAGCAATAGTCGCGTCCTCCATGTGGGACAATTTTCTTTTCATGTAAGAATGTAATGACAACAGAGGTCTTAAGTGCTTTCGATAAATCATGTTAAAAGTCAGTAATGGATGTTTTTTCTTACCTGTACGTTAAGGTTGCGTTAGTTGAACTCACTGGCCGATTCTAATGCATTTTCGGTGTTGGTATTTGAATATATTTGTCTGTAATAGAAAATTAATTGTTAATATTTGTTAGAGGGGTAACAAAATACAATAAACATTAATAATATATAAGTGGCTTGATTATTCATTTAGGACAGATTCTTTACAAAATTATATTGAGAAAGTCCTAAAACTAACCTAAATTGTTGTCACATGCACATGTGTGTCCCAAGTGTCAAAAAAGATAAAGGATTCCGAGATTTCCTTATGGCTTTCGACGAACTTTTCTGTAATTCTACAGAATTTTTCTTGGCGTTTAGAACATAAAATTCCCGTGATCAACAAGTTTGGCATTGCCCTGATTTTAAGATATAACAACTCCCCATTCTCTCAAAGCATAGTTACAAGTATAATAATTAAAATCAGAGCATGCTCCCCTGGGTTTACTAGGGCGCAAGATGAGTTTTGGGTCCTCTCGCAGACTCATGATCTCTATATTTTACAACGTATCTTCGTTCAGATTTATCTTCTTTCAATATTTTTAAATGTTTTACGTACTGTCAAGAGTTAGTCAGACAGTAAAACTTTGCAACCGGCCAATTTGGAACATGGTGGCCATGAGAAATTTTGTTGTTAACACTAAATCGAACAATATATTCTAGCATATTTTATCGCGCAATTAGCTTAGAGGCACCTTAAACCGCAATATATGTGTCCCCGTGCCCCTGTGATCCTTAGGAAAAACACGAAAGAATTCGTAGTTTAAATAAAACCTGTTAAAGCAATTATGAATTTTGAAATCTCGACTAATTATTTTTGTATTCAGTATTCGATATTTTCACGCTCATTAAAACACCTTGATATCTCATTTCTCGGCATAATATTAAAGTTAGTTATATGTACTAAAGACATAAATAATTAATAGACAATTCAATTAGTTAAGGGAAGCGCGACTGATGAAGGTTCCCGACTAGAAACAGTATTTTTTTTGAGTTCAATTGATTGTAAATCAATATTGTTTTGAATAGATTTCAGTTAACCTACGAATTCTTGCGTATGGTTTCTATATTAGGAATTATAGAGGAATGGAGTTACACATAGTACTACTCTAGATATGGGGTCTCTGTGGCCTAGGTTTGCGTGAAACATCCTAGGAGTCGATATTCTTTTCGCATTAGAACATTAAATTCAGTTGTATTTACGATTATATTAATAATTATCTGAAATTATAATCAGTTAAGGAAAATTCAATTGATTAAGGTGCTAGTCTTACGTTCAATAATTATTGCGACTATTTCACCCAACTTTTTCTTCTTCAATTTCTTTCTGCGAAAACATCCTCTCTTAGTAGATCCTGATTTGAATGCTGCACATTCATCACAAAGAACAAAGGTCAAGTTAAAAGACAGTTCAAGAAATTCAGATCGACCAATAAAAACTTCGCAACTGAAGAAGAAAGGATTCGACCATTACATACAGGCAACAAGGTATTTATGACAGCCCGGAAAGAGACCCAACGAGAATGGCGACCGAAACTTTAAATACGAGTCTTTGGATCATCGACTGCTGTCTCAGAAAAGTCTAGAAATGAGCTTTTTTCCTGAAGAATTTTGTCACTAGAAATGAGTCGTGGCTGAAACACACGTAGAACCTAAAATGCATAAGAAGGTGTTTTATTGCCTGTAAGGAAATATTCAAACCAAATATACCAATAAAATACCGACACAAAAGGAAATTTAAGACAAATATATATGATTCCTTCCTCTCATGTGGACATACCAAAAAGGAATGCCCCCCGTGCCATAAATTATTTTTAATGAACATATAACAGCAAATATGATTACAGGGTAAAGCGTGAACTGTTGCATACACCAAACCACCATTCAACATAGTAACCAGCTAGAAAAACTCAGGGTTTTGCTTCTTCAGCCATGATTTTAAAGATATTTTAACGTTTTAACGTCGTCTAAGTCATGATCTGATACTACGTAAGTTGCAGCTCATTTTTGCAACCGCCTGGGTCTTATGGAATGAACGTCTTTTAGTGGGATCTTCTTTCACATTGCCTGGTGAAGTCTCTTAAGTGTGGTAGAATTAAAAATGATTAAACGATGAGTATGTCACCTTATGTTTGCTTTTGTATACACATTGACATAAGCTAGTGCGTTCCAAAACCATTCTCTCAAAATAGAAAAATCCAAAATTTGTCACAATGTGATTTATATTTCTTGTGCATGAGTATATGACGTAATATAAGGAGTAAAGTAACAAAAATTCGAATATCCTGATTAAATTAGGTACACATTTAAAAATCTCCTTCGAGGAAATGCCTTAGATAATATTTATAATTTATCTATTACACACAATTCTATAATTATTATTAACAATTTTTACAACACAATAAATAATCTGAAACGAGCATAGCAGACAATTACTATATCGAACACGATTTGAGAACGTGACTTAAATTATTATGCTAAATGGTTCGGCAATTAACAAGAATACGACGTTAGTCATGATAATAAAGTATGTAATCCTGAGGTGATAAACATGTTATTTAATTTACCAACGGAAATTATGCAATATCTCAGAACTTTTTCATCGCAAAAAAAATAAATTTGTCTTATTGAAAATAAGCTACTTACTCTGCAATCAACAGGACAATTGATATGAGTGCAAAAATACGCAAATGTGCCCAAGGAAAATGAGAGCAAAACTCAGAGAATGAAACTCTCACAGTATTGCTAACTGTGAGGTAACATAAAGAGGTTGTACACTAGAGTCTATAACTGGACTGAGCCAAAAAGGCGGATCCAGTAATCATAAATGTATGTCGTAGCGTGGAATGAAATTGGAAATTTTAACAATAGTAGCGGTGCAATTTAAAATTAAAGGAAATAATTCGTCCTGTACGCCACAACCTAGACTAGTAATTGCAACAGGCAAATTAGACCTAAAATACGAATAAACATGAAGCTGTGATGAATCACTGCCCTTTAAAGTCTATTCACACATATCAGTCACATCCCAGTGCAGTCAAAGTCACCGTCCAGTCTCAGTCTAAACAGCGACTGTAATCACATCTTTCAGTCAGATTTTTTTAACTTCATTCAGTCATTTTTTCTGTCAATTGTGCAGTTAAGTATACGTATATATTTGTGATGGTTTCGGAGAACTGCTTGGCGACTATATTATTGATGAAGATGAGAAACAACCTACGAAAAGTAAATTTGATCATGAGGCGTGAAAAAAAAAGAGTTAAATAAGTTTTTCACGTTATTTACAAAACTAATTGACGTTTTTTCGTGTTTGAAAATAACTGAAAACTATTTTAAAATATTATGCAATAAACTAGAAATTTTCAACATAAACAATTTTTAACACTTTCCCATAAGTTCTGAAATACTCGTCAGTCAAAACTAAAAATTATAGTTGAGAAGAGATCAGCATTTGTCGGTTCGGTGACTGGTTTCTGAACTGATATATAATAACATGCATGAAACGCTATATTTTTCTACTGATGCTTCTCGGATCTGACGGATCCGGGACGTGGCATGACTGATGTGCCTGAATAGACCATTACTCAGAAATATCCAAAGTATGTCTTCTTTGGAATCCATACTTTGATAAAATTTTAAAATCCATAGAATTGAAGCTAAACAAGTTAGGAGAAAAAAATGTGGGAAGACACAAGTCAATGAGACAAAAATTAAAATAAACAAAAGCAATTACCTATATGTTTCTAATATTCAAATCACCAAAAAACAGATTACTTATTTAAAAACTGATCAGGTGGAAAAATAAAAGTCTGTCTGTTTACCTGCATAAATGTCGTATATATGGAGTAAGTTTGAAAAACTGTAATGCAGATCAATTTTTTTTGGCCGCTACTGAGATCTTAAAACGAAAGGATAGACAAAATGACAATGGAAAATTTAAATTAATTCATCTTCTAAACCTCCACACCTATCGAAGTGACAATTGAACTGAACTTATTATACGAGGGTGAATCAAATATGAACCGGACTTTTCTGTTTCTCGCCCTGTAGGTAATTCGAGGGGCGTGACGTCTCGATATATGTTAGGTAGGGATGAAAAACATTAAGAAGAGGGGAGTTCGTCGGTTTGGCGAGGCGTAGTCGATGCGCTGTTAGTAGCATCATGTCAGAGCAAGAGGTGCATACGTCTGTTGCGCAACGTGGTGTTATCAAATTTTTGGCGCGGGAGGGCGTTAGACCGTCTGAAATTTTGCGTCGACTATCTGCACAGTTCGACAATGAAACACTTTCAAGGACCCAAGTGTACGACTGGCACAAAAAGTTTTCAGATGACATCACAGTTTTAAAGTACAGTGGAAATGAGCCTGTTATACATTTTTGCACGCCGTCCCAATCGACATTTGGAGTTTTAAATCACAATAATTTATGAGGCCAATATCTACGCAGTTTATAAATCGTGAATTTGCTACTATAGGTATGACTGAAAATCGAATTTTATCATTGCACTAACGCACATTAGCTCTCAAATTACAAAATAAAATAAATTGTGAACTACTCCAACAAGTAGACACTTGCCTATCATGTAGCAATTATATAGCTGTCCGACTAATACTTAGTTTTGTGCATAGCCAGCTATTTTCCACATACAGCTGCAATTTGATACGAAGGTAAAATTTGCATTTGTTGAACAAGACAGGAAAATGTCGTCGCCATGTGACTACCACATACGTTTGGTGCCAATCTTAAATAAGAACCGGACTTTTGTTTTAAAAATTTTATTGGTACGATCAATACAAATTTTAATACATATTATTTTTCTAAATAGTCTCCTCTCTTATGTATACATTTTTCCCACCGAATCGGAAGTTTTTTAATACCTTTCGCAAAGAATGAAACTGGTCGTGTCGATAACCAATTGCGCACAAACGTTTCTACACCTTCGTTGTCCTCAAAGTGGTGGCCTCCCAGTTCTTCTTTAAGTGGCCCAAACATGTGGTAGTCACATGGCTACAAATCAGGACTGTAAGGCGGGTGTTCAAGGGTTTCCCAATGCATTTTGTTCAATTTTCCTTGAGTCAATGCAGCTGTATGTGGCCGAGCGTTGTCATGCAACAGAATCACACTTCGGATAGACATATCCCGCCTCTTTTGCCGATAGGCAAGTTTCACTTGTTGGAGTAGTTCGCAGTAATACTCAGCATTAATTGTACGGCGTTCGTGCAGAAAATCGATCAGCAGTACGCCTTCAATAAGCTCACGAATTGCGTAGATATTCGCCTCATTGATGCTTGTCGTGGGACGGCGTGCATGAGGCTCATTTTCCACTGTCTCTCCGCCATCTGAAAACTTTTTGTGCCAGTCGTACACTTGGGTCCTTGAAAGTGTTTCATTGCCGAACTGTGCAGATAGTCGACGCAAAATTTCAGACGGTCTAACGCTCTCCCGCGCCAAAAATTTGATAACAACACGTTGCGCAACAGACGTATGCACCTCTTGCTCTGACATGATGCTACTAACAGCGCATCGACTACACCTCGCCAAACCGACGAACTCCCCTCTTCTTAACATCCCTACCTAACATATATCGAGAAGTCACGCCACTCGAATTACCTACAAGGCGAGAAACAGAAAAGTCCGGTTCATATTTGATTCACCCTCGTAGTATCCATATAACAATGAACAAAAGTATAAAAATGACTCATTTCACAAAATTTTAGTAAATTGAACAACATATTAAAAATAACAAAAAATAGATCAGAACATTGTACGTAGGTGAATTATACAGATTAGTACGGCATTATTATAATTATTATCCTTTCAAGGAATCCTCGTATTCATTATATACATTTTGCAGAATGTGTTTTTTAAGTTTTGATCTGAACATTCTATACGGTTATTCTAGAAGTTCTGAGAGTGTATTATATAGTTTTACACTGCTTAGTGATGATGATGAGTTTTCATATTTACTAGTTCTGTGTGTGGACTACGGTTTTAATAGGGGATCTGTTCTTTTGTTTTATCTGTAGGTGGATATATTTGTCTCAAATTTATTTTGATTCCTTTACATACAGTATAGACTTCTAAATACAGATAGATATCCGGTAATGTCATAATAGAGGTGTAACATAAAGAATGGTATACATAAAGTTTATTATTATAGAGAGCATAGAAACGTTATCCAATGTTTAAGAGTTTAAAAAAACATACGTAGCGACATTTTACAACCCTCTTTTTGAACAGTGTAAGAAAATACGACTGCAACAACCTAACAAAACATTAGAGGAGGCACAAATGAGGATGAATTGGACCAAATAGGGTTTCTACTTTGGGAATAGATAGAAAATATGAACTACTTGTTAGGAATGGTTTTCAAAATTCAAATCAAAATATATTCCAAACGAGATCGACGAAGACATTCTTTTGTAGAAATTTAAATCAGAAGTGATGACAGAACTGAATAAAACGTAGGACAGTTAACTTTTACTGATTGAATGGTAGAACTCAGATCAAGTGCCTTCTTAATATGATTTGTGTTAACAGGAAACTTTGTTTCTCTTTACCACGAAAGCCGGTCAAAGCAGTAGCGAAATTCTGTCGGTAAAAGACTTCTATGGAAATAACAGGTGTTCCAAAATTCAAGCAATATTTTTTTATTGATTCATGAAGTATACAGTATAAAGTTATGTATGGAATAGCATATTAGGTAAATTATCAGTCACCTTCAAAGTACTCTCCATTAAATGCTATATACTTGTTTTTTTTTTCACTGTTTGAAGTACCTCTGGAACTCTCCAGTTTTGATATGTTTTAGTGTATATTTTGGGATACGTATACTCTATTTAATTGAGTGTCTCTACTTCATAAACTAATATTTAGACTTAGATGGCAATAAACAAAACAAGTAGTAAAAACCAAACAGCATGTTTTTGTTGAGTAGATTTTTTAGCCAGGATGGAAAACTTTTGTTGACTTTTGAATAAATGTGGTCAATTTGGTTAGTCCCACTTAAAGTGTTTTTAACATAAATACCGAGAAACTGAGAGTATTGAGATATGAATGAGAGGTGTTGCCCTAAAATAAAATAACGATTTATGTTGTTTTTCAGTAAGAACTTAATAATTACAGTTCTATTAATATTCATAATTAAAGAGATAGTTTTACACCAGTTTTGGAATTTCTGAAATACTTTTTTCAGTTTCTGATCGAAGTTCTAAGTGATTGGTGCTGCTACCACCATAATGTCAGTGGTGTAATTCAAGAAGATGACAGTGTCAGTTTAGGGGCGAATTTAAAAGGTGTTTTGTTTGGCGTTAGGGTATACAACACTCATCGATGACTACATTATTTCTACAACAAATCAATGTCAAATAATAATTATTAAAAAAAAGTTAACCTGAAAGATTATTAACTTCATCCGTAAATTTTAGGACAGAAGTTCTTCTTTCTCACACATTTTTATTCAAATAAATCTTCATTATATCAAAAAATGTAACATTCCTTCACAAAGCCGTAAACTCGAATATCATCGCTCAGAAGCAGATAGGACTCGTAAATCATAAATTTATGCTCTGCCAGTTTCATTCTTCCAAGTGATGCATGCAGCCGCATTTATACAACCATAGATGTTTGTTATTTTTTTGTTTTTGCTTCATATATGCCGACAATGTTTATTAAATAAATCGGTCGTCACGATCTACTTATTTTCTGGTATATCAGCTAAAAAGTAGTTGCAAGTCTGCAATAAAAATTATTCAACTATAAATGTCTGAAGATAATAGCATTGTTATTAAGATGATTATGATGTATGAAATAATATTCCACAGACTAGCCAACTTCACAAATGCAAATGATGGGGCTGAAGTTGTCAGGGAAAGATAGAACGGTTTTATTTATATAGTGCGGCTCGCATTTAATGGAATAGTTGAATATAATCTCAAGATAAATTAATGCAGTTTTATTACCATTGAGGACCTTGTACCAAGTAATAGTGAGCAGATAAATCACACAGAAATTGTTTTTGTTGTGCTGAAATTTGGTGGCTTTTTTACATTGCAAGAAGAATCATAAAAGATTTTTTGTTCAATATTTTTGACATTTATTGAAACATTTGCAGTAACAATAAATTCAAATTTTTAACCAACTATTTTTTTTAACATTTAAATAGAAAATTCTTCTCTCTTTAATTTGCCTCTACAGAAATATTTTTTCGAGTTTTATAGAAAAATAATAGAGCGAACAATGACATATTTTTTGCTATTTAAGTAGTAATAAATTTCACATATTAAAAAAATGTTTCGAATTAATAACCTCCTTTGTTGCAAGTGAGTAAAAAATGGAAGGGACTGAGTTCTTGGTTTCCTTACGACTTTCCGCTGAAAACTGCAGTTGGATATGCGCAAATTCTCTGCCATATTTTTATAGACTACGTTATATAATTTTTCACACTTTTTTTAAAAGAAAGAGTAAAAGATTTTTTCTGCAAATTTACTCCTATGTTTCTATCCCTTTTGTAACCAGGAAGTCATTGTTACTCCTTCTTAGCTTAAACCTTCGGCTGATTATTTCCAATTCAGACTTGTTTTATTGTTACAGACTAGGAAACCTAATATCTTGACGAAAAACAGCCATATTTAAACATTTTTTAAAATTGACCTTTAGTATATGTTGATTAAGGGTAAATTATTTAGAATTTTATCATCCACTATTATGGGAGTGGAAATGGTGGTACACATTTCCACATTCATTTTTTTTTCTGTTGTTTATGATATATCTCAAAGACAAATATAGATATTTACTCGCCTTCTTTTTAAAATTGTGATGTTATTAATATAGATTAGAAAAATATTTATTGGAAAGTTCTTGTCCCAATGTGACAATAGGGATGGGCGAGTGAAAACTAACCTGAAAAATCTCAAAAAATACTTAGTGATACATTGGGCTCTGAACACTGTTCTAAAAATCATTTCGTTATCATTTCCCACTCTAGAGATCATTTAGTGTTATCACTATTTACTATACTAATGAAAACGGGTTTACGGGAGTGAAAAAACAAAAAATAAATCGTAGATGAATCCCGTAAGTTCATCTATTAGTTTGACTATTTTTCGACAACCCTATAGTTAGATTTGAAATATTTGATTTTTGCCATTTTAAGGGGGTTTATTGTTTTCGAAGTATGTGCTAAATGATTAGGAGCAATGCGTCAAACTTTTTGTGTTTTCACTTTTTTATGATCCGACATTTTTGTGTACCTATTATCAAACCGTATTGTATCGTGAAAGAAAATTATTGTATTGAATTTTTTAAGTAATCAAAAGGAATGAGACAACCACTTTTGATGCCTATAGGGAAAAATGATAACGATTAGACGATATCCACTGTGATAAATGATAACGAAATGGTTTTTAAAAACGTCTTCGACGCCCAATGAATTACTAACAGTATTTTTTGTACCCCATTTTTAACTGTGTTTTTAGGAGGATAGATCTATAATAATAACCCTACAATTTAAAAAAATATGTGTATAAATAACTCGATTTGTCTTTGAGATACGCCATAAATAAAAGAAAAAAATTTCGAATTTTGAAATGTGCAACATTTCAGTCTTAATTTCCACCCAAATAATAATAGATGATAATATGCTAAACAATTTTCCCTTAATCTACATAACCCAATGTTCAACTTAAGTCAAAAATTATTTTAATATTTCTCCGTTAAAAAAATGCTATTTGATCCATAGTGCGTCGTCGCTTGTTAGACTTTAGTCCATAAATTTCCTTCGTCCTTTTTCCGTCTCTTTAGAGTGCGCACCTGGCAATGTTACTTAGTATTTTCATTTGGATAACAGTACTTTTTGTTGGATATACATTTTGCTCTAGACTCATCGTTGTTTGATATGATAACTTCTATTACTCCACACTCCACACCACATATTCTGTTTCCTGTTGTTTTTTATCAGCCTGTAGTCACCCACTATTGGATATAGGCCTCTCCACTACTCTTACATTGTTCTCTGTCTCTAGCTAGATAATACCAGTTTCGAGCGACGGTCTGTCTAAGGTCGTTCATCCATCTTCTAGTAGAGATGGGCAGGTCCGGATGGACACGCATATCTGGACCTGCATCCCTAGTGTTACTGATGGGTGTAGATCCGACAGCAATTCGGACACAGATCCGCGGACCTGTCGAAGTGGCAAGAAACGCATGCAATGAGGGGTACTGAATATAGTTTTAGAGATGTGTAGGTTCGGATGGACACGAATCCTCTGACCTGTGTGAATGAAGGATGTACATCGTTACCGATCGGCGGAACCACTTGTTAGTATTATACGCGGGAACGACATCAAAACATGTTATGAGCGGTACTGAATCAATGATAGCGGACTGGGAAGTACGGATCGGAGTGAGGGGAACGGTATTACCTATTATTTGGTCATAAAGAAGTATTGTTGGTTCATGGTTATATATTTTTATCGTTTTAGTTGTCAAATATGGCTATTTTTATTTGTAATTATTATTTTTGATAAATCATTATTGTTTTCTTGTAATTTTATTATATAAAGAGTAAAGAACAAGAATTAAGCGCCGTAATGTCTTGCTAGCAGTATTACAACCCAACACTCAGCTTGAAGTCCGACTCCGGTAATCACAGTTAGACAAGCGGACACGGGTCTTGGATGTACATCTTTGGAACTGGATGCATATCCGGATCCAACTCCGAATTATGAGCGGACGTACCCATCTTTATCTTCTAGGGCTGCTAGACTCTTTTACTCTGTTACAGACTTGGTCTCCATATCATAATATGTCTTGTCTGGCAACATGCTCGGACCAAGCCCATTTGAATGCAACAGCTCTTTCTACTGCTGCTTGAGTTCTTCTGACTTTGTAGCACCTTTAACAGAGTTGCTGTCTACAGTCCATACGTGAGAAACGAGATAATAAAAGTATTGAAACTTCTAGATCTCAAATTGATTAGAATTTTCGGATATTAAGAATGTTGTTAAGCTTGCCAGTAACGGCCTAAGTTTGTATTCTTCTATAGATTTCGGCTTGTTGGTTTTCTATCCCCATTTTATTATCTCATCTAAGTAGGCATATTCTTGAACCGGTTAAACTTTTTGGTTTCCTATCTGGACTTTGGTTACCTATCTGGATTTTTAAGTCGACGTTTTCCGAAGCTATTTTCAGTTCTGAGCATTTCCCAAGTCATTGCTGCAAAACAGAGAGAATTTAGATAAAGACCATTTATATTGATATCCTTATGGTTCTAGTTTTGTTGCCAGTGATGTTTTTGTTATCGTTTACTTTTCAGATTTGTTCTAGTTTGCGTTTATTTGTTTTAAATTGGATCTGATTGCTTCTTTTTGCGACGAGAAGTTTTAGCTTCATGTGTAGGATTTTAATTTGGTGGAATGTGTACAGCAAGGTCTGTAGCTTGTTTCATTATTTACACTTAAAGTTTTAAAGATATCGAGTCTCCCTGATTTTCTCTGTAATATACAATTTTGGTTTTTGTTTCTTTTTGGCAAAAAATGTTATACAATCCAAATGATTCGTGTGGTAGCTTTTGTTTGAAGTCCCCATTTGAATATTAACTAGGTTGTTGTATTTTATTTTAGTGAACATTTTTCAGTGTCTTCCTTATAGTATGAGGGGAATGTATTTGAAAATGACGAAAAAAAACACTCATTTATGCTACAAATAAACAGTTAATTTGCAAATACCATTTTATCTTTATCTAACTCCAATGACCAAACAAAAATCTACTGTGATATCCGTAGCTTAAAAATCATAATAACTGTTCTAACACTGTGTTATTTAAAACAAAAATCTTTCAGTATGTACCAGACTACTTTATTATTTTCTTAAAGACATCATCTGCGTTACCAATTTTACTTAGACGAACTGATCACTAACTACTTAGTACGAAATAAAAATATTTTCCCAAAACTATGAATTGCCAATAACAAAAGTCCAGGGAACGATACACACTCTCATTGAATGCAACAGCGTACCCATATACAATATTATTGTTAAATGCATTTTACGGCAACAGAGTTGGTAATACTGAAAATAGAACATCTAAAATTTGGTAAAATTCCACACGATTCAAATTTTGTAGTGCAAACTCTGAATGTTAAAGTGTATTTACCTTGCTCAAATTGTTTAAATTTATTTATGAAAATCTGTGAATTGTGTGAATTTCCATACTCGTACATTTGTACTTTGTTATTAACTGGCATAACACGAACCGTCTCACGAATCTTGAAGGCCATTATCTGACATCATCTTTTGAGTCATACAGGGAATTCAACGCAAAAGATGAGATACTTGATTCGTTCATGGCATAGTAAACGTAACGTTCTATTATAGTACAAATAATAGAGTTTAATGAGATATTGTGTGCATCATCAACGGAATTATTTTTATAAGTATAGCAAATTAGCACAAGGAATATCTGTTTGCATTTGCAATGAATGGGATTGTTTTTATTAATGAAGATTATGAAATAATGTACTTAACATGTATTAAGGCACTTGTGAAGTACAGGCTTTAATATGTAAACAAAAGAGTTAGAAACTGAAATTGTAACGTATTTGTTATCTTCTACAATATCTTGATAAATTCTTAGACCTCAAAATAAAGAATTAAAACAAAGTATTTTCAACAGTTAATAACACGAAACATTAAGTAGCAACAAATAATAAAATATAAGTGAACATTCATAGCGGTAGATCTGATAAGATTTAGAAAAAAAAATTTCATCATCAGATCCTGGCTACCATCAACGACTACAATAATTGTCCTGAGAAATTAATCGAGCCCAAACTAGATGTAGTTGCACCTCTTCATTATTCAGTTCCTATGGCCAGGATCGTGTTCTATTGGCTCCACCATCCAGTCCAAAAACAATTAATAAAAGGGAAGTGGGTAAATTCTAACTTGTAAAAGTTGACAAGCCCGACCAGGGCAGGTGAATCCAAATAAAGCATGCCATCAATGATTTGACCCAAAAATTTCGGAAATACTAAGTATTGTGGGGCCTTCGACAGTATAGTGTATACATAGATTAAATTAAAAGTTAAAGAATCTTGGGCAGAACAAATGTCTCTTGAATATTTTTAAAATTATTTAAAATAAAATAAAATCTTCTGAGATTCTCAGACAAATTTCAAAAATTTCCTCTCTGTCTTCACTTAACATAATTGTTTTTAATAATAAGTATAACCCGCATTTTAATCAAATTGAACTAACAATTAGCAATACTACGTATTCAATGTTGTCTGGGCATACCTTACAAGAGTTTAATTTCTAATTGGTCAAGAAAAAGACAATATCGAAAAACATAGTATAGGAATTTAATTAAATCAATTTCTATCGTGTCTCAGGATAGATGTTGTGCATAAATCAAGATACTGTTGTTAGGTTCAAAATTTCATTTATAACTAATGAAGGTTTGATTAAAGATGATTAAAAATCGGCTTTTCACATTACAATACAACTAAAGGCGGATTTATATTTGTCTGACGTGTAGTATCGTTGTGTTCTCTCATGTGATTGTTAATGTTGACATTTATATGTCATGTTCTGACGCCTTCTGACAAAAGCTCATAACCATAGAGATAATACTTAAATAGAGTACATTAGTACTCGAGAAGAATGAAAAGCACGTGAGTGCTTGTTTGAGTCAGTCAAATGACTTGTAGCTATTGCTTGTAGCTCAGTTTTCTTTCATAGAGCGTTATGATTACACTTGTAAAGTAACTCTACCTTTAGGTATTATTTATATGCAAATAACACTGAATATTTGAAGTTCTAAGGCCCCAGTGTTCTGTTCAAAATGAGTGTACCCAAACTGATGAAATGATTCTTCTTCCTCTCTTTTTCTTAGTGTCATTCTGTCGTTTACTTGGTAGGCTTCTCCTTCCCAGTAGTGGTTTGTTTGTTTCTGTCTTAACTACGCTGCAATTTTTTTATGTTTGTTAGAATCTCTTTTTCTGTTGAGTGTCCATTGGTGCATTTTTCCCACATTGGATGCTCTTCTAATTTCCTCACTTCTTATTCGACCTCGTAACGTATTTCCGGTTACTCTTCTTAGGTAGAACTAATTATAGAATTAAATTTCCTACCTCTTTTGGTTATGCAGATTTTAGACAATAAATCTAAGAAACCACTTCCCAAGATCTTAAGCCAATTTTTGTAATAGACCAAATTATTTGTAGACGCAAGAATTGTTCAACTCTCATCTAAAACACCAGCTTAAATTTGGTTTAGTCAAATGGTTGGAACGGTTCTCAAGAGAGTTTTGAAAACGAACAATGTTTGACAGTTTATGATCAAAGACTTGTTTGTAATATGTAGTAGAAATTTGTAGAAAGTGCGACAATTTTTACAAATACATTCCTGGTAAATTTTATGTTACTCTGCATATTTTTTTCTCAACCGTTAGTCGCAGATACTAAAATGGAAGCATACCAATCCCTACGCACTTCCCAACTTATTCAGTTCTCTCAAATTTTTCAAATAAAATGGTAAACCATCATCATGACTACTATAAGTTGTATGTGTGCTTTATGTACATTTTGATAAGATAAACACTTCCAATCAATATCGGAGACAAATAAAAACTTTCACTGGAAAAATACGTTGACTGGTTTATATTTATATTTGTACACCTGCATAAACATTACTGCATTTTTTGCAGCTACTAACTACAACATTTTGTAAAAATATTTGCATTTTATGATATCACTGAAATGCTGGGCATATTTTAGGAAATACTCTAAATTTGCTATCCTTGTTACCATTAAAGACAGCAATATCAATAAATTAATTTGTTAACGATTGATACTAACGAAAAAATGTACAAAACTCAAAATGACAATTGTGCCATCTCTGGTTTTTATTTTTTTCGAGAACTAAAAAATAATGAAAAACTCAAAATGTTTCATTGGGTTTATTAATTCTACTTCCCAATGAATATTTAACTTAGTAATTTAAAAGCGAACATCAAACTGCTTATTTAATCAGTTAACGAATAGTTTATACACTACAAACTATAACTACCATGACGGACAGAAAATTCATAGAAGTAAATTTTATAAACAGTTAAAACCAGCAAACCGATTTTGGTTGCTTGTATATATTATGAAATGTGATAAAGTGATCATAATGACGTCAATGAAAAACAGCTTAAAAATACAAAAAGGCACAAGAATGAGAATGAGTATTATTTGGGGTATTTCGAATAATGTATTCACTAACAATGATACCTAGGACCACCAGATACCAGATTTGTAAATAAAGGACTTGCTTCGAACAACTCAATATATTTTTAGCAAATAATTTATGACATTTCTAAAAATGTACATATTTTTTGTGTTATTATTTTGCTAGATGCATATCATTTTTTTCTTGAAACTTGAATGTTGTTTAATTAGTGGCAACTTCCTCACTACCCGGCACTGGCAATTAACTTTTGATAACATATTCATTATTAAAAGTTATTTCAGAATCATTAACAGCTACTAGACCAAGTGTGACAGACAGAATTCTTTAATAGAAAACACAACGAAAAAATCGAACGGTCAATTCCAAGTCAATCAACTGTTGCATACCGGTTTTATCAATGTGATTAATAATTTATTGGAAAAAAATATATTATTAGCCAAGGGAAAGTTCTACACGTTGTATATAGATTAAAACACATTCGTGGATTTACACGTGAGCGCTGGCGAGCAACAATGTTTTTTTAGCATAATACTGTACTTTTTTGTTATTACTACTAAAAGTCATTTCCTTCGAGTAATCTGGTTTGCCAATTTTTATTATTAACTAACTAACGGATGTGATTAAATGCTAGAATGGTGAATGAATTTTCTTAACGTTTCATTAACGAAAACTTAACCATAGAAATTATTGTTACTTTTCGAAAGTGATGTAATTATAAATTGAAACAAAAATGTATTTTAATGATAATAATTCGAACAAGACGTTTTTAAAGCAGATTAAATTTTTTTGGTCCTTTTCAGTAGTTCCTACAATTTAAAATTTTGTATATTTTTTTTGCATTTAACATTTTAGGTTTTTAAAGCTTGTTTTGATTTCAATTCATATTTTGACATTTGTTTTTACATTGAACAAATTTGTCGTTTGATATTTTTCAAATCCAAGTTTTAGATTTTTCTGTGAAATCAGTTAGAGCTAAATCCGGCATGTGTGAATTTATATAGCAACGTTTTAATTATTTCATATCTAACGGCAGGCATTTTTAACTTATTACTTGATTTTTTTATCATTCTTATGTTTTTTGATATTTTTTTCATTTAACATTTCATGTGTCTTTAATAATACGTTTAATTTTATATTTTTTTGTTACTATTGGCATCTGTGTTATTTCTCCATATTAAGATACTTTTCACATTTCTTTTTATTATCTTGAACAGTTTTATCACTTGAAATTTCTGAAAATTCTTACTTTTTTATTTTGTGTTTGAAAGCAATTTCAACTAACTCCGGCATATGTGAATTTATATAGCAATTTCTAAAGTCAGGCATTTTTGACGTTCTTAACTTTTTTAAGTTGTTTTTGAAATTTTTGTCATTTTTAATATTTTCGAGATATTTGACATACTTGCTATTTTAAAATTCTAAGGCTTTGATATTTTCCCATTTTAGAATTTTTTCATTGTTTTTAATCTTTTTTCAACTTTTTTTCCATTTTCATTTTTTATATTTTCAGACCCTACTAAGAAACTGATTTTCGTAAAGGACAACAGAAACCCCCCCCCTGGGTTTCTGTTCTATTCAATAAGTGATTTTTCGCAATTCCAAGAATAAGGTCTATTTTAATATTGCCTTTATTAATATTATCCAGTCTAATAATTATCCTGCCTGTAACACTGTCAATTCCCGAAAAATATCGACTTTCTCTAAAAACAAAAACAAATTACCTATATTTGAATTTTCACAGAATATTTTTATACTTTGATCAATTTCCGTTTTTCGAGAAATTTATTTTCCTTAAAAACAATAGAAACCCCCTTGCCCCCTCTATTTAAGATTTGAATATAATCAAACTGAAGAGTCACTCTATTAACATCAGTAAAAAATAAAATATTAACATGCCCGTATTACATTCGGTACGAAAAATACTAAAAGAATACTTAAAATTTTAGTAAAATGAGTGAAAACAATTCCATTTATTTAGAGACTCCCTATTTGCCCTATATTCAGTAATTAAACAATTTATCAAAAAGAAACACAATACTTAAGGATAGCATAGCTTTCTATATAAACAAAAAATATATGTTGCCGTTTTATATATTAGTATAAAACGGCAGGCAACCTTTTGTTAGTAGGTAGTCCATGATTAAAATCCATTCCTTTTCTCCAAGAAATTTACATATCTACATATTTCAAAATTTCTTTCAAAATTTTATGTTCAGTAGTTTAAAAGATAAGGGGGTCATGTGACGTGTAGATACTCGATTTTTTCTTGTATTCTGTTTAATATCCTATGGACTTTAAAACTACAGAATATGTTCCTACTTCTAACAACTAGCCCTATAGTTTAATACACCACTTGCCTTCCAGAATTAATTGATTTTAGGTTGAGGCTGTTTTACAAAAATTATTATAGGGAGAGCAAACCCAATACCATTTACATGCTCAATAATACCGAAATTAATTAACGATGAAAGACGATAGAATGAAGTAGAGAAACCATGCACTTAATAAAAATTAAGGTCCTTAAAAAAACAATGGTCTGGACTATTCTCAAGCCGTTAGAGTAGACGGACAACAAGAATCATACAATGATATCCGAGGGAAAATTTATAAACTAGTATGGCTAAAGACTAAGACATTTCCCAAGTTTTTCCAAAGTGATATATTATACGGTAAACTCTAGAGTAATAAATACTTTATATTCTCCAACAGCTAAACGAAAAATAAATATTTTCTTTCTTACTGATAAGTAATGTGTTCCTGTTTTAGAAAAAAATGCACTTCTCGATAATATATTATGTGTTATTAAGATTAACACCGATACATCAAATGTGTCAGATAAGTAAGTGTATTTTAAACATTTCGTAGCTATATAGATAAGACAAGGCAAGATTAACATACTAAAAGTGCATTTCAAAGTAGGTAAATAGTCAGTTGAAGGTCTGTTTCAAAATTTAAATGTTTTTTCATCTAAACAGAAAGTTTTCATAATGTGTTGTCATTTTTGAAGTTTTACAAAAAAAATTCTAACTTCCTGACGGTCCAAAGTTATTTATTTTTCTATAGTAAGAGTAAACAGTTGCAGCAAAATGCACTCGCCGGAAACAAAGGTTCAAAGGGCTTTGTCGGAAATTCTAAAATGCCGCATGGTAAAATGTTAGAAAGGGGCATAAAAATTTCGAGCTGTTTGTTGCCTCTTGAGACAATAAACAACAATAAGCATACCTACTCTGTTCACAGAAAGGAAAATAATTAATTTTTTTAATAGCTAAGGGAAATTATTTATCTACAGAAGTTCTATGAAGATATAAAGATTCTGAAAATCTTGAATATAACTGTAATATGAAAAACAACTTTTTATTATTAAAGTACTCAGTATTTGTCTGCAACAGGCATATTGCGGAAAATAAATACATAAGTAATCAAATGAGAATAGTAACTAACATCTTAACAACATATGTTTAAAAATTAACAACTCGTCAGCAGAATTATGAAAAAAATCAATAAGTTATACGTATACTTTAGGGAACAAATAATAAATCAATAAAATTTGAATCTACCTAACCTTAGACCACTCCTATATAACTCTCATAATCAAGAGTAACTGCAACAAATAACTCAACTTAAGCCAGTTGGTAATGAAAGAGGTCTAAAACTAAAAACGAAGAAAACGAAATAGTGTACGATGAACTAGTAAATATTTGGCAAAAACTCAATACAATTCTAGCCTAGAATGCCAATCCAACTCAAAACCTTATTTGATTTGCGTATTCTACCAGCACTATAAGAGATATTACTCAAAAACTTGATGAATATAAAGGTCTATGGAATCTATGGAGAGATCCATGATCGGAATAACAAGAAGAGGTCAAAAGAAAATGAAATGTATAAGCAATAAAACCATAGTATGTGTTTGGCCAATTTCCCAACGAGAAATGTGTCACGATTTTATTCATCTCTAACTATTTCTAGAGCTATCGAAATCTCAATATACACAAAAGTTACACTACTTTCGGTGTTTATAAGTGAAAATCCAAGTTTATTTTTAGTTACTAGAATTCCAAATCTTCCTCGTTAATAGTAGATTTAAGACTGGATACGAATTCTGTTACTTGTTCGACAAACGAAAAAATTCATAATAATTTCAATGGTTTATTTATTTATACCCACAAATATAAGGTACACTGTACCAAAAATTTGTTATTTACTATTCTGCTATAAATGTGAAGAGACAAAATTCCATTAAGAATAAAATTTTGTGTTTGTCAATTAGACAACTTTAAGTATGCTTAATCTGCAACGACACTTATCATTCTCATTGTCCCATTTCTTTCACTGAGCCATTGTATATTTTTGCTTTTGCTGATAGTTTTCTTTTCATGCATTTGCTCGATATGTCTTTCCAGTTATTCTTTGCATCTTTCGTTTATGTCGAATAAATTATGGCTTTTATGAACATATAAATTGGTAGGTTAGTATTGTTCTGCATTATTCATTTTTAAATTCAGACAAAGCGTAGTTATGAACAAAAAATTAAGCCAAAACTTAACATCAATCGGTATACAGCCTTGCTTCCAAATCTTGGGACCGAAATCAATAGACCAAACTCATGTATTACCAAATAGGCAGTACGAATGTCACACCGCAATTTAGCCTTATATTCTCTTTCATTATCACAGCAACAGACAGATGGCGCGACCACTATAACCCGCAATATGCAAAATATCAGTTATTTTGCTCGAATTGAGATTTATCTGTCGCCGCTAACTAGCTTAAGCAGCCGTTCAAACAATAGCTTAGCCTCTATACTAAACAGCACCATAGAAGTAATATCTAAAGATAGAATGCGGAAGGTATGGACGCCTGTAAAAGTGGAATCGTCTCAGTGTAGAGTTGCAATCAATAGCTCAACGCTACTTTACGGATGCAAGCAAGCAGCAAGCATGCTCTCTCCATGCGTTACTTTTTTTGAGAGCCTGACGTACTCTACTTTATGTAATGTCTCTATGGATATATCTTTATAAACAGAACACTTTTTAGTAGGTACACAAGAAAACTGGTAATCAGATTTCTTATATTTTTGTATCTTAGTGCAGTTGTGAAGAAGACATTCTGTGAAATACTACCAGTAGTCTGCGCAATTGTTAGAAACTGCCCTGCTCCGCTTTGGTAAAGTTACTAATTCAAATTATAGATGACAGAACTAAAGATGCTTAAGCTACGAAAACATATAACTTCTCTTGACAATCATGCAAAATGGAAAAACCTCTAGATGACAATTTATAGGCAACTACTTATTTCCAATAATTTATTATGAAAAATAATTCTGCCTGTCAGCCATTTACGAAAACGAAACTGAATACTAAACACTGAAATATTTAAAGGTTGGTACATCTGACATTTCAAGTGCGAGTCTTACAACATTTGATTGCCTCAACGTATCGTGAACAATAGCCATGAATATATTAGAAGAAACTGAAATTGTAACGGTGCGTTTAAAAAAAGTGTCGATGAAAGAGCTTATCCGAAAACGGGCTGGTAAAATGCTTGTAACCATACTGATGTTACATCAAATGGGCATTATGTTAACAAGGTAAACAAGTGAAATCATTTAGTTTGTGATGAGAAGACACAATTGAATAAACAATTGAATGAATAATATGTAGCCTGTTTATATTATCATATGACAGATTGTTATAAAATTGAATGCATACGAAAACTTAATTCTCACTTGTTTGCTATCTGTAGTGACATTTTTTGACACTATGTCTTTGTCGGGCAACCATCTTTTTATATTTTTTCATAATTGTTACCGAACTTTCGCGAGAAACATATTATTGAATTGCTTTATAGTTGTTGAAATTATTTTACTCGTTTTCATCTTAAGAATCTTAAAACTGCGAACCTATGGTATTAATAAAACCCCACGAAAGCTGCATATAACATAAAAATTTGAACTGAATATTTCAAAGAGCAGTTTGGCTTGTGTATTTTTAATATAACTATGGTCTTGCTAAAGTCTCAGTTATCGTTTAGAACCCATGGCCATGCTTGGAACACCACTGACTGGTAGAAATTCAAAAGATCGAAACAATCTTCAGATCGATTACACATGAAATTTGGTACAGAACCCACGATAACCAATATAAAAGGTGGCAGACTATTCGAAATGAAGAAAGGCATGGGTTGAATGTTTCGTGAACTAAATTTTGCTTTTCACAACTAATATGTTTACTACAAAATAAGTTACTACAGTATACGACAATGTGCGTACTGTGTTGTCTCCATAACCTTAAAAATAACTATAAATACCGGAAGTTATACTATTTTTGACTAGAGGTTTAGCTACTGAATTGGTTATTTTAAAGAAACGTAGCAAATGGGTCTGCTACATGACGATATTTTGGAGGCTTCAGGTTAAATGATACTCCCTGAATCACATTGGATCACAATATCACCATATTGCTCAGCTCAGCTTCAAAGCGACACTTTTTTTGCTTTTGGGCATTATCTTTCATAAATTTCACAGATTAGACACTGGCGTCTGCATTATTTCTAATCCTCCTATTTCAAACAATAACTACAAATCAAGATTTCAATGACAGTGCCAGCATCAAAATTTAAAAAAAAACTGTTTTGAAAATTTTATAAAATCTCAAAGAGCTTAACAGTTTATAAGTAATGCAAAATCGCATGTAAGATTTTTATGAACCCATGCGTTAACCCATTATAATTTTATTTACGATGATATCAAAATCAGTAAATATAGAAACCTTACCCTCTGACACTTTTGTAGAATAATTGTAAATGCGGAAGAAGAATGATAATGCTAATGATGCACCTGTACCTTAGAAGAGACGGCCACTGACCCTCAGCATCTGCACAGAAGTTACACACGTGAGAACACTGCCAATAATACTGAATCGACCAAATTTGGGTACTACCGGTTTCACGGTTGGTAAGCCGTCATTATTGTTATTAAACAAGTAGTTTGACTAAGTTTTTTTCTTTGGCAATTATTGGAAATTGTTTCGTATTATGCTCATTATTTTCTTCTTGGTACTGTTGATGCGAGTAATCTCAATATTTAGACGTGTAAGAACCTGTTGAAATATTGCAGGAGGTAGAATATATTTGCGGATTTTGGAATAATTCCAAGTAGTCAGCAGCTGGTCGGGATTTTTTTTGCAGAAGTGAATTTCGGTATAGACTATTTGCCTAAAACTGTTCAAGTGGTAAGAATATTAATAAATTTTACTTACTTTTATTATGAATTATGAAATCAATTGGCCGCCGTAAATCTACAACTAGGACTTTACACGAAAGCGAGATTTTTCTTGTCTTTTTGGAAAATATTATGGGCGATGCTGAGACCACATACAGTGCAACTCGAGATTTTTTGGTCTCCTTAGATTCATGAAGTTTTTATTCGATAAAATAGATAAGTTCTACATAGAAAACAATATATTTTACAATATATAAAATCTGTGAAATATTGTTTTGTACAATTAAAAAACATATCTCTTATCATAAATATTTATAGTTTTTTATATTTTAACTTTGAATGATTTTATTTCAAAGATGGATGGGTTACCTTATTCTCGGTTGAGTATATGTATATGTTTTACTAGAGTAATAAACGTATTTACTATTAAAAGGATTTGTTTGTTGGCTCGAAATTTTCTACCTGGAAGATCCTCTTACTTACAGTAGATCTGCACAATTTTTTTGTTTTTTCTTGTAGTAATTATGTAAACAATTACTGTATCCATCTGTGGAAGTATATATATAATAAAACTGGTCAAATACAAGTATTTAGTAATAAACTTAGTTACAAAAAAAATGTTTTTTTCTGTAGAGATAAAATTTATGTTAAACTGCGTTACCAAAAATTGTTTATGTTGTTATGTCGAGTAATTTAAAAGATACAATAAACAGTTTGTAAGATAAAATCATTTATGTAGATGTTTTTATCTTACAAACTCTCAATTTTATCTATTTTGTTTATTTACGTACTTATTAAAATATTTTTGTATAGGCTAGTAAAGTATCTTTGGCAATAGACATTTGCGCCATCTTATTTGTGGAACACTGGTTCTGTCAAGGCCGTAATTATGTTTTTACTGTGTTATAGATTGAAATGTAGTTATCCCATAAAATGGGAAGAAAAACATCAAACCGAAAGTGCGGTGTAGTTAATTGTGAAAATACACCAAGAAAAAACCAAAAATTACAATTATATCAGTTTCATGGATTTTCATATCAATTAGAGGTGAAGAAAAAAATGAATTGCAGCAGTTCGACATCATGGGTAAGTAAATTTGATTTCCACGTTGTTAGTCATTATTGTATGTATACAATTAATCGTAATTGTTGTTCAATTAACAAAACTGAGATTTTTTTAACTACATTACTGGGGCAATACTCTCCATAATCTCAATCAGAAACAAATTCATTGATTTGCAGTGGTCAAATTGTTGCAAAATCTTCATGCTGGTTTGTGGGCTGAAAGATTACGAGTACCTACGTCAAGATAAAATTGCATCTTCGGGTGTCAATGAAGCTCTAATTGAGATTAAAAATAGTAAGTAAATATATATAAGAAAAAAACAAATTAACTTTATTCATTATATATAATTTATTGGTAGATTTCACTGACGATGAAGTTTTAATGGATCAAGATAAAAATTTTGAAGTTGAAACAAGGATAATAAAGCAACAACAGATGCAAATATGCATGTTAATTCACAAAAAAATGAATATTGATTATATATTATTTATAGCTTTTGTAATAACTAATTATAAATAAGCACTCATAAAAAAATTAAAATAATGAGAATAAAAAGTGCTATTTATTTAAAAGAGTATATATTGATACATTACAGGAAAGATCTACATTGTTTGATTTTTCTGCTCCATCGAAATGAGCACAGCAAATCCTTGAATATGTTCCTGGTTACAATGGCTTTTCATTCCTCATGTAACTAAAAAGTTACTTTTTTTCTTTATTTCTAAAAGAAAATCGTATTAATTAAAAAATTAAAAATTATGTTAACCTTAAATTTCAATTTATTTTGGAACGAAAAGTATTTACATAATTAACTTTTCTGATTACAAGAGTTATTGAATTTATTTTTGTTAACAGAACAACAATTGTGATTAATTTTATGTATTTAGTAATGAGAAACTTGGAAATTTAATTGCCCTTAGTGACGAACTGCTGTAATACATTTTTTCCTTCCTCTCAGATTGCTATAGAAATCCATGAAAACGGTAGAATTGTAATTTTTGATTTGAACTACACCGCATTTTCGGTTTCATTTTTTCCTTTCCATTTTATGGGATAACTAATTTTTAATCTACAACACAGCAAACATAAATTAAGGCATTGACAAAACCAGCGTTCCACAAATAAAACAGGAGATGGCGCAAATGCCTGTTGTCAAAAATACTTTACTAGCGTATAATAGCGTAATAAATATAGCTTTAAAAAATTATTTATTATCAATTATGATTTAATTTATATAATATTTATTATTATATATTATATAAAACTCACCTAGACGAGACGAGACAATTGGTAACGAGACGTTGTTCATTTTTATTGCCATTGAAAACGGAGTCTGATTTAGACCCTAAAATGTTATTTGAAATATACAGACTTTCCAATAATTTTGGTGTTATTCCCAAGAAAATTTAGAAAATAACTCAAGTTATGGTATCATATTCTTCTTTCGTTTATATTGAATAAGTAATTCGTCTTGAACCAGATTTGTTTGTATTAAAATATAGTTGTCAAATATTGGTTTGACTTGGAAATAAACAGTCGCGGCAAACATTTGGAAGATATTCAGGGACTTCCACTGTCCCAGAACAAATTTTCTTCTTTACTTTTGTTTGGTAAAAAGTGGTTATTTGTTTCACTAACATTTTCCTGGATTTTTTAAATAGTTTTTTAGCAAAAGGCTCAGATGGAGGCCATATTGGAAATTTTGTTTAGTAGTATTATGTTTCTCACATTATTTTATAAATTATTTTGGAAAGTAAATATTCAGTATAGCTTCTTGCAACTAAGAATTTGAAGAAAATTCTTTAGAAAGACATCATAGCAAATTTTTAGTCAAACAGATAACAGGAAAAAACTTAGAAGCGACATTTCCAGAAACAAATTAAAATTAATGTATTGGCGAATGCATTGATTGGGAAAACATTTACTTCAAACGTTATACGCCACAATTATTATTTCCCCAAACAAAGGACCTTTTGTTTAAGAATATCTAACAAGAGCTTTTTATCTGCAAAATTGAAACACACACTAATGCATTTTAACTGTTCTACACTTTATCTGTAGACGTGTTTTAGAGAATACAGGGCTAAAATAACTTTTCCTTTCATCCCAAAGTAAATGTCGTTAAGTTACCTGCTTACGAGAAGCTAGGGATTCAAAATTAGTATTATTTACTTACTTTGCTAAACATAAAATCACACCACACACTCAATAAAACTACCGACAAAAATAGTAAAATTCATTGGCATGCAATCAGTCAGCAATAGTAAGTTGTGTTATTCGGAACTGAAAATTTGGTATATCGATCATGAGGATCTTCACGGTATATGTTAATAACCATGATTTAAGCACGGAATCTGACACATTCGAAGATCTTGGTGGCAATAGATTTGCTTATGGTCAAAACAGCTGCAAGTAACTGTGGCTAGATAGTGTCTCGCATTGTCCTATTCAAAGACTGATTAAACACATGTTTCTACTTCGTACTGAAAGTAGCCTTGGGCGTGTTGCTTCTTTTAAAGTCCATTCAACGATCGGTTACAATTAGTGATAGCTGCCCATATATGACAACTCCCACAATGCCATGTTCATTGTTTCTAGTGTAAAAATCAAGACACTTGCGTTTAAATATTAAGCATGTGTTTGAAGTAGACAAATATGTTTGCAAATTTCAGTCTGTTGAAGGTAGCGCAACTGTTAAAGTTTCCCAACTAGAAACGATATGTGGTCTAACGTTCAAAAGTCCGTGAAGTATCGACTAGCAACGTAATGGGTATAAGAGGTCAACATTCGAATTTTTTTCTACTTAACCTAGAAATCACAGTGTAACAGCATTATTTTACAACGACACCTGATTTCAGAGTTTCTAGTGTATCGTTTTACTGAAACTTCTTCTATCTTCTGAGAGTGAAGGTTAGTAATAATTGCAAATTACCAACACAAAACCGATGTACAGATATGACGCCAAACGTTTATTATGTTATACTCAATACCAGCTGTTATGTTAGTTATTAAAAATTATGAGTTGACATGTTTTGTGGAAGAGCAAATTTAACAAAACACGTCTCTAGTTTCAAAGAAAAATTTCCTTCCTCTTAAATGTGGAAGTATCAAAAACGAGAGCATAAATCAAATTGGATGAAGTGGAGAAATACACAGATATAAAACTAGCTCCGTTGTAAGGATGAGGAGGTAATACGTGTATTGCAAGAATAATTTCAGCCAACCGTTGATAAGAAAACAGGCTACGAAGTAAAATTTAAAGAAAACACAACAACAAGTAAACAGCTTTTACTTCTTGTAGGTACCTATATTTTCTAAGAAAGTAGATAAATTACCGTCAATAAAGTTATTATAGCTTAACGTGTGAATGTCACATTTTCTTCGGGAATTTTGTTAAACAATATACTAAACGGTAAAATATATGTAGTAAAGAACTTTAGTCTCAATTCCCAAAACGAATAACTTTTAGTACACATGAAAAGTATATACACGAAATATGTGCTAGTATATATACTTCGTTTCTTCACGCCAAATTAGTCACTGAAAATAATTGGGAAGTAAATAGGGATTCAGCAAGTCGTTATTGTCGAAACCAAACGGAACAGTATGCCACAAAATGTAAAAAGCAATTTGGCAAGACATGCTTGCCAGATTGAACTACTTATCGCGAATTGGGGGATTTTCTCTATGCTATGGCTACTGAATTAACAGATCGGCTACAATTCTATCGAAATGGCAAAGTTTAGAAATAATTTGAAAAATATTAGTTCGATTATATATGTTAATAACTTGATTTAAATTTACATTCGCTTCACCAAGATTACTTACAAAATATTACAGGAATATAATTAAACGGTGGTATAGCTTAATAGAATATATTACCATATTCGTTTAAATTTTACAAATCTGTAGAAACGGTATTTTCCCACAACATGTTGTCTTTATATTTTAAATATTTGATAATTTGATAATAAGAAAATAGTATCTTTATTTGCTACTTTTGGACATAGGTAGGACACAGACGAAAATCTTTCAATCCTTGTAGCACTTGACAACATACGATATCAATAACGTGTTGTTGAATTGCTTTTTGCGTTTTTGAGATAACGTTTCGTTTCAACCATAACGAGTTACAGAAGAATCCCACTGCTGCCAGACAATTGGCATTAAGTAGCGACGCCAAAGCTGTACCAACTTTTTGCGGATGTAACAAAGATTTGAAAAACTAATTGAAACAAAAGAATCTATAAGAGTCTCAACAATAATTAAGGTGGCAAGTCAAAAACACTATACATGCCTTCAGGGTTACGAAACTAATTCTCAACCCAATGATCATACCTCCTGGCTTGGTTATGAAACATTGCCATACAAAAATTTATAAAGAATTAATTATACAATTTTTGGTTTGCCAAATATTTTTAAATTAAGGCAAATTACATGAAACTTCATATGCTTTTATCCCCAGAAACTGCACTTGTTATACTTTAAGAAATCACTTATTAAACTGATAGATTGAAGTATATTACTAATAAGAATTAAGCCGAATTAATGCCATCTAGTTTACTGACTTTAACCAAAGATAGTTTTAATATTTTCGCATCGAACAAGCTCTATCGATATTAATTCCTAATCTCCGCTCTAGGGCTGATTTTAGTCTAATGAAATGTTTACAAGGTTCATCATCAGATTACATTTGGATATGCTCTGCAATAAGACTTTATTGATTTTCACTGGCGGGCGGTATGCAGAAGCGAAATTCAATAGAATTGCGCTAGTTTCAGTTACACTAATTTGTTAAGTATCTATCTGGAATGTATACTCCTAAATCTCATTTTCTATGTAAAATAATGTTGTATTAGTATTATTACATGTAGGTGGATTGCGACTTCTTGTGTTTCATTATGTCCCAGCAAACTTTCAATAGCCTACAATAGTTATAATTTGTGAATCATAATTCAGTGAAAGCTCTTAATTAAATTGGTAAGTGCTTTTGGCTAAACTGAACCCTCCTAATGGCGAAGAAAAAAATTGAATATATTTGGAAAAAACTAAATTTGATTCACAACTTCATACGGACCTTTAATGTGTTTTATCATTTGTTCACCTGATATGTTCTCCATATAACTACTAATTCAATTTAAGAACTTTTCCTGGATAAAATAGGACTGGTAAAAATAAAGCAAAATAAACCTGCAAAATCTCAAGAATTTTCATTTCCACTAGTAATGAAAATTCTTATGGCGAGGTAAATTTTATTTCCGTTATTTTCTAATTTGATCTCAAAATTAGCCTTAAAATTTTTGTCTTCTAAATGTTATTTATGGCATATTCATGTCAATTTGCAATTTACATTTTCAATACATATTATAAAGCCATTGACAACGAAGTCAGAATCGGCTTTGAAACGTTTGGTTTTTGTTTCAATATACAGCTTTTTATTTCGATTGTAGCGTTATTTCCCAAAAAATATAAAAATAATCTTAAACTATTTATTTAGGTTTTGCCAAAATGAGGCCCTATATCAACAATTTTAAGCTCAGCAGTTTGGAGTTCATTTCCGTTTATAAAATATAATATCCTTCAAACCATATATTTTAATCAAATATCTCTTAAATTTTCATCTTGTGCCGTTTCATTTGATATATTACTGTATTCAATTGATTTTCTTTTGATTTAAAATTAATTCTCCGAGATTAACCTCAGGATTTTCGTACTGTTTCTTTTTTGAGTAAGCCTCAATATTATCTTTTTTCCCCTTAAATAATGTAGACTTGATAGTTTCAAAGTTAAGAGGTAATGGTCGATTTTGTATATTACCTTTAAAAATTTTTTAAACTACATTTTAAAATGTTCCATTGATACGCAAATTTGCCTCAATAGTTTCAGAGCTAATGTTAGTGCCAAATAGTTTAATATTTATTTTAATGTATTTTAAGCTATAAATTTTAAAATTGTTTAAAAAATGTATTTCGATATCAAATCCTTTCGCTTAAAATAGCACGCGGAGTTCTCAAAAATAATTCGCCAGCTAACAAATCTTCAAAATCCGAATTCATTAATATATGCCGTATGTCCGTAATTTGGTCAACAAACATCAAATTTCAATTTTTTTTGTCCAGCAGATTCGGAAAAAATAGTGGTTGAAGAACAGGCAAATACAACAGTAAAGGTTTTCTGTTCAATAAAAGTTTAATAGGCATTATTTGTTTATGTACCCAATAATGGGTATCAACAAAAAAAATACAAATACGAATTATTATAGAATTTTTGCCCAGTCCATTGAAAAGACCTGTGGCACGTGGTGTTTGTCATATGCTGATTTTACAACTCAATAAACCAAGGTGTTTACTTACTTTAACCCAGCACGACATCGTTCACGGTTCATCCGGCTTATGGGTTGTTCAGTACGGGACCACACACAAAAGCTCTAAAACTATTATTTTAAATTCCCACAATACATACAACAAAATTTCAGCACGGTTCTGTGCTGTCAATAACAATTTTTAATTGACACTGTGCAGACTCAACAATTTGTATATATATATATATAACTGAAATAAATTATCTCATATATACAAGTAATCAAATAAAACTCCTTGAATATTAACATATTGATGTATTTTCAGGTTATTATACTGTTATAACATTTATTTTACCCCGTCAATAATTAAGAAACCTTTGAGAGTTTAATCAATATAAATAAAAACCAGCTGAATACAAAAAGAGCAACAATAATAGGTATCCCGATCTCTTCGTTTGATGAAAAAACTGATTTCAACGTGATTTTGGAATCGAATATCATATACGCTGACAGACCAGACTCGAACTCCATGAAACCTTTTTAAAACGCGATTACCTTATGAGTGGGCAGTTTTAGTTGAAGGCAGCGTGTAGCACATCAGCTGTCTGTGTAGTCCCTTTATTTTGTAAATAAGTGAGTTTATTTTTGTAAAACAAAGAGGTTTAAAGTAAGTGCAAAAATGTGTACAATTGAATCCACAGAGTCTACTGCAATACAGTATTTGGCACCAGATGGGGAAAACACCTATAACTAGGTTGGTTTGTCATAAACAGATTTTACAATCCATTAGACCAAACTGTTTGCTTCGTTTAACGCAGTGCGACATCGTTCATGGTTCATCAGGCTTATGGGTTTTTCAGTATGGGACCTACAAAAACCTAAAACTTTTTTTAAGTAGCTCAAGACATGTAAAAAACTTTCGGCAAGGTTCTTTGCTGTCGCAATAACAATTTTCAATTGTCATTGGACAGACTCTACAAATAGTTTTTTTTTCTCTATATTAAAGATATTTCCACTAATAAAGTGAAATAAACTTTACAGTTAAGCATTGACTATTAACATTCGTCATGATGTATTTTAAATTTCTCCATCAACATTTCCGAACTTGTGACAACATTAACATTTCACTAGTAGACTGAACTCGCATATTCAACACCCTCAATAGCTTTTAGAAAGTCTACTGCATCGACTGGAAACAATTCAGAATCAGTCTAGACACTGGCTCACGGGAATGGCAGGTAATACGAAATGATAATATTGTTGGACTATAATAAATCCCAAAATCTCATAATGAATGCCTCTTGAGAGCGGCATTGTGAACATTCCTATCAGAATACGTGTCGCTGTCGTTGAAATGTTTGTCGCAGGGCTTTGTCACATTACGTGAGAAACTTATGGCATGGGCGTAACGAAAAGCACTGTTTACTTCATTCAGAAGGCAATTCATTTTCAACTTTATTGTATTGTATTGTCAATTTCTACTATGGCTTAGACAAATTAAAAAATTATTCAGGGAACTAGAATCGATTAAACTTACATAAATTTCTTCTTTTTTTTTTCAAGCCAACTATCGATTCATGGCGAATATGTTTTCTGCAATATTATATCAAGAAATGTTTTCTATTAAAAATACTTAAAATAATTTTAGCTGAAATTGGTTGAGATTGTTGAGAATGAGTTATTGATTATCATATTTCTATTACTGAATTGTTGTGGCTGGTACTTGATGTAAATCCATAATGAGCAAACCCAAAAAAAAACGAAAAATACACTTTGAGATTTAAACTTTATTTTGATAAAACAACGCGTGTTTCGGGCATACAATGCCTTTACCAAATTTCACAAAATACTAAAACTATTATTCTAACTACACCAATATATTTACATTGTACTTTACCAAACTAAATATACAGAGCCACTAAAAAGATTTAAAAGTGCATTGTAAAAGTTTTACATTTAGAAACTAATCCGAGTAAAATCTGTTTATTAGAATCAGTTAAATCTTAACCAATCTGCACTTATTAGATATTTTAAAATGGCTCTGTATAATTAGTTTGGTAAAGTACAATGAATATATATATATATATATATATATATATATATATATGTGAAGTGAAGTTAGAATAATAGTTTTAGTATGTTGTGAAACTTGATAAAGGCATTGTATGCCGAAACACGTGTTGTTCTACCAAAATAATGTGTATATCTCGAAGTGCATTTCTCGTTTTTTTTGTGCTTTCTGATATTTCTATTACTTTCATTAAGCCCTATATTGGGAACATCTGACATAAATTATGGGTTAAATCACTTCTTCACACTGCGTGTCATACCAAACAACATCCCATAGAATCGATTGGTGTTATGAATTATTTTAACGCGATTCTACATATAATTATACTTCTTATATTCACAGATTTTCAATTCTTACACCAGGGGCCTGATTAGAATTTCGTTTTATCATTCAACAAAATTATTCTACAAGTTACAACATGTAAAATCCAAAATATTAGTATTCGAAATCTGCGCTAATATTTTGGATTTTACAAGTTGTAACTTGTAGATTGATTTTGTTGAGTTACGAAACGAAATTCTACAAGTTACAAAACCACAAGTTACACAGTTGATTATGAAACAGGCCCTAGGAAACGGTTCAATTGTTATTTTAGGTGTATACCAACTTGTTACAGTGTACCGTGAACTACAAATCTGAACTCTCTTTTAGTCATTGTAAATTGTCAGACCGGTCAGATTGTAACTGTATCAAGATAACCAATGGTGTCTTTTGATTTCGGGCTGTATACTGCAACTGTTTCGGCTAAAGATAAATAGTCCTGTTGTACATTTCAAAAGATATCTTCCCGAGTCATCTCAACCCTTTGGCTACATACGATACTTACACTTATCGTTTTTTGATAATCATCGAACTCATTTAGTCAACATGGCATAGGCGAGAAAATCCGTACAAAGCATATTTTTCCCGAAAATTAAGTTTTTCTTGTGTTAGCCAGGCGGTTCTCTACAAATTATGCCAGTATATTTAACAATACCAGTGGTCTGTTAGTACTGATCTAGGCGAAAACAGTCGATTGTATAAATATATATATATATATATATATATATATATATATATATATCAGATTAAAAGGTTTCCGGGAATTCATCCGCGTAGTTGATGACTGATCCCTGCCGGGATCGATGGAAAAATGACGACGATTCGGCAGAGTCACATCTGCCCTCTTCAGGTCGGTTCGCGTAATTTTCGTAGCCTACAGAGTCTTTGTGAATAATAGGATTATTTTTGTAGCTTCTACTCTGAGGATAGGATATATATATATATATATATATATATATATATATATATATATATATATTGTTATATACTTCGTGGGTTCAATTTAAAAATTATAACAACTAATATTTACTTTCACTTTTCTAGAACTTTATTTACATTTAAAACAGCTGATTCACAATACATTTTCATATAAGCTAGTCGTCGCGGTATATCTGCTTGGCGATCGTGGTGTGCTTCTTTTATATCACCAGCGTAGAATTCTCCAGTAGAAATCATCATCGTTCCTTCCGCTGCCGAGTCTTTTCGAGAATCGTATTTTTTATCGTAAAGCGTTTGTTGTCGTGCTGAATGACACAGGGTCGGCTTTGGGTAAATTCCGTAACAATATATTTGTTTTTAAGTTTTCGCGGGCACTAAATGTATTAGATGGTTTCCGGGAATTCATCCGCGTAGTTGATGACTGATCCCTGCCGGGATCGATGGAAAAATAACGACGATTCGGCAGAGTCACATCTGCCCTCTTCAGGTCGGTTCGCGTAATTTTCGTAGCCTACAGAGTCTTTGTGAATAATAGGATTATTTTTGTAGCTTCTACTCTGAGGATAGGATATATATATATATATATATATATATGCTTACGACTATTCACCCAGATTATTACTATGAGATACGTATGTAGTCTTGGGATGTAGAGGTCAGGTGCAAATTAAAACAATTTAATCATTAGATTACAACGTTTCGGGGTTTAATATTACTTAATAATTTACCCCTTCATCAGGTAATGTGATTGTATGCCTTTTCACACCGTGGAGTTTACAGATTATATTACTAATTGTCATTTAAACATCAAACTGCTCTAGAAATTCTTATCCTGATTAAAATATAAAATACTATATACTACAAAATACGTTAAAAAAATTTTTTCTAGTCATGTTGACAACTGACAACACAAGTTGACATAAAACATAAACACAGATTATACCATAGAATAACATAAATCGTTCTTAGTAGTTTTCATGTATAACGTCAGAGATATTAACCAGAGAAATCTTTAATAACATTTAAACTTTATATAGAGATTGATGGATGCAGTAATTAATGCAAGAAATCCTGGTATAGTTCGCCCTACAATAGTAAAATTACTTAACACTTTGGAAATTTCGTATCTCCATACATATTCCGATATCTACACCATGTCTAAAGAACCGTACACTACACTACACTCAAATAGAACACAGACTGACGTCTAAACACTTTTCAAAAAGATTTAAAAAAAAAGACGCCCAGACCACTATATTTAAATGATAATACATTTGGACTACGTTGCTAGCTTTCAGTGTTCTCCTGCCAATGGTTATGTGCCAGTGTAAAGGCCTGTCAGGTGTCAGCTACCAGGCCCGGTTTAGAAGAGAGCTATTTTCTTATTGTCTATCTGGATCAAATGCGAGTATATGGAACTCAGATTTTGTATATCTGTTCTCGCAAACCAAATTAAGGGCACAACCACTTATCTTCTTGGGCTATCCTCCACATTTCCAGGAAAATTCTTTTTTTATGATTTTTTTCTATGTCCAACACAATAATATTATCAAAATCTGGCTTGTGTCCTACTATATTGGAGTGAGCAGCCAAAGCACAGGTGTTGTGGCCTTTCTTAATATTGCTTTTATGTAGGCTGACTCGTTGGCTGACTTTAGAGACCCCCTTTTCGTAGTTCCAATATAGCTTGCATCACACTCCAGGCATGGAAAGGACACACCATTCTATACACTACATTAGACTTCTTTATTTCTGGGTCAGTTTCTTTGGTTTTAGTGAAGATTTTCTTTATTGGCTTTACATTTGAGGTTGTTATCTTATTGAGGTCCTTTGAACAAACGTATCACTTCCTTTAGTTACCAGGATTTTTGTTAGTGACCAACCTCCTGCATATGGAATTGTAATGAAATTATGAGCCTGTTCTCGACAATCTGAACCCCAACTTGTTGAGCCACCTGTCTGGGTTGTATTACTGTTGTCAAGGTTCATTAGAGTATTTGGATTATTGTATAGGATTTTGCGTAATAATGCTCCATTCTGGACTAACAACTTCTCCAAGATTATTAAATTTCACCCAAAGATTCTGTTTAAATGTTTCATGTGAGATCTGAAAAAATCCCTACTCTAGTCTTAATATTGTGGAACCCACATAATGTTCATTTTTACCTTGAATGGGTGGTATGACATAAAGTGTATGTATCTACCTGATGCATAGTTTTTTAAACAGCTGATGCCAATCTGTCATCCCTTTAAGTTCCCGATCCCCTCTTGTACCCGCACACCCAATGTAAGCCAAATAACTAACATGTCCAAAAACAAAATAACTATTGCAATCAGAAAAGATCTGTTATTATGCTCTTTTTCAATTGTGAACTGTAACTTAGGATGGAACTGGTTCAGTAAGTTAACTCAAAAGGCATTGGTCAGCTTCTTCTTCAACTATGGGTAGAAGCAAGTCATCTACAAACTTTTTACAAAAAGGGACTTGACAAGGAAATCTCGACAATGACATTATCATGTCCAAGGCATGATCTATACAGAATTGAGCTAATATTGGAGACAACAAATCACTGTGCTGCCCATTGGGCTACCATCCTTCTGTAAATAGAATGTCTCCTTAAAAGAAACATACTGTTGATTCATACACAAACTTCAATAACATTAGGAATTCATCTTTTGATATAGGGCTATGTGGAGCAATATCAGTCCAATATGGAAAAATGTTAACACACAAGGATGCTATTTTGGTCTAGAGTGATGTTGGTGAATAAGGAAACTGCATCAAAACTCACCAAAATGTAGTTATTGGGAATGGATGTGTTATTGATAAAAGCTGCTAATTCAAATATCTCTGAGTCTTTAACATAATATTGGTTGTTGAAATTGTAAGCTTTCGTTAGCACATTGGAAATCCTTAAGAAAATTTGCTATTTTGCCATTGGGGACATTAATGCTTGAGACGATCGGTCTAAGACTCAACGGTTCTTTATGATTTTTGGTGTTAAAAAATGCATACCATTTGCCTGCAATGTTCCTTGGGTATACTGCATAAGTTGAGATGCTAGGTCCGATGTGATGATATCATCGTTTCTCCGACCATGTTTCAGGTTCGTGATGATCTTATTAGCTTTTTGTTCTAGGGTGGCTGATGGATCTCGACTAAAAATTCAGGACTGTATATGTTTCTTCATCTTGTAGTAAGTTGTTGGCTAACTCGTTGTAAAACCAAACCCTTGGTCTTTGTACATTAACACAGTTGTGGATCCTTTGTCTGCATTAGTAACCACTAAATCTTGGTTAAACCTCTGCATTAAGAAATTTCTTTGACGCAGATTATTTCCTTCAATGGAGACATTTATTCATGTAGTCTGTATTCCAAACTTTGAAGAACCCTTTGTCATTCATTATGTAGTTCGTTATGATGGAGCGGTTAGTAACTCTTGCCCCGTGGGATTAAATATGTCTCTCATATTCTAACTACTACTACTAACATCATAACGAACTATTGTTGGCATAGTTTGGGCTGTTAATGACAAACATCTTTTTGGGAAATACAGACTACCTGAATGTGACCAACTTGGCTCTTTTCCAAATAACAAAGAAATTTCTTAATGCTAACCAAGATTTAGTGGGAATACTAAAAATGCAGACAAAGGAAACCACAACTGTGCATTAATGCAATATTTCAAAGACCAATACAACGAGTTAGCCAACAACTTACTACAAGATGAAGAAACATATACAGTCCTGAGTCGAGATCCATCAGCCACCCTAGAACAAAAAGCTAATAAGATCATCACGAACCTGAAGCATCTCAACTTATGCAGTATCAAGGAACAGCATTCTTTTGGCAAATGGTATGCAACACCAAAAATTCATACTTTTTCGAAGAACCCTAATTTCAGTTGAGTCTTAGACCGATCGTCTCAAGCATTAATGTCCCCAATGGCAAAATAGCAAATTTTCTTAAGGATGTGCTAACGAAAGCTTACATCTTTTCATTTCAACAACCAATATCCGAAACATATGTAGAAAATAAAGACTCATTTGAATTAGCAGCTTTTATCAATAACACATCCATTCCCAAAAGAAATAACTACATTTTGGTGAGTTTTGATGCAAATTTCCTTATTCACCAACATCCACTCTAGAAATAGCATCCATTGTGTGTTAACGACATATTGGACTGATACAATTGCTCCACATAGCCCTATATCAAAAGATGAATTCCTAATGTTATTGAAAAGTTTGTGTATGAATCAACAGTATTTTCTTTTAAGGAGACATTCTATTTACAGAAGGATGGTAGCCCAATGGGCAGCACACTTTGTCTCCAATATTAGCTCAATTCTGTATAGAAATCATGCCTCACTGGACATGAACTCATTGTCGAGATTTCCTTGTCAAGCCTCCCCATTAACGTAAAAAGTTTGTAGATGACTTGCTTCTACCCATAGTTGAAGAAGAAGCTGACCAATGCCTTAACTTACTGAACTCCAGTTCCATCCTATTGTTACAGTTCACAATTGAAAAAGAGCATAATAACAGGATTGCGTTTATGGACATGTTAGTTAACATACGCCAAGAGGGGAAACTTATTGACAAGATTGGCATCAAAAGAAACTGATGCATACAGCGTAGATACATCCACCGACTTTAACGTCATACCACTTATGCCATTCTGTTATAGGTAACACAAAAAATGAACATTATCCACAATCATTATTTGACTAGAGTAGGGAAGATCTCACATGAAACATTTAAACAGAAAAACTTATAATAATCTTGGAGAAGTTGTTAGTCCAGAATGGATACCCAAGAGCATTATTACGCAAAATCCTATACAATAATCCAAATACTCTAAAGTGAACCTTGACAACAGTTTCTACTATACAACCCAGACAGGTGGCTCAACAACAGAAGAACAGGCTCATAATTTCATTACGTAATTCCATATGCAGGATCACTAACAAAAAACTAAAGCCGAAGTGATACCAAAGGACCTCAATAAGATAACAACCCCCTCAAATGTAAAGCCAATAAAGAAAAACTCTGCCACCGTCACTAAATTTACCAAAGACACTGACCCAGAAATAACTAGAAGTCTAATGTAGTGACAGACTAAAACCCTATTTTGAATTCCCTTTTTTCATGCCTGGGTTTTCAGTGTGATGCAAGCTATATTGGAACTACGAAAACTAAAGTCAGCCAACGAGTCAGCCTACATAAAAGCAATATTAAGAAAGGCCACAACACCTGTGCTTTGGCTGCTCACTCCAATATAGTAGGACACAAGCCAGATTTTGATAATATTAGTGTGTTGGACATAGAAAAAAATCATAAAAAAGAATTTTTCTGGAAATGTGGAGGATAGCCCAAGAAGATAATGCCCTTAATGCGAGAACAGATATACAAAATCTGAGTTCCATATACTCGCATTTGATCCAGATAGACAAAAGAAGATATAATGGACTGAGATCGGGAAATCTATTTCTGGTAGCTGACACCTGACAGGCCTTACAAAATTACTCCACATAACCATTGGCAGGAGAACACTGAAAGCTAGCAACGTAGTCCAAATGTAAGAACCTTATCATTTAAATATTTTTTTTTAATCTTTTTAAAGTGTTTAGACGTGTCTGTGTTCTATTTGAGTGTAGTGTAGTGTACGGTTCATACATGGTGTAGATATCGGAATATGTATGGAGATAAAATTTTGTTAAGTAATTTTACTATTGCAGGGCGAACTATACCCTCAACGATTTCGCATTAATTACTGCATCCATCAATCTGTATATAAAGTTTAAATGTTATTAAAGATTTCTCTGGTTTCCCTTCAATATCTCTGACGTTATACATGAAAACTACTAAGAACGATTCCAACCTATGTTATTTTATGGTATAATCTGTGTTTATGTTTTATGTCAACTTGTGTTGTCAGTTGTCAACATGACTAGAAAAAATTTTTTCCTAACGTATTTTGTAGTATATAGTATTTCGAACAGGATATATTTTAATCAGGATAAGAATTTCTAGAGCAGTTTGATGTTTAAATGACAATTAGTAATATAATCTGTAAACTCCACACACCATAGGAAGCCCTGTGAAAAGGCATACAATCACATTACCTGATGAAGGGGTAAATTATTAAGTAATATTAAAGATTGACCCCGAGACGTTGTAATCGAAGGGAGAAGATGATTAAATTGTTTTAATCCAACCCAGTTGCACCTGACCTCTACATCCCAAGACTACATACGTATATATATATATATATATATATATATATATATGTTGCGATATATATCATACGTAAACCCATGATACAAGAATATAGAGACCTATATATATATATAGACAATATCCATTTGAAAAGCTTAGACCAACCATTTAAGACACACCTTTTCGCATCACAATGGCACTAAATGTATTAGATGGTTTCCGGGAATTCATCCGCGTAGTTGATAACTGATCCCTGCCGGCACCACCACCAGATCAACCATCAAGATGGTAAAATGTCTTCTGCTTTCGCTTCTAGTTACTCGAATACTCTGCCGAAACGTCGTCATTTTTCCATCGATTATATGAAACCCGGCAGGGATCAGTCATCAACTACGCGGATGAATTCCCGGAAACCATCTAATACGCTGCGATTTAGTGCCAGCGAAAAATTATACTTAAAAACAAATATTCTGTCTATATATATTTTGTCTTTTTATTGTTATATAAAGTATATATTGTTATATATATATTTTTATATATATTGTGCATATATATCTTTTTTATTTTGATATATAACATATATATATATATATAATAAATATATATATAAGTATATGCAATTGTTGCCTAGTCAACATTATATATTAAGATTTCTGAAATGCATTTGATCGTTGTTATTTAAACTTCAACACAACTATATCAGAAGCAAACTATTAAAATAAGTTAAATGTTTCTTAACCAAACGACCATTTAGGGTGCGCGTTTAAAGCTTAGTGTTTTTAGAGGTGCTCCTCAAAGTTCAGTTTTGTGGCCGGCTTTATTTCTAGAGAGAATCCTCTCTGGACTTATAATTAATTGCCACCTTAGTATTCCAAATTGTGGGACGATTGGTTTATACTGGTAAATAACGCAAGGTGCACAATACTACAACCACGTACAACAATCTAAGGAACCGGTATGTACTTATAATGTAACTCTCAACAAAAATACATGACAGCATTGCTAATAGAAATATATGTAAGATCTATTTAGATCTATTTATAGTTTGCCGGACTAGTTCAGAATATTGACTGGCACGGTGGTGCAGGTAGTCTTAAATTTTTGCAAGGATGGGCAACATGGATTCTATATAACTACTTACTAGTTTATTGCAACCGCCAGTCCAGCCTACACGTGACTTAAAAAGGAGATAAGTACGAGTGTTAGCATTGGATATACCAGATAGCACAGTTTTAAGCAATTTAGGACACTACAACAGAAATAAGGCTGATGTTCCGATAAAAATATTTTTTACACTGAGTTATATTTTACATCCCAAAAAATTCAAAAGTTCGCCAATCCACCTTTGTTTAGAATGGAATAACCTTGAAGTTTGTTTATTTTTTACCAACTTCACAAAAGTGATACTATATTCAACAGGTAGAATATATTTTTAAGTATTTTCATCGATTCCCCAAAACGTCTTTGCAATTTTTCCTGGTCAAGCATATCATTTCCAGCAAAATCTGAAAGATCTTGCCATCAAAATATTTTATTATTACTGACTGATTATTCGAAAATGGCTTACTCAATTTCAGTTCTTAAAAGTGATTTTTATTAGCTAAGAAGTAGTTTCAAAATTTTTTTATTTCATTTCGATTGAAGATTTTCATCTCCCACAACGTACTACAATACTCTCGCGCTGACACATAATACTCTTATTTTGGCATAACTCACAAAAATTCTAATATTTATTTCTCATTTTGTGTTATTTTCTATTATAATTCCAAAATATGTACCTACTTATTAATTAAGTGAATTCCCAATTTTGGTCTCCCAAGAAAAAACTTCGTTCTTTATTACCGTCCGTACATTTAAACGGCTTAAATATAGAACTCAAATCCGATATTAAAATATAAAATGATCATTAGAAATTTCTCCAGCATAGAATTAACTATTCGGCATCTATCAGTTCTTGGAGAATTTCTAATCTTATATGTAAATGCAAAATCTTTAAAAATAAAAACAACGATTTCTTTAATTAACAATGATCTCACAAAATTTTATACAACAGGTGGGAATGCTATAAAAATATATTGAATTTTTATCATTTTTAATGGATATAAAACTAATTTAGTAGAATTATGAATTTAATGTCATTCGTCATGATAATTCTTTCTATAAATACACTATCAGATTTAGTTAAGGATTCAGATTACATAAAAATAGTAAGCAATTTGGGGAAATGATTCATTCTGCAATATGTATATATATTTCCTTTGTTTGACGAATGATATAAAATTCCCACACTGAAGCTATTTATAATTTTATTAACGACATCGAAAAGATAGTATATATACTAGATAAACATAACCTGATGATGACGTCTTCATTATTCACTAAAACAAATATTGACTGCAACATGGTTTAAAAAAAAAGTATGTATTTTTTATTTTATTTTGTAAAATTGTAAAATATGTATGAGATTAATGTGTATGTAGCTCTATCAAATTTTAAATTAATGACGGATAGGTACCGAGTCTAAATGAAGGTGTTTTAAAATAATGTATGTAACAACCGGGTATTTTACTGTTAGTTATTTTGTTGCTAGTTACTTATACTGAATGAATATTAATAGAGCTTGAAACTTTGATAAACCACTTTGCTGATTTCTTGCCGATTTTTAGTATTATAATATATAATCCGGAAAACATTTATTTTTCGAACAGCATAATCAAAAGGCACCATGCAACGCTAAACTCAGGTTGGGAAACAAAAAATCTACATAACTCATAATCTACAAAATAGAAAATATGTTTTTAAAAGAAACTTCTATAATTCACTAGACTAAATGTCAAATCATCACACATAAATAGTTTACTGTATGAAGTTAAAAAAATATATTTATGTAAGTTTGTATGTAGTAATAATATTATAATTGCATTATATAAAAATTACAATTGTCATATTATTTAATGACTTTTAAGCTGAACAATTACGAGATACCTTTGCACACGATTATCAGGTTGTAATCTTAATTTTGTTCATTTCAAATTTCGAAACTCCTCAAATGCGTTTTTCATCTTTGTGTAATTAATACCTGGCATCAAATTGCTATACCTAAACAAACTCATAAATTTGTTAGTTCGTGCTAAAAGCTTCACTTTTATCTGCGATTTTATTTCACTTTGTATAAGTACATCTTTACATTATTGCTTGCACGACATTACTTTGCTTTTACTTATCTTGTTATGGCCATGAACAATATTTTTTATGGCGTTTATTACCACTATTATTGCTTGGGAATCGTGCTACTAGAAATAAAATTTGTTTGATAAAAACCGTCCAACGATTTATACATTAAATATCGAAAATGAAACGTTGATAGTGAAAGTAGAGATACTGGTAAAAATTTTAGAGTTCGTAGAAACTCAGGTACCTTTTAAAACGATTTTCTGATATATTGCCTTTAAATAAACTGCCCATTTGTCTATTATGGTAAAATAGTAAATAAGATCAAAACTTCATTAAGATCTATGTATGTAAGAATGACGTTCTATATTGTATTTGTATTGTGGTTTGTTGACGTTATAAATGCTTTTAGAGTATTTAACACCATGCTCGCTGAGTGACATAAAGTTTTATTTTCAGAAGATGAGGGTGATCTCGTAGGAACTTCAAAACGCTGTGTGTTAAAGAATAATTAATAGCATTCGCGAAAATTCTGAGAAGTGTCGCAAACATTTTATACTCCTCAAAACATCCGAATTACAAAGACAGTTTAATCAATCTGTGTTTTTTTAATGTCTCGCGCAGTAACTTTAAATGAAACATTTTCCTATAAACTGTCATTCACGAATTGACCTACTATCAATGTTTGAGTAAGCTTCATCAGTTAGTTTGTATTTGATACCCATTGAAAGCATATTCCATCATGCATTTTAACGAAAATGGAACAAAAATTAATTTCGTGTAAGTACTACTTAAACATTATTTTTGCGTAATAAAACATCACCGAAACGAAGAAATACTTGTTTCGTTGTGGTTGCACCAGAACAAGTGACGCAAAATGCTCAGGCCGTCCACAAGAGGTCTTCACGGCAAAAATCGTCAGTAATATCTCTGCAATGTGTCCTAACAATCAGAGAATAAAAGTGCGTGAGGTGGTTGTTATTATATGCTTCTCAATTAAGCAGGTATATCCCATTTTACGTGAATATTATGAAAATGAACAGATTAACATTGCATCAAAAGACTGTTTCGAGGACATTGAGGAAACCTATTCTTGGAAGGAATAAAGAAATTGAAAAACGCTGTACTAACTGTATCGTACTAAAATGGGAGATATAAAACGCTTATTTGCCGAAAAATATATATTTTATTCAAAAAGTCACTGACTTATTAAACTGCTCTCTTAGCATAATGTCCAAAAATCTTATAATTCTGGATATTCATCCCCATACTTTACAGATGATTTCATCTGCAATTGTCAGTAAAATGACGTTTCTGCAGGATACAATGCAATGCATTTAAGCTATGATAATATTCGATAAAGAGATAGCTTATTGAATTATATGTAGATGTGATTTGCCAAAAAAGTACTAACAACCAATTAATTCATATTATTGTTAATATAATCAAACCATATGGATATATTCAAGAAAAACAAGCATGAGGATTTTATATAAAATATAAGAATAATATTGAGTAGCTAATATACCAAGAGGAAAATCAAAGTTTTTCAAATCAGCTATAAGGAAATATTTCGTTACGTAATAAAACAAAACAATTAACAAGTGACAGAGTTATGGCTTTAGGTGTAGCCATCAGTATACGACATATTTTAAAGAAACATTAAAAGACAACAATTACAGGAAAAGCAAAAAGCCTGCAGACATATTTTGATGACCGTATTGTAATTTAAAGTTATACCAGTACAAATACTCAAATTCGCAATGGAGATTGAAATTGAACAAATTCTTGCTTACCTTGACGTTGCTATACATATATAAAATAGCAAAGTAAGCCAAAGTATTTGTCGAAAACTTGCAAACACTAATAGATACTCCTAGATATCTAAAATGGAAGAAATCTTCAAACGGAAAAAATATACAGGACAACAACGGCAATGAAATTAATGTTATTACAAAATTCCCAAACTAAATACGAAAAAAAAACAGAAACTCATAATATAGCGTATTTTAAGTTAGATTTATCTACAATAAATACAAAATTATGGCGGTTTTAAAGCTTATAAAAATTATATTGCAGTAGATTCCGTTGACTCAATTTCATAAAATCTTCACACTCACTTTCAAACAGCTGTCCCCTTCTTTTCCGCACATTTTTAAACTGCTCAACTCGTGCGACAATAAGCTTTTAAAAGGTAGTGGAAGATACTAAATTAGATGACTATTTCTTATTTGCCAGAGTGTATCCAGGAAGCTTATCGAAGTCGTTTGTACCTCTATCGAAATTTCGAAATAGCCGTTGTGTTGCACTTCTTTTTTATTTCAGTCGGTTTTTTATGTTTACCTGTTGTTTTTATCGGAACGATTAATATAGAAGGCTTCATAATTTTTTTTTGCTGCATTAAATGAATTTTTTAACGATATATACACAACATGTCCAACAATAACTGGTTCTCTTGATACTAACAAAATCACAATAGTTCGCAAGCGACTTGAACGAAAATTAAACTAACAAACAAGGAAATTGCCAATGATCATGGGATTCTCCTTTGACAATCCAGTAACCTCCTGCCACAGGCCCTGTAATTTTTATAATTCATTGATTTATTTTAACGCTGCCTGCAGTTTCGAATTCTCACCGGAGAATATATACCCACAAACATAAGGTACAGTGTAATCAGAAATCGTGTACGTTTATGTACCCATTAGACCTTCATCATACATGTTACCCAATAAACTTCATATTTCCATAGAATATATTTAATAAGGTTAGGTAGTTAGCCAGTATAAACTTTTGACGTTCTCGAGGTTCTGTACTATTTTTTTTCCTATACCAAGTACTCACTCAAATTTTTAGTCATTAACCTACAACAACGTCGAAATTGCCAAAATGGATCACATAATAATTTTTGGTCCTACATGTAAGTAATTTTTAGAATTTCTTGACTTTTTTCGCTTCATCATCAAATCGAGCTTTCATTGAAACTGAGACACACAAGGTTCTGATTGCCAAAATGTTAAATATTTGGGTTTAATTTACTTCTAGTCACAATATTTAAAGTTAATTTCGACACTACATACGTCAAAATCTACTAATTTGTTCGGTTTACAATATTAGAACCTGAGCGGGAAGAGTCAGTTTCGTTCAAATCCCGGAAGAATAGTGCATAGTGCCTATAGAAGTTTAGATTGAGTTGATTTTGAGTGGATTATTGAGAAAACTAATAAAAACATCTTTATTAGAATACTGTGTAGACTCTGTGCTGGCCTTGCGGACATCATCATCACCATCACCAATCAGCCTGTCCACTGCTGGAAATAGGCCTCCCTTAAATGCTTCCAAATTCCTCTATTTTGAGCTCTTTGTATTCAGTCTATGTGAATGCGATTGATATCATCGGACCAACTAGTTGGTGGTCGTCCTGCTCTGTTTGTGTATACATCTTACCCAGGTGTCCAGTTCATAATTCGCTTGATCCATCTGTCATGTTGCATTGCTATGTGCCCCTCCCAATTCCACTTTAGGGTTGTGATCAATCCCAGCATAGACATTTCCATAGCAGGTTGTGCGACTGTTATTTTGTGAGTAACCTTTTTTGGGTGTCAAAATTTCGGCACAATAGGTAGGAACAGACAGAACACACGAGTTCAAAACCTTTCTTTTTAAACACGTCGGAATGTCTGCTTTGAATATATCTCTCAGGTTTCCAGATGCAGCACACGTCAAAGCTACTCATGTAAGTAGCTCGCCTATTTGATTGTCTCTATTTATACGGATTTCATGACCGAGGTGTTTAAAATAGTTAGTTCTTCGAACAACATCTATATCCATATTTTCGCTGTGTAGGAGGTTAGTCATCAGATACATTATGATACATTAATTTTTGTACCGGCTTTATGAGAAGCAGTGCTCAGTTGTTGGCACATGATCATATTCTGGTCGATACGATCCGCTGTTAGGTTTATGCTATCTGCAAATTCCTAGTCTGTAAAGTTTACTCCATTAATATTAAGATTTTCTATCTACAACTTGAAACATATACTCGAGCAGATTTTTGAACAGTTTCGGCAAAATGGTGTAACCCTGTTGAACTCCTTCGTTCATCTGAAATTATTTGTGATCTCACGTAAACTTATGCTAGTTGTAGCATTATTATACGAGTATATTGATTTTATCATTGTGCTGTATCGCTAAGCTCTTCAACTAACAAACAGTGAATTCAACATTTGTATTTAATTGGTAGTAGCAAAGGGTTGTTTATAATCCACGAAAATTAGTTTGAGTGGTTTAAAGCACTCTATAGATCTTTAGCACTTGGAGATGGTCATTTGTGCCGTACCCCGCTCGGGAACCAGCCTGTTCTCCAGGATGGTCCTTGTCAAGTTTCGCGTATAGTTTACTTTGACTAATACTCGTGTATAACTTGTACTTATGTGACAGCAGACTGACATGAAGGTAGTTGTCGAGGATAGTAGTATCTCCTTTTTGTCATCAGGGCTTTACAATAACGTATTACCCCCTAATTTAATAGTCTTGACAACATCTTCGTCCTTTTCAGGAGCTATATTGTTTTTCACAACCGAAACACTGTCGTTTTTATCTCAGATTTTGTGATTTTCGGGATTTCCTCTAAGCCCTAATTCATAATTATGTAGATCGAATACGTTGCAGTTTTTCTCTATAAAAATCTTCAAGTATTTTTAGAATCTGTTTTGTTAGTTGTTAGTTTGCCTTCACTGTTTCGCAGTTTACATAATTGTGTTTCCCCTTTGAAATTTGTTTCCTAAGTACATTTGAGCATTTATTTTCTTGAAGCACAGGAAAAATACAATGGAGAAACCTACCGGCAAATTAGAAAAAAATGGTAAAAATCAGCAATTTTAGGGTTATTGTATGTAGAAATAAAATTTGAGTTAATTAGGTGAACAAACGTAGATACATTTGGTATTGGGTTCGAGAACAAATGATAATTTGTTTACAAACTTACCAAACGTGGAATTTAGTTAAAATTTAAAGTACTTTTAATTTTGTGCATTTTTGGAGGATAAAAACCGAGTCATAATGACCCTGTGTCATCGTTCGTGTAACTATTTTAAAGTTATTTGTTATGGTTAACAACATCTATTTCAACAATCTCATTTAGCTGAAATACTCCTATAAGACTGAGTGATCTCTTGTCTTTTGTCTCTTTTAGTACATCTGCAAAAGAATTAACTTACAATTATAGGTTAAACCTTTAAAAGTCGCTTATAACTATGACCTGTCCCCAATCCGCGAAACTAATTTCTTCGCAGACACTTTCATTTACGCAGACATCATAGAAGAATATCTAGTCTAACTGTAAAAAAAAATAAGCCTACCTACTTACATGTATATAGTGTTAAAGCGATATCAACCTCGGAACTAACCCATATCCGACGTATTGAGTAAGAGAAATTTTGTAATTAAAATCAGTCATTAAATATGATACACTTTCGATGTACTCGTCGTATACGTTGGTCGATGTTTCTGTTAATGAAAGATGACTCAATTTCTACTTTATAACGCCTACAGACTGCATTTGAATACCGCACTTAATATATTGCTGGTATGAAAGAATCTAGCACTTAACACGTTATAGTTTCTATAATGCCATTTATAATAATTTAACGGACTAATAGATTAATGTTTTTGTTCTATTGATGGTGATATTTCTGGTTTTATTTGTCATGAATTATTTACAATAACTTACGCACGCAAATAGAGTCCAGCGCGTGTGTAGGTTTCAATTCAAAGCTCTGCAGAAAACATCAGTTTCAGTGAACGACAGTGATTTACCCAAAATATCAATATTTAAAAATTGATTATATATATAAATATAGTAAATACCAACATAGATTGTGCTAATAAGATTCAGTTATATGAACATCTTGCACTTTACATTACGATAAACCATGTTTAATCTCTTTTTCTGGATACGAAAATACAGTATCTTGATATTTTAAACACTTTAAAATGGTAAAATAAAAGGAAAAATCCAAATAGCACGCCTCACAGCTCACAACCCGCGAGTGAGTATTTTGCATCATAAAATCGTTGTTATTTCCTAAGTTAGATGTCCAATCTGTATAAAAAAGGGAAGTCTCCGAAAGTAAAGATGTTATAAACTAAGTGATTTTCTCTATTTACTTGCTATACTGCAATAGTGCATATATAACCACAAAACAGGTGAATGTTTTGTGTATATAACAAAAAATGTCAGCTGGTCTGTGCACTTTCTTGTCTTACCTTTATAAGAACATACCCAATGGACTGTCTTAATTTTTTCACAATAAATTTTCATTTATCCATAGGATTAACTCTAGTTCCTGTCATAATTAAACTCATAAAGGTTAAAAAGATATAACTGAGAATAAATAATTTTTTTATATTTTTTTTGTACTTTTTTATTATTACTAGCTGTCGCCCAGTGGTCGAAAATCGGCCAATTGTGTCAATATCTCTGACAGGTGAAGTACCCCGAAAATTCTTGACATTCTGTCCTAGGACTTTAGGGAGAACAGCAATTACACTGAACGGATCCAGATTCGGAACCCTGTGTGATAGTTTCCTCGAAAATCCTAGATGTCGGGGTCTTACATCTCGCTTCTACAAATAAGTAACGAAATTCAAGTTTTTTTTCAGATATAATTCATAGGACTTTATTTCTTAATTTAATATGACAAGAATTCAATCGCTAATGTGCTACCCTACATATTTATTTTTTCTAACCCCCCTGTATAGCTATAATTGCACTCAATTCTCAAACATTTATTAAAATCCTCATTATAATAATTCCATCTCATTATATATTTCCACCACCCTGTATATGTAACTACTCATGGACCGCGCATAATATTTTTTAACATTTTTGAACCACCCTGTAAACCATTCTGTATATGCCACTGCCTATGAGCCACCGTATTTACTCTTTTTGTTTATGAAATTTTTAACTACCTTCTGTAACTATAATTCTACTCCGAACTATATTTCAATCATCATATATATGGAACTCTTCGTGGGCTACTCTATAAATCATTTTCTTTTCTAACATTTTTTATCATAATCCTGTATATCTGTAATTCCTCTCACCCTATATTTCATCTTCCCTATATATACAACTGCTTATGGGTTATGAAATGCTGCATTTCCATTTCCGCCACCCTGTATATGCATCCCTATATAACTGTAATTCTACTACACCTTCTATTCCAAGAACCCCGTAAATTCAACCGCTAATGGGCTTCCCTATATAATTATTTTATTAGGTATAATTGCTCTCTACTCTATATTTTAAACACCGTATATATGCAACTGTGTATGTGCCACCCACGAAAAAAAAAGATTTCTAACATAACTGGAATCGCCCTGTAGAATTATAATATACAACGATTACTTTACCACTAAACAATAACAACACTTGCATGTCACTTCCAGAAGTACATGCTCTAAGTATATGACAGCATTCGTACCTCTATATATAATTACTCAATGTTTTGAGTCTGGCGGCGGCGGCACATTCAGTTGTTTGGCGTTGACATTATGGACGTAAATAATGAATTTTTATTATATTTTATTTAATGAATGAACCAACATTATAAATTAATATTTGCATTCTGCACTGAAGGTTGTCAATAGCTACTAAACAAAAAAAAAACAAGAATGAAGAAAATCGGTTGAGAGACAGAAAAGAAAATGGTACCTAATCGTTGTCTTTGCCTATTTATATATAGATGTGTATACTTCAGATGAACCCTATTTTGTACTATAATTTGAATTCATAATCCTTAAAAATATTAATGAAAATAGATAATGGATGAATTTTCATTATTTTTTTTTTAATTTTTTAATATTGCTATATTTTTTGTCTTGTTAATTTTAATAGATAATTTTTATTTGCGCCTGCTCGCGTCTCTCTCCTCTCTTTTTATTTTAATATTTAACAAACCAAGCGCGTGGGACGTGTACTTTAGGATTTTCCAAACGTGAAATACTATCAGTTCTTTTATTTAAAACTGAAATATCACAAAAGCAGCTTTTGCCTCAACAAGTCGACAGTTTGAGCGTCCAATCGCAGCAACAATTTAAGTGTTAAATAATAGAATAAAAACTTTCAGATTGTTCCTTGCAAATGTCAAGGGTACGATAAAGCATAAAACATTAGATTTAACTGCCAATTTGAATGTTGTCAATTTTAATTAATATAATAATAATTTGAGGCATTTGACGAATGGTTATAGATCTTCAAAGAACTTTAACGTGGTGACATTTTTTAAAATATGTGCAGATAAAAATAGTGAACATTTATACACCCTTAGTAGAATTAACTGGAACCCTTTATATAAAATAAAACATTTCGGGTAAAAATATTCCTCAACACGCTCAATTAGGTAATTGTATTTGTTATATTAGGCACTAAGACAACGGATCGGAACGTAATAAGTTTGTTAGTAGAGACCAGTTACCAATAATTCCAACAGTTTGAAAATTTCTCCCCAATTGAGGGCTGAAATTATTGGAGGTGGTCTTTACCTAAACGAAATGTCATTATATCGTAAAGAGCGATTGGAAGGCAAAAAAAATAATATTTTCGCGTTTAATTGCAACGTTGTAATTATATCGACTTACAGAATACGGCTGCTGCAGTATTCTAATAATTTCATTTTCCGAGTTTCTATCAAATTTTAAATATTGCATGTAGAACGAAAATTGCTGACGTGAAGGACCATAAAGCAGGAGGCAGTGATTTAATTCATTCAAAGCAAAATTGCGAAAAGTAAATCAAGAATATGATTTAAATGCTGACAAAATTGAGTTACGCTGGCAGATTCTACCCGATATTTCTGACTAACTGAAAAATTGCCCCTTGACTAAAATTGCAAAAGACTAAGGTTATAGGTTACATTATTACTACAGACTCACACACGTCATACCACTGCTCACTGAGTAAGCCAATAAGCCAGATATATTTTGAGAATTTCAACACAAAAAAATGACTGAATTATTGGTAAAATTTTGAAAACTGGTTCTGAATAAAATTATCCCATGGTGATCTTAGATCGTTATTGGTCCAGTATTTACTTATTTGTTATTTTTAGTGAAAAGCTTTTTGGAAATTCAAAATCTTCCTTTCATCGTAGAAAAACTAAAAATCCGTGATTATAAATAATAAGTAGTGATATTCTGACGAATTTTCATTTTACATGTTCAATAATAATCAATCAATTTTATTTTATATATTGTTAGTTTTAGTAAAAAAAGTAACGGTTCAATTTCTCACCTTGTGAAGCCTGAGGCTAAAGTGCCAACTCCAAATGCTGGAAAAACAAATTCATTAGATTATATTATTAAATAATCGTTATACTGTTAAACAAAAAATATGAACTATCAAATTCTGTATAATTTAAGTTTCCTAAACTATTTCCGAAAGCTCTACATTTATAGGCTATCCTAATTTACCTGTAGACATCCTGTACTATGTTGAGAATTTGCATCCACCGCTAGATATAGAATTGGACTGCATTAAGCAGGAAGTGTGGTCTCTACCAAAGGATAGGCATTGTTTGAATCATCTTTGAAATAATTTTACCTTCACCATAGAAGACAAACTACCAAGTTGATGAACAATTTATGTTAAGACTAAATTAACAAGATGGTTCAATGGAGTTCTGTTGGCCAGCAATTACATGAAGTTGTATGTTATCGTCAAGAAATGAACAATTCAACGGCGAGTAGTTAGAGCAGCTTTGATATTAAGAGCAGCTCAAGGACTACAGTTAATACTACAAGATCGTGGAGCTAGACTTACTTTGTTTATTAGCATCTTATTACACGATGTGTTTTTACAAATCAAATGAGTTTTTACAAATCAAAATTCAAGACCATGAAAGCTGGACTATTACAATCTCCAATTAATCCAGATTTTAGAACGCCGAGAAAGAGTTTGACAAAGAGAGGGAGAGCTATATGCCAGTACAATATCGTCTAAAGAAAGTAGGCCCCATAAATATAAAAGTTGACAAAAGTACTGATAATCGAACGTTATCAACTGTATTTGAGGCGATATTATGACTGCGGCCAAAAATAAAACTATGAATCTGTATAAGCATGTTTTAACTTTTACACCATTTGCAGGGATACTATTTGTGGTTATGGACGACAACAGTTGGCCGCTATGTGCTAGAATCGTTACCGATTATTTAAGTGTAGTCGGAATTAATAAATAGACTAGCCAGCTTCCACTCCTGAGTTGAATCCTCTCGAACATGTATGACCGGCTAGGAAGACAACTTTGTGTTCATGTTCGCCAGCCTAACAATATAGTAGATGTTACGCCAGCACGGCATCTCAATAGTGCTTTAATTCGGTTAATAACTAACCATATAGTGACTTGCTAGAGCCATATGGACTATTAATCATTTTCTTTAATATTTAAAGAAACAACATAAACTTCTAGTTACAAAATGTTGTTCTATGATTTTCCTGTCATTTATAAATTATAAATTAAAATTTTAATTTTAATTATAAAAAAAATCAAGTTTGGTAGGTACTATGTTTTTGATGGATACTGTCTCAAGATACAATTAAGAAATCTCAAATGCATTGATGAATCGCATTAATAAGGACCAAAATGTTTTGAAAAAATAATCAGAAAACATCTGAAAACAACAGAAAATGTTAAAACTCTAAAAATACAATTTATATGCAGGACATGACAGATTTATTCTTCCTCACGAAATATATAAGTCAATAGGTGTGAGAAAAAAAGAAATACCCGCATCACGAGTTGTACGTAATAAATTCTGACCGGCAAGCATTGGTGTTTTGCTTTTTGATTTTTATCAAGTAAAAACATTGAATGTAGAGTAGAATAAACGTTTTGCGAAACTAAATATTATTATGTGTACATTCTAAAATGATGAATGCGCGTTATTTAAGTGTGTCAATGGTTGCATTTTTAAAGAGCTTGTTTGTGAAACTCAATGAAATTGTTGCAACCTAACACTTAAAGAGTGAGATAAAAAAATAACAGGTGTAGTTTTTGATGAATAATCACCAACGTGTGTAAAACAATAGGTCTGATGAATCGTTATATAGTTCTGATTCACACAATTAGAAACAAGAAACCGCATGTAATAAATTTTGCTAAACGTATATATAAAATATTCTTACATAAAATCTGTTTAAGAATAATAAATCCAAAAGTTACAAACAAGTTGATGTTCATTAGAATTAGGGTCCAGTTTTTTACAAAAAAATCGAAATGGTTAAACGTTAGGACAAACACGAAAAGAGATCTCCAATAAGAGTCAAACAAACTGTTCCTAATTTGTTTCTAATTTTAATGAAATAGAACTCCAGAAGGCCACAGCAACTGTTGGGCGTTGCCACAATAATATTTTTGTTTAATTGGTAAACTGATACTGTGTTCACCAAATAAGTCCATTCTTAATTGTGTAATTTTCTTGACGGCAACTTTATGTTTGAAGTGTTAACTACTTCATATTTCTGGGTACATTACTGCTACTGAAGAAAGTATATATAGTACAACTGGTTAACAAAACATAAGCCCATTTGTGTCACACAAAATTTTTGTTATGCGTTTTTTTTAGTAATACCTATACGTTGTTACACAATTAACAATTTGATAACCCATGAATTTTTCTTCTTAAACACTAGGTCGTGAGTTGGGGTGAGATTCATCATATAAAACATTTTGCGTGAATTCTCGTGTGATTTTGGAAAAAGTATTAAGATCAGTAGACCATAATTGGAAAATATAGTCAATATCAATATATAAAGGGAAAAAAAATTCGTGAAGAATCTATGTCCAGTATGGGATATGACTAACAAAAAGAAATTTATTTCATAATAATCAGTGAGTTCAATACAAACTTGATTTGACTACAGTATGTTTTTTACCATGGTTTAAAAGTTATTTACTAGCTCAGTTTTCATTGTATACAGTAAGAGTGTTTACTGTGAAAAAGACTGATTAGGGAAATTAGTGAGGCAATAACAAAATAAATATTTTCGCTAAAAAACATTTATTTGAACTAGAATCAAATACAAAAATAATAATTGATTTCTCCAACAAAACTTGATCATAAAATATAACAGAAACCGGAGAATTGTTACTTTTCGCAGGTCTCGTTTGTTTTTCCAATAAATTAGTAACTTTATTGTTAAAACTGTTAACAAAACGAGTTGGCAAATGCCTTTAACCTATTCTATGTCTGCTACAAATTCATTATCGGTTTAAGGAGAAAAATTTTCAAATAAAATTTCTTTGGATTATGATGCAACTTATCCAACTTTCTTGTTGCGAAACTTGTGGAACATATTCGAAAGGTGGTTTGTCATTAATGATTTATGGACACCAAAAATATAACATATCCTACTGTAACACTTGGCTCCACGATAAGATTCTTCTTGTAAGTCCTGCTAAGAATCGTTATTGTTAAATAGTCTAAAACTAGAGTATTGCATAAAACTCAGTCTCCATAAGGCTAGTTTTCCCTGAAACCCCTAGATGTCTTATATTTAAATGCATTACCATGTCAGTCCTTTCTTATATTATGACACCAAAAATTTATTCTCGAATTTGCATAAATGTTTTGAACGTTTAAAACTGTCGATTTGTTATGATGTACATTTGTTGTCTTAAAAACAATTAAACAAAGACATTTTGAAATTATTACTGCTATCTCTAAATGTTCCGATCGATCCCGTATAGGTGTCTGTACTTTCACTCAATACAATTGTCAAAGGTGAAACAAATTCTGGTTGTGAAAAAAGAAAAAATGTCATGAAGCAATATCAACTAACATAAGCAGTCAATATTCAACAAAAATTAGTTGAACTGAAGAATTATTTTGAAAAATCATCTGCTCATTACGTTAACAAAATAATTTGTATGTAAACAACTTCTTATGTTTCTTTATACTCCTCCTAACTTTCTTCTATGTCATCAAGTATACTTTCTCTTTTAATCATCTTAATATATTTGATTAACCGACTTAATAGATGAATAACAAAATTTCATTCATTAATTTTCAGACCTCCCAAGTATAATAAACTTCTCAAATGAAACACATTTGACTATGCAAAGGTTAAATAAATACAATTCAAAAACCCACTTGTGAGAATAAATAAACTCTCCTTTTCTTTAAACACCTGGCTGAAAAGTCAATAGCTTGCATTGAATTGAATACAAGATAGTATTTGTTTCGTCTAATAAGGCTGTGATTGATGGGTGTTTATTAGAATAAAAGTGATGATTTTTATTAGTAGAAAATCTGACTTTCGTTAAACATCTAATTCTTTTTTTAATTAAATTAGATAAAATCAAAATTAAAATAATATAATAGATGAGAAATTGTATGAAAAATTATTTCAGTGGAAAAAAAGCAACAAAGTTTAATTAAAAATCTACTCGAATGTCAACAATAAAGTTGAATTGAAGACTCGAGATGTAAAGACCGACATCTAGGATTTTCGGGGAAACTAGCATATAAAGATTCCGAATCTGGAGTGGTTCCATGTAATTGCTGTTACCCGTAATTCCTAGGTTAGTTTCCCCGAAAATCCTAGATGTCGGTCTTTACATCTCGCGTCTTCAAATTTAACGAAATGTATCAAATACATAAAAAGTGTTCGAGAGGACATTCAATTGTGGTAAGCGCAACTGATGAACGTTCCCTAACCAGAGACAATATATATTATATATATCGTCTTGCGTACAAAAGAATGGCACCTCGAAGAGAGTAATAAAGTTGATCATGAAACAAAGGACATGAAATAGCTCAAATTATAATTAAATGAAATTTTATCAGTAAAATTTCAGAAGAAACTGAATTGTAAAGGAAAGTTCAATACAATGTTAGAAAAGGTCTTGCTGTGAATCATCCTGTAAGAAGACCTGAATGTAAAGAGCCCTGGAGTGGGACAAGACTGAAAAATACACATTACTAGTAATTTCTCTAAAAAAAATTTAACATATCCAGATAGCATGACGGAGTCTGTTTGCCTACTAAAGAAGACACTTAAGCATTAAGGAGAAGAAAGCACCCTTCGTATTTATAAAATTAAAGCCATGTTAAATAAATAAAATGGGGGTCGACATTAGAAACTACGGCTCCAGATTCGGATGTGTATATACTAGAACACAAGTGACGGAAGAGTCATGCCAAGTCCACTAGAGCAGAAAGCTACAACTGAGAAAGCAACACCTGAATACATCATTTTAAAAAGAACGAATCAGAAAAACTCGTTTAAAATCTGAGGAATATACTAGATGTCAGTCTTACATCTTGTGTTTAGTAAAATTTCAGTTGAACTCAAACCTAAATCCAACCGGACACTGTAGTTTTCATATCAAAATGTTTAAATAATGTTTGTCAAATGTCACTAACTTTTACAATTTTTTATATTCATTGCGCATATATTAATGAAGTTGCTGTATGCGAGTATACGCCACAGTTTGACTGGTATTGAAATTGTGGGTACAAAACAGAAAGAATTTCTGTATTCAATTCAAATAATATGTATGTTACAGATATATCTTTTGGGACAACTATGTTATACGTAAAGCTAGAATCGTGAGATTTGTATAAGGTTAAGGGTTAACATTTGAAGGAAAACACTGGAGTTAGTTAATTCAGATATAACTAGCTGGTCGTATTTTTCATTCATATTTTCTGATAATACATATTATTCAACATCTCGTAACGATTACTCACAATATTCTTTCTCTCCCTTTTCTTGGTCAGCTCGTATTCATCCACTGGTGAACCCCGCTGGTTTCCAAATTTTACTATTCATTTCTGTCTTTTACTATTCTAGTTCATGTTTTCCGCTATGTTTTTTACTTTATCAATCCACCTCTTTTTTGTCTATATAGGTCTCGTTTAGTTTCACGTGGTTTCCAGATTGCTAAATCCCGTCAGCGCCCCTTCCGAGAGCCTCAAAGTTAGCAAATTTAATATTAAAACGAGGTAACATTGAGTCGAAAAACTTGGAAGAAAGTAACTTCTACCTCAGATCTATGTTCTACCAGAAGCACGTGTCTGGATCCGTCTATGCTAAATCCTATCTCCATTTGTCTGAGTTTTCTCTTGCCACAAGACATCTGTTACTTTCGTTCAATAGAGAATGTTATTTCGGATGTTGTCTCTTGTCTCTAAGTTAAATCTAGTTAATGGTTAAGCACTTTTTTGGAAAATAACATCACAATACACCAAATTACTGCACATTTTCGAACATTTCGGGGTCTAGGTCTTGGCTTTCCTCAAAAAGTGACAAACTATGCTACAACTATCCTTCAAGAAACAATTAAATCTAGTTGTTCCGTAGTTGCCTTTGTCAAAGCCTTAGTTTCCTATACATATGCAGTTAGTGGTAATATACAACTGTCATTATACTTAAGATTTTTGGCTCTTCGGTATATCCTTGTGTTTTAATATAACAAAGCCTGCATATGACAGTTGGAACCTTCATTTTACTTCGGCTGTTTTGATTTTGTCTGCCAATTTGGGTGGTGTAAACCGAGATATAAGTACTGGCTTACACTGTCTAGTGATCATTTTGAGACATATTTTCTTCAAATGTTCTTTCTAATAGCATCCTTTTAGTTCTTCTATGTCGACACTGGCCGGTACTACGTCAACTGTGCATCTCAAGTGACTCAGATCGACACAATCCACATTTCACACCTATATTTTCCCAATCCATCTGTTTAAATACAAGTTGGGTGAGATAGTGTCACCGTGTTTAATTTCCCCTACCAAGCGAAATTCTCTCTTTGTAGATACTTTGGATATATTTGATGAAGGTGATCTATTTTATTATCTTCTAGTGCAACCAGAAAAGCTCAGGTCTCAATGCTTCTAAAAGTCAAAGAATTCTAAGTGCAAAGGGATATTGTATTCTGTATTTTTTTCGATTAGTGTTCTGACAGTGAACGACTCGTTACAATTATGGTGAATAATTTGTATAGGTCCCTTCTTGTGCATCAGTATGACCTCGGGATTTTTCCACTTTTCAGGTATTATTCCTAAATATTTATGTAAAAGCAGTTGAAAGGATTCCTCGACTGCACTTCTTCGCGTTTTCAACATTTCAGAAGTTATACAGTATTCACTCGGAACTTTTTGTTATTCATTTGTCGAAGAGCACGTCTGATCTCGGAGGTCATCCGAGCTGAACTTCTCTATCATCGTTTCAGGTCTTTGTATGGTAGATGTATAGAGCTTTTCATAAACTATTTGGACACGCCCTAATAGCTTGATTCTTTTCTTTCACTAGGTTTCCTATTGACCCTTTGTATTCGTTATGCTTTGATAAACTTTCACCGTAGTTCTCTTATGTTCTTATTGTTTTCTATCGTTTCTGAGATTTTTTTATAAGCGTTTGGATCTGTTCGTATTTATGTATTCTTGTGTTCAAGCATCTTCCGTTGTGGAAACTTGTTTTTAGTCAGAAGTTCCCTGTCAGTAAACAGTGACATCTTTGCATGTATTTCTGTCACTGGAGAGAATATAGTCTCATTGTTTATCCGGAAGTCTGGGCTAAGCCATGTCCACTTTTGCTTGCTCTTTGTTATAGTAATTTAGACAGAATTAATCTCTCGTTGCTGGGGAAATTTTAAACCATGTAGTTTTTCTCCACCAATCTAAAGTCTGCTATGCATACGTTCTCACTACTACGTTTTGTAACTATTTAAGCGTTGGAGTCCCTAGTGACTATGTTATAGAAAGTGTTTTTTAGGTTCCTAGCATATATTATGTTGACGTAGAGTTGTTCTATAGACTCAGCTTAACGACATATTACACTCTTGAAAGCAAGAAGTTTACAAAAAGAAATCAAAAAGAATATTTATTTTCTGAATAAGGTAGACACTACCTTCGAATTTGTTAAACTTATGTAGATTCGTATGCAAATTAGAAGCATCTAGATCTTCAAAAGATTTTGGACTGGAGCTTTATCATTACATGCATGTTAAGAAATCTTTCTGCCTCAACACCAAAGAAGGGACAAAAGCCAATTAAAATTAATAACAGTTTTAAGAGAGTATTAGAATAAACTAATGTTAAAAATGTTATCAAATATCGGTATTCGAAATATTTCTGACAAATGAATGACCCCCCAAATTTTTGTTGGAAACACTCCTGGCAAAATATTCGATATAATAATTGGAAGATTGTTCCACCTAAAAGTTTTCGTCATTTGCCGGTTCAATCAAGTTCAGGGATATTAAAGAAAAGAGAGGACCAACAACCCTAGGAGAACTTAAATATTTAATACATTCTCTATTGTCCGCTGTCTGACAATTTTTTACACAACACCTTCGGGAAGGTTGTGATAATAATATATTAATCAAATAATTAAATTCACATTAAAAACAGAATATTTAATATTAAAGTTACTGCAACGCGTCCGAAAGATCAATACTGATTTACTACGTTGACTATTTTACCAGTAAACACTAACAGAGGTACACATGCTCTAAAAATATAATTCTTTTCATATATAATTACTCAATGTTTTTAGTTTTGACCGTCTGGCGGCGGCGGCACTGTCAGTTGTTTATCGTTGACAGTATGGACGTAAATAATGAATTTTTATTATATTTTATTTAATGTATGAAGCAATATTATAAATTAATATTAGCATTCTGCACTAAAGGTAGTCAGTAACTACTTAACAAACAGAGGAGAAAATGGTACCTAATCGTTTTGTCTTTGCCTATTTATCTAAAGATAACTATTTACATAAACAGAAATACACTGAGATTATACCTGTCCTTATTTGTATTTCAGACTTACAGGTTCTCATATGCAGCCTGTTGCTCATTTCTACGGATTTATCATTTGACACGTTCGTTTGTGTAAAAAAGAATTCAAAACGAAAAAATTCTGCAACAATTAAATACTTTTTTTGAACTCGGTGCGAAGTTGAACAGCAACTTTGGAAAAGTTCTGCTCATAAATGATGTAATGGCTTAATTGGATTAATTAACTGTTCGGATATTGGCAAAAATTAGGTAACTATTTTACTTTTGAAGCAACAGACCTTAATTTGACCAATCTCGTCCAATAAAATAGATTTGTTTCCTAAATATTTTTATATGTATTAAGAAAGTTTTGCATATGATTCCAACTAAAGTGGACACACTATATTGCAGACGATTTGAGAATCTCCAACTCTTTTAGGTCTGTTAATTATCAGACATTTGATTTATTCCAATTATAATGAAAGTATCTTCTACGCGAAATTTTGAGATTAAATCATTTCTCTCGTTTTTAAAAAAACGTATATTTGCTATACAATTTTTAGTAATATAGTATAATAATGATGAAGTTTTCAATTCCAGTAAACTTTGTTTGTTAACAATTTTAGATAATATAATAAAATAAAGGTACTTCACTTTAAGTAAAACAGATATTTTTTGTCGAACTTAGTATAGAGTAGAAAAAGTGAGATGAATATTTATTACATAATTTAAGGTGATATGGCGCAATAAGATGCAGTTTTCAATTCTCATTACTATTTTAGATATTATCAAAAATAAAGGTAGGTACTTCACTTTTGAGCATATTTCACACTTGCCCACAAATTTCGTATACAGTTGAAAAAGTGGCATGTGTGTGCAAATCTTTTACGAAGAATAACATTTTCTCTAAATACTTTCATAAAAAAGCTTTCCATTTGACTCCAACTTGTAAATTTAAATCCAATCTATTTTCAATTAATTACACACCGGGTTTCGAACAGACATTTGCCTATTTTAAGTTTTTGACGATTTTCTAAAAGTTATTTTAAACCGTTATTTAAAATGTTCTTTAAAAACTTATTTTTTATTGCAAATAAATCCATTTTTGTTTGTCTGGCAGCAATGACCTTAACTACTATTACTTCGGAGGCAGACATGAGTATCCGAAACATTGTGTATGCCTTTTTAACCGACTTCCAAAAAGGAGGAGGTTATCAATTCCTCGCGTATTTTTTTTCGCTTTTTTTTGTATGTATGTTACCTGATTTCTTCTCCTGTGGTGCACCGTTTTGAATGAATATGGTCTTGTTTAAGGGAGTATATATCCGGATTGGTGAAACTTCAAATTTTGGAAAAGAATTCTATTGGTAAAGTGATAAAATTTGTTAATGAACACATGCGTGCATAGAAATCGACCAATATCCCTAATATTTTAATCGATTTTTCGATAACTCCTTATGGACGTGAATAGTTTTTTAACGTTTAATCTATTAAGGAAGATCCTTAGGTGATCTCATATACTTTTTTGCGACGTGCAACTTGCAGTTTTACAGAAAATCGCCGAAAATTCCAACATTCTTATCAAAAATTTCATCGAAATGACATAAAGAACATTTCCTCATAAATATTTTAATTCCAACGTAATAGTGCGGTAATTTTAGGCACTGGAAGTTTTAATTGCGAATTTGAAAATTTTCTAGGTACATCTCAAGCATATAGGTAGTAAAGCATAGTATTTTCGGCTCCTTAAATCAATGAGTACCAAGCTCGTTTTGTTTGTATACCAGGCAAATACCTATTTAAATGCAAATTTTTCCATTTTGCGAATACGGTGCTTTTGGTTGTCACATTCTCTCGGCCTAATAGAAAATTCAGTGACAACACATGTCAAACTTTAAACTGCTATTTGATGCGTTTATAGACAGAGTGTTTAGTTATAGCAAACAAAATCACAAAGTAAAGTGATAGAAGGAGTTGCATTTATATGAAGATTGAAATATAGGACGGACTTTAACGATAGTGGTCCGTAGGCAGCCGTATATACAGGATGGTTGGAATATAGGGTGGACTGGACGTTTTGGTGGTATAAAAATGTTGGAAAAATTAAAATTATATAAGGTGATTAAAAAACTGTTATATTATGTGGACATAAGCAACTCATATACAGGATGGTTGAAATATATGCTGGAGTTGAATTATATTTATACAGTGTGATTTTAAAATATGTTTCTCTTATAACCCATAAGAAGTGGCATAACGTGTGGAGAGGAATTAATGTTACACAGGGCGATAATATAAAATGTTAAAAATGAAATAATTTATGGGCTAGCCCACAAGGAGTTATATACTATGGTTGAAATATAGGACGGATTTGACTCCGTAAATATGGGATGGATTCTACTCCGTCCTATAGTTTACAGAAGGCGGCTAACAAATTTATGCTTGTCCGTGGGCAGTCGTATGTACAGGATGGTTGGTACATAGGTTGGAGTGGAATTATCTACAGTTATATAGGGTTGTCAAAAAAAGTTGAAAAAAGGTTACATGGCGTTGTCCATAAGGCATAAATATATTTTGGGCTTATTAAGTCAACGCATACTAGTACATTTTGTTCGTAAACATTTACCTGTCAATTTAAATGAAAACGTATCATTGTGTAATGTTGAGGCTTTGGATGTTACCTGGTCCTGTCTATTAAGGTTATACATACAAAATAAAAAACTAAGAATGAAAACTACCTGAGTTCAAAAAAACTAAAAAGTTGAAAATAAAACATTTTTTAAAAAATATATAACCGACTTCCACCTATAAGTAAAAAGCTCAAAATAATTATAACAAAATACAACTCTAGCAAATAAATTACACATACAATGTTGTTAGGTACCTACCCAGGAAGTAAAAAATGTAATCATTAAAAGGTGCTCATTCTGTAAAAATTAATTACCTACCAATCTAGTATATTTTTGAAGTCGGTGCCAAGCAACAATCAAGTTTGATGAATTAGTAGATAAGTACGCAATGAAGGATTTTAGATTTGCTTGGCACCGGCTTCAAAATATACTAGATTGGTAGGTAATTAATTTGTACAGAATGAGCACCTTTTAATGTTTACATTTTTTACTTCCTAGGTAGGTACCTAACAACATTGTATGTGTAATTTATTTGCTAGAGTTGTATTTTGTTATAATTATTTTTAGCTTTTTAGTTATAGGTGGAAGTCGGTTATATATTTTTTTAAAAATGTTTTATTGATTTACGTGTTTATTCTCTTCACTGTGCTACGGCGGAAAAAATCGGGGAGAGCAGTTGCTAATAATAAAATCCCAAAGATAAAACTCTTTTATAATAAATGTTCAAAGCCTTATTGTTTAACATGTTATTTTGAAAAACATACATCTAAATTGAAATAACGACCTCTTGGATATTATTTTATTTAATTCTTTTAATGTTAGACATTCCGAGTCTCTAACCCGAGTCCCGACATATAAACCAAATAATAGTCTATATTGCCCAATACATTCTCTAACAGATCCCATATATTTTAAATGGATCTGTCTGCCACACGCAGATATATGTGGCCAGAAGTGTGACCTGATGCGACGGACAGCGTATGTTCCCCAGGGCCACACGTAAAATAAAAATTATATGTAAATGGGGGACAACCCATGTGTCACTGAAATAAATATGGGCCCACTACAGGATCCCCTTTAACAGAATTCAGTTGATACAATCCAAATTTTTTGATCCTGAATTATCGCTGAACACATTTAAATAAACCAAAAAAAAACCTATATTGGCACAAACTGAGAACATCCTTCTTTTTTAAGTCATTTAAAGTCATATATAATATACAGATGAATTGAGACCTATAGTTTCTCACAAGCCATGACATGTCGCCTGTTGTTCATTACCACAGATTTATTATCTGAAACGTTCGTTTGCGTAAAAAATATTTATTCAGTCGACATCGTGCGTCATCTTTAAAGGCTGTTTTCATCATGAGTAATGGCAATATGTAATATAATAAAAAAATTCCAAAACCTCGTACGTGCCTGAAATGGTAATAAAATTTTAACTTATTTAAATGTACGGCGAAGCTTCGGTTGCGCTTGCTTGGCGGCTGATGCGTTCCGAGAAATGCCGTTCTTTGCTGAAACTATATTCATATAATTTAAATAATTTATGCATTAATAATAAATATGGAATGTTGCACATGTGCGGTTTCGAGAGTTTTTTAATGTGATCAAGAAGCTGAACACGATCTTTAAAACGGGAAAAAATAGAAATTACACGATTTTTGATAAGAATTCTGAGAGCAATTATATTAAGTCTAAATGAAAGAAACGGCTATAGAGAACATCCCTTGTATTATACTTCAGAAAAATTTTCTGATCATAATTTTTTTTAGCCAAACGAAACCTAAACTTAGAATTTCCACAATAACACAAAAATTGAAAAAAGATAAATTTTGACGAGTCTAATAATGATACCTTTTCAATATTCAAACACTAAGTAAATCTATAGACCAGAGATTTTTAAGTTTCAAAATTTAACAGCAAACCGCTTACCTACACCATCACGTAAATAAGAGTTTATCCACCACAAATAACATATTTTTAACAACAAACTCGCAAAAATAAATATTTGAGCGTTAATAACTCCATAAATGCGGAAAAGTTATTTTTCAGGAAATCGCTGGAAAAAGTGGTATAAAGTGTTTTTTTTTCAAAAATGTATAACTTTGTTTTGATAAAACTTGTAACATTAATCTGTCTCCAATAGCCTAAGGTTAAGTTTAAATTCCGCCTTTTTAATGTAATATTTACTATTTTAAACCAGTTTCCCGGCTTTATAAGAAAAAATTAAGATTAATAAATTGAAGTACATTATATTAACTTTAAAATACATTTACTATATTACGATCGGACTGGTCTAGGTAATACTGCGCGTTTAGCAAAATATCTCTGCCAACTATTTAAATTACAAACTTTCAAAAAATGCTTATTCGGCAGTATTCATGTTGAGCCCATATATACTTAACATCACAAACTATCATGTCGCAGTTGTTCCATTTCCAGAAAGTTATTATTTACATTATTTACATTTTACCTGTTTTTCTGACTTCTCTGAGTAACAAATGATCCAGTAAGCAGTTGCAGTTTGGGTGAGGGTTTAAATAAAAGTTTGGTGTTAGGGTGCAAAACTGTTGTTATATTTATGACTCGCCAAGGGTTCCACAGGCATTTCCATTAGGATGGATACAAAAAGTTAAAAAAAAAGGTTGCATATAGGGTAGACCATAAACAGTTGCATTCTACTATATGGAATATCTGAAATATGGGGAGAAGCAAGATTAAAGTTTTAGAGTGGGTTTAACACAATTTTAGAAAAAGCTGCATATAAAGGTTGATTAAAATATAGAGCAAAGAGAAATTTTACTTTAAAATGTGGTTAAAAACTATGAGAAATAATTTTTATACAGCGTAGACCATAACCAGTTGCAAAGCTGAAATATAGGGTAGAGAAGAGTTATAGTCAGGTGTTCAAAAAGTTATATTGAGTGACAAATAAACAACAGCATATACAGGATAGTTGTAATATAGAGTGAAGTAGAGTTACAGTTATTCAAGGTGATTCAACAAAAAGTCGAAAAAAATTGTTATATAAGGTGGCTCATAAGTATTTGCAGTTTGGGTGAAATATATTCGGGATTGGTGGATTCATAGTTAAGTAGGGTGGTTCAAACAAGTTAGAAAATTATTTAAATGGATAATCCATATGTTTCATAAGTTATTTCTTTTTGCGAAAGCTTTAATATTCCATACGCGGGTGAAACCGCGGGTAACGGCTAGTATGTAATAATCTCAAATTCCCTTGTCTTACCTGTACTGCCATCTAGTTGAAATTAGTAACATGATATTACCTGTTTTTGTGATTTTGAAAATGACCTTGATTCTTGCATCTAAATACGAACGAACATTTAATGTTTTTGTGTTTACAAATTCTGGAGGCAGTTTCTTTGGTTTCTCCTAGCTTTTCCTACTGTTGTCCTAAATATTTTTAACCATTTCTCAAAATTGGACGACGAGAACCAATTATCAATTTAGCAACTGCTGCTGAGATTATCACAATGCATCTACAGATTTCTGTTTACTTTAGGTTCGTTCCATCAACCGATTGTCGACTGATCGGCAATTGGTTAATGCATCGGTACATGAACCGTTTATTGCGCAACTCGATCCATGTAGCACTCGGTGGCTGCACCACCGATTCCACCCTGAAGTGGTGATCGAAATTACCGTACATTAACTGATTGCGAATCAATCGCCGTGACACTTGGAACACGAAACTGAACCGTTCACTAAACGGTTATTGTTTTGAAGGAACGCTATTTTTCTTGTGCGCAGGTAGGCTGAAGGAACGAACCTTTTATCTTGTTTATTAAGGCACACCATTCACCTAAACACCGAATTTGAACCAAGCCTACAATTTGCTGCTAATTAATTGCCATAAAACAATTATTGCTCCGATCTTTTGCGAGATGTCCCCAGATGTAACGCAAATGATTGGTGTTCCTTGCACCAGAATTAATTGCTAAAATATGGTACACCAACATCTTCCTAACCACTTCATTTTATCAACGATTAATAACAATGCATACAATTCTCTACAATTTGTATTAGAAAGACATGTTTTATACCAAATAGTGTCCCAATTTACCCTTTTATATCTTCATCACGGTAAGCTGTAAAAAAATATTAAATTACAAAGTTCTCGAGATATTTGCAAAAATCTGCATATTTAGCTCAATTCAGCTAAATTGCTCCAGTCAAATATTAGTCGGGTTTTAAACATCTTCAAACTTTAGATTAGAAACTTCAACTTAGTAGGACTTTCTTTTCTTACTGAAACATTGAAACAGTCACATTGTTCAGTATGGATGAAAATATTTTGAAAATTAAATTGTTGTCTGAAAATTTGTTATATCAAGTTAAAAGTTTTTAATTCGTTATTAGGTAAGAACAATGATAACATTCGTTTCAATAGGACTTTAGAAAATAATTTAATTAATTAAAGTCTAAAGAATATAATTTACTTTTAGATTGCAACATATCACTTGAACAATCGAGTATTTCCACAATATTGTGATGAAAGATAAACAAAAGATAAAGCATACTGCGGAACAAAATGAATCACATTTCATAAATGTCACGCGAGGAAATTGAACCGATAAATCAAAAGTTCCGATTACCAAACGAAGCGGACTCTTACGATATCGGTTCCGAATATTTTCACACACTTTTGCGGTTTTTGCCAAACAACTGATAAGGAATGCCGCATTTCCGTATCACGAATCGGTTTTCAATTTTTTTTCTCTATCCTTTTTAGTCTGTAACGCGATACTTTATGAGAGACAAACAACAATAAAGCTATATTACAGAACAAAGAAATGCTAATGCATTTTGGTAAACTATATATAAAACTGATCAATAGTGGTCCTAATATAATCAGCTTTTAGCAATTTTGATGTCTCATAATGCCTACTGTCTTGTTAAGAAGTATGACAATAACATTGGGTGTATTTTTTCTAACGATTCTGTGAAAATATTATTCATGATGACAAAAAAAATTATCGTTTAAGTTTGAGCCCTTGCTACCGTTACGACTATTGCTTATTTACCAGTTATCGTATTTTTTTAACCAAAACTCGTAAGTCATCAATCTCAAATTTTGTATATGAAGGTAATTAAATTCCTTTTATAAAGCTCGCTTAGCAAATTGTCGCAAAACGAACTGTTTCCTTGTATTCGTGCCTTAAACATAGATTTGTTGTTTCAATTTTTTGTTTGGCTTTTGGATTTTGTAACTATCCGAAATATGAATATTTTTATTGATCAAAATACTTATAATTAAATGAAAATTAAAAAAAGTTTCTTAACATTTTTCATTAAAACTCCTTTAAAAATTATTAGACGATGAAATTAATTCAAAATTACTCTTGAGTAACGAACTTCCGCCCAAAAACATAAATAACAAGTTCAAGAAGTTACCAGAATGGCGCTGATGTAGAAAGCGGGTACAATGAGAATTGCTGAATAAAAAATAATATTAATGTTAAGCCACTTGTATTGTCTACTTTTCACAAAGGATATGTGAAATATAGATATTTTTCTTAAATATGAGATATTCTGCAGTTTAAAATCCACCACCTTGCTATATCAGAGCCATCCTAATTTAATGAATTTCGACTGACACTTTTTATTTAGTACAACAAATTTTATATTTTAATTAAAAATTACCTTACGCATCATATGTACCTTTTTATACTTACATTAAGTCTAAATTAAACATTATTATTAATACTTGAATCGAAACAAAATAGTGATAATTATTTTAATTCTCCAGAAATTTAGATCCATTACTAAGAATGATACTAAGAACGAGAAACAGAGTATATTTCGTAAGAATATTTTACTTCCATCTCTGAGTCTCAAATGACTGCCGCTCTTTTTCAAAAAAAATATTGGGATTTACAATAATTGTTATGGTACGTTTGTCAATTCTTTGCCAAATTTCCTTTGAAATTATTGTGATACAGTCAAGAGTTTCCATTTTATAAGGTAAAAACACTTATGTGCCACTTCAAGAGGGCATTGATTGATGGTTGTTAAATTTCACCGAAAAAAAGTTTCATGAAATTTTTAAATTTAATTCATACACAAAATCTTCAACTCAGCTGTTAAAGAGGTATAATAAGACAACATCACATCATAGAATTTTATGTTTTCTTATTGACAAAAGATAAACCGACAAATTGTTACCTTTTTACTTTATAGAATACAGTATAAAAAATAATAAAAGGTTTCCATCGAGGCAAGGTTTCTAGCAATATTACAAACCGATCTATTTTAGTAAAAACAAAAGACTTTCAAACTATATTATTTGTAAATCTAATAGTTCGTTACTCCTGAAGTTCACCAGTCACTGGGAAGCACTTCAGACAGCGTGTAGACATATGGGGTCCACATGAGTTACGACACGTCGGAAATACGCTTACACTTTGCGTACATAGATGTGAGTGTACGCAAGAAGATGAGTCTTTATTTTTATTTCCATACTATCGGATGGTTAAAATTTAACGCTAATCAAAGACGGAAGTTTGTAATTGCGGTTATTAACCATAACAGTTCAAAGACTTGCTTCCTTTGCACCCACTAGCGTTGGTAATACCACGAATATGAGAAACTTATAGAAAATAACTACGAACGACGAGAAGATCGGACGTTATCATAAACAACTTAAAATTACGTTAGAATTAACATTTGTTAAAAAAAGAGCGGCATTGCTTTGAAACTGAACGATGAAATGTACTTCCCGTCTCTCGTTATCTCCTTGTCTCTGTTTCTCTTTTTTTTGTGTCATTCTTAGTAATGGACATTAATTTTAGGAAACTTAAAGTAGTAATATTATAACAATATATGATATGGTCACTTTAATTATAACGAATTATTTAATTGAAATTTTATTTAAATATCAAAACATCTCCAGACTATTTAGAATAGAATATAACCTAATGCATATTAAAACACGTACGTATTTGTTTTTGAACACATATGAATAATGACCTGGATGACCAAGCGTCTCTCTGGAAGTCGAAGTTCCACCAGGTATTTTTTATTATTTTTCCTCACTTACCTAACAGAAAATAATTTATTTCCTATGAAATATTTATTATAATTATGAAGAAAAAATTTAAATTCTGCCATGCCAGTCCTAAGCCTCACCGTGCAAGAGGTGAGAAAGTGAGGAGTAACAATCTCGTTAAAAAACAGTGTTTATAGGATTACAGACAAAGCTGCTGCCTCGTGGTTATAGATTCGACCGTCAAAGTCTAGGGGAAGCCTCGATAACAAATTACTTGGCCTTCTATGTTGAGATTGAATGGTTGTGTTAACATCCCAGAAATCCCACAAAAATATTCCCACAATTTTTGTTTATGCTCTTGAAATAATATGAAGGATATGCTCTAAGGTATATGAGAAGTAAATATATGCTCTAAAGTCCGATATTAAGGAATTTAGAATTAGAGTATTTAATCTAAACTCAAATATTATTCAGAGGTGTTTAAAATACGAACTTGGCCAGCAGACAAATGAAATGGCAACTTTTGTAACTAGTAACCACAGCTGGCAACGTTGCCCTTTTTTGTGGCGTTCTGACTTATGACGTACGTCAATTCAGTAATTTAAAATATCCTAAACAGAGAACCAGAATGGCTTTTAGAACAAAAAGCAAATTTTCTGCTGATACTATATATTAATTGGATGTTATATTTGTTTATTTACTACATATTACTTATTTTTTATAAAAGAAGAGATTTTTAGTATATAACCTGGTCCTTGCTTTTTATACAGAAAACTAATCTGTATGGGTATTTTAAAATCAAGGAAGTATTAAAACGAAGTCTCGCTAGAAACTAGAAAGTCTAATTTTTTGATTTCACTACCATATTGATTTATTTTATTATACGTGAGTGTGGATCTCTGTTAGAAAGTTTTCTCTTCAATAACAAATACTGATATAGTTAAGAGGCAAATGATTTTTTTTAGTTGATGCAATAATTACTTTTACACGAAACTCTTAAACTTTTTCAAAATTATTCTTATCCTCTTATGAATAATTTTTTAAGTCAGTTGCAGTATATAGCAAAAGTCCACCAACAACGGTATTCTGTTTTTGGACAGGCTCCTCATCAGTTACACTATCCTAGTGTTTCATCGTCAGTTTAAACTATTCATACTTCAATTGTGACCGGACTTCTCAGTCAAAAGCCATGTGTATGTGTGTGTGATGACAGCAGCCTGGCGACGAATCACATCCGAGTTTCATCGTTCATTTTTCGAACGACGTGTTTCATCGCCATTATGAAAACTGACGCGAATCATCGTAATGTATGGAGAGAATAGTATGTATATTAAATTTAAATTTTCTCATACAGTTCCACTGATTGATTACGAAGGCTGACTTAGACCCTAAGATGAAACGTTTCTGACTTTCCAAAGGTGTAGAGTGGAACTTATTCTCAAAAAATATAAATCCTCCAGAAAATATGTTTTTAACCTCGAACTGCTAGTACCGCCCTCTGATTCCTAGGTTCGTTTCCCAATTGCTAGTTTATAGATAAAAAGACAAGGTCCATTCAAATATAACTGAACCTATGACAAATAATATTTTATATTTAAGAAGACAATACTAATATTCTTTTTTTTATTGTTTTCTTTATGTTCTCTTGAGTAAACATTTAACCTCACTTTTAGAACAAAAAACTCCTACTCACAGGTTCAGATTTTGTAAATCTTATTATTTGATGGCAAGTAACAAAAAAATTTATATTTTAGTTTTTATTGGGCACAATTACTTCAGAAACATTCTTACAACATTCTAATAAATTTTTCAAGTTAATTTTTATTTCTATGAAATATTTGTTGACCTTCGTTTTAAGGAGGCCCCTGAGTTTAATGCTCAGTGCTCACTAATTTTGTTATGATAATTGTGAAGTAACACTTTACCAAATATATTAGTAAAAAAATTGCCATAAATGTTTGAAAACACTTAAAGTGAAACGTTAAGAAACAATTGCTATTGTTCCGTCCGTTCGGCGTTTGTGTAACATAACAATAACGACTTTTCTTGTTTCTCAACTGGTGATACAAACAAGTTCCGCGTAAACTTATTAGTAATGGAATAAACATTATGGTTGTTTTAAAAGTTTATAGACAATTGGGCAATATATGGATGTTAATTTCTCAATTTCCTGTTGTAGGGAAAGAAATCCTGAGTTATAAATTCTGATTATATGTCATATATTTCTCCTGAAACAGCTAAATTTTGAAAATTGTAAATGGAGAACAAATTGTTGTAAAGCAAGTCCGAAACAATGCCCGAATTACTGGTTGTGTGTACTGAAATTCTTTCCCACAGATATTCTGAGAGAATATTAACAACCAGTATTCCTTTACTTAAATGGTGTTTTGTATATTGTGTTGTGCTTATCTGTATTTGCAGACGTTTCAACTCCGTTGTCAATCAGTACACAGCAGTTGACAACAAGTCCAGAGTTGTAGTTGAAACGTCTCCTAACACAGATAAGTATAACACAGTATACAAAAAAAAACTATTTATATATAGGTATACTGGTTGATCATATTCTAGACTTCTCTATATCTGTGGGGGGCAATTTCTGTACAGATAACCGATAATTGCCTTACTCCACTAATCTGAAGAGAGACACCAAATGAACAGACAAAATGAAGTTTTAATAATTTATTTTAAAAGATGGAGGGAGATCTATATCGTGGGCTGGTGAAGAGTTAAAACAATGGTGAATCTCAATGCCTACTTACGACTCCATATCCAGGGTAAGATAAAAGAGTTTTGGTAAAAGTCAGATGATATTTCCTTGGGACCGATTGTTCGAGGAAGAAGGAGAGAAACTATTAAATTAACATCATTAATATCTGGTGCCTGGGCGGCTTTATATATTAATTGTAACTAAATGCCAGGTACAATATTTGAAGATATTGAATCACATATAACCCAAAACCAAAATCAACAGTATGAAACCTAATAAAAATTGTTCACTATCGAGTTTTTATCAAGTTTCCAAAGGGCCTTTTGTAACTATTTTTTCTGTATAGCAATGATCCATGAGAGAGAGAGAGAGAGAGAGAGAGAGAGAGAGAGAGAGAGAGCAGTTTGCCACCTAAAGTTTTATGAATAGCATTATAGAGACCGAAATGCACAAAATGATCAGAGTAATAAGTTAGGAGACATATCGAACCAAATTGATGAGTATGCTAGTACATGTGCATGATTGTAATCAGTCTCCAAGAGGTTTTCTCCGAGGAATGACAGTCCCATTACATCAGAGTAGAAGGTTTCAACTTTGAACACATCAAACTAATTTTTACAGACGAATAAAATGTATTGCTCTTGACCCTTCAGAGAAAGAATGACTATTCTAGCTTTAACCAAGATCTATCACAGCCTTAACTTTAGATCAAATGGGTTACTGAAGTGTTCTTGAGGGCACATTTTACTAGCAATTAATTGATATGATGAGAGCTACCTCCTTCATTCCTAGTATATTATGCACCTTCTGAAAATTAGAACAAAACTATTTTATAATTTTCGTTGTAAGGATGGAAAATGTATTGCTAATTAGTTGCAAACGAAAAAAAATATTGCTCCAGTCCGATCCAAGAAGCTATGGGTATTCTAGTTTTAAAAAACAACTGCCATAGTCATTTTTTTAGAACAAACGGGTTATTAGAGTGCCCTTGGGGGCATAAATTATTGCTAATTAATTAATATGAAACTGGTAGTCTAATTCACTTCACTTAAAGCAATAAATATTATCTTTACTACAGAAAATACAGGAGTATTTGTGTTTTCTATATATCAGGATGTTAGCAGTGAAATTGGTATTGAAGGGGGTAGTCTGGTGCCACCTGATTACACAGCAATAAAATATGCAGAGTTCTGCTGCCACAATTCAGCACAGATCGACTAGATCGGTAATAATTGGCCGAACGTAAAGTGCGCGGTAATGTAGTTAGTTTAATAATAAAGATTAATGAAGTTTTGTAAATAAAATTATTTGAGGTTAAGTCTAATAAAGTAAAGTTTAAAGTAAAAGTATTACTATTCAAACCCAGCACATGACCATTTTATTTATACAGTGCTAGTTAAAAATCCCCTCCCCCTCGTATCTGTTGAACGGTTATACTTACAGTAATGAAATTTGGAAGGTGAAAATAAACATTTGTAAACTTCTCTACTAATGGTAATGGATGCAGTAACAATAACAGTAACAATAATAGATGACGTCACAGAGCCAACTGTGGCCACTAATTTTATATAAGACTCTATGGCAAGTGGTAGCTCATTTGAAAGGTATTGACAATACCTACTCAGGCATATTAATTTGGTTTGGGTTTAGGCCAATTTTGATCAATAAATTAAACGAATACTAAAATTATTATTTCACATTTAATTAATGAAGATGCCAAAATACTTTACAAAGTAGCAGCTGACTTTTACTAATTGGTGAATGTAGAAAGAATCCCAATAAAGCAAAAATTAATTCAATGAAAATTACCTAAAACTAGTACACCAATTTTCAGATGACGACCTCTACAAAAGAGTGGAATTCTATGAAGTTATTATAAAATTAATTGAAAGCAACACAGAAAAACCATCTGTTTTCGTGATGAAAGTACTTTTGGAGTGATACAAATCCGCGCACCTTTCGTGAAAAACATAGTCAGTTTCCAGAAAAAGTGAATGTTTGGGCGAGCATTTTGATAAATCACAAATGGACCTGTTTTTCTCAATACAAACTCAACTAGTCATGTGTATCTAGAGCTCTTACAAAATGCAATTGGTCCGCTACTTCTTGAACTTCTAGAAGGTAATCTAGATGAATTCGGCAATTTGCACATTTTGAATACTTGCTGTAAGAATTCCTTCAAATAATTTCAGCGTAAATGTGAAATAAAAACTGTAGTATTGTTCCCCCAAATTGTCCTAAACCCAAGCAAAATTAATATAGCAGAATAAATATTGTGAATACCTTTCAAGTGAGCTATTACTTGCCATAAGGTCTCATTTAAAATTAGTGACCACAGTGGCCCTGTGGCGTCGTCTATTATTATTAACGAGTAGAGCTACTTGTTCATAGATAGCGCCTTTTCAAATAATTTATTTTTAATTTGCTTATTTTAAAAGAAATAAATAAAGATTTTTTATATATTCTGCACATCTACGGCACATTACCTTTCGAATGGTATACGTTTCATTACCCTCCTTTCAAAACAAAGGTCGAAAAAGGGGTAGTGGGTTGTCGCCTTTGCGTATTAATAATATTATGATATGATGTCTTCTGTTACCACTAGCAGTGAAGTTTACAGCCGTTTATTTCCACCCCCAAATTTCATTAATGCAAGTATAGCCATTCATAAGATACGAGGGAGGGTCCCTCGTATCTTATGAATGGCTGACACTGTATGAATGTCTATCCCAAAACTTCTGCTACTTAGTTCCACGCATAATATTAATTCAATTAGAGGATCATTAATTGATTTTTTTAAACAACAATGAATTTTAGATTACTTTTATGTTTTTTTGGGGAATAACACCACAATAGAAATAAAACTACGTATATTGCAGGAATACCAAACGTTTCAAAGTCTATTCTGACTTCGTTGTCAATGGCTTTATATTTATTGATGTGATTGCGAAAGTTTTATTTCTATTGTGGTGTTATTCCCCAAAAAAACATAAAAGTAATCAAGAATATGCCACAAACAACGTTTAGAAGACAATGAATTTTAGCTTCAGACTTTTGAGTCTTCATTTATTACCCAGTTGGTTTATCAAATCTAAACCTTTGTAAAATGTAATTAATTAATTAGATAAAGATAAACATACATTAATTTTAAAATTGCAAAAACTCGGAAACGTGTTAAGCCTTCAACTTTTCTGTAAGGCTGGATACTGAATTCAGTACGTGCGTTCTTTCATCCAAAATGCAATTTAGCTCGTGTAAAAACCGAATAGAAACGTCACACTCTTTAACCCCGTGAGAACAGAGTCTTTTAAAATGAAACTCCTGCATTAGAATAGTGTTTTATTGTAGTTCTTAGTAAAAACTTTCGCGTGCACCGTTACGAAACGTGCTAGGCAAAACAACTTGTTTTATAACTCTCGTTGATGAAGCTGCTCGAGGAAAATGAACGAGGTATGTCTCAAGACACAAAAGATTTGCAGTGCAAGAGATGCCACTGCAGTGCGCTGCCGATGTAGACGAGGACGATGATGCAAAAGGTCCCTTTCGAAATTGAAGATGCACGGTCACGAAGTGCGAGAATGTTTTAATATTATGTTACAATGTTTACAAGTTTCTCGTCTCTCCTCGTTTTTATTTGATTTCACGAGAAACTGTGAAGAGCGTGCTCGGAAAAGTTCTTAGAGAGTTATAGAAGAGTCGTATAGTTTTTGGGGACGTCGCCCGCTTTGACGAAGTATCGATTTACATTTGATTATTTCAGAGTCATATTTTACGATATTGTGTTATTATTCCTTGCCTTAACAGCAAGAAGTTTAAGGCTTGTTGGCTTTTTTGACCTTTTACTGTCGATTCGAGAAATGCTATGATTTTCGGAACATTTATAATAATATACTGATGGTATTGAAACAATTACACTTTGATAATAACAATAATTTGTAAAAACTGCAAAAGAAATAGGAAGTATTTGTGTTTCAAATAATGTTTTCATGCGGTACTAGCAATTTCAATACAAACCATTAACACACGAAAAGTGTACTGTTTAATGTTTTTATTACAAGAAATAATGACAATACAAAATGTCTTACAAAGGTTATTTTACGCCGCCACATTGAAAAGGGGTTTAACTGGATTAAATAATGTTATGCCAGCACACCAACAGCATGCCACTGCAAGTCCTCGAAACAACTAGAAGTTCTTTAATGTACTATAAAAAATAAAGCCAGGCCACAAGCAGCAGGTGATTGAGACACAAAACAGTCAAGGCTATGGATTTTTTTCGTAAGATCCAACGTTCTAGTCATACGAGAATTTTCACTAGGCAATGAAAGCGAATGGATTTATCCAAATAGAAGGGGATGGGTATATAAATAAATCAGAAGATAAGACACTGACAGTTTTAGTCTATGCAGTGCCAGTCAAAAGTCCGTTCTCTACCTCGTATATGTTGATGAGTTATACTAATGAAATTTGGAGGGAGAAACTAATGTTTACAAATTTCTCTACTGCTGGTAAGAGATACCTACTCAGCAGTATGAATTATTTCCCTTTTAATGAATGAAGATTGTTCATTTCGTCTCCGGTTAGTTGTCAAAAAATGTCATTTTTATTCTATTAGCAAAGTTCTTGTAAACAATTTTATACAGTAAACTTTCAGATGACGACCCATAAAGAAAACCGGAATCCTGTGAAGCTATGAGAAATAAAATTAATCGAAAACAACACTACAAAAAAAAAATTGTTTTAGTGATAAAAGTACTTTTTCCCTTAATGGAAATTGAATACACAAAATGTACGATATTGGAGTGACAAAAATCCACACCAAATTTTGTGAAAAATAAAAGTTTGGTCAGGCCACATAATTGACCTGCTGTACTCAATGCAAGCTTAACCGGTGAAGTTTATCTGGAGATGTTACAAAAGGCAATTGAGTCGTTAATTCTTGAAAAATTTGAAGAAAATCCAGATGAATTCGGCACTTATGAAATAACATTTCAACAAGATGGTTCTCCTGCGCATTACGATGGTGCAGTAGAACGTTACCTGGATGAAGAATAACGTGATAGATGCATTGAACGGCGAGGTCCCATATAATGGCTAGCTCGGTCACCGGACCTAACTGCATTGGATTGATGCTACGGAACCCGACCATAATGCAGGGCAGTTTCAGCTGATGACACATTCAAAAGAGCAGGGCAAGAATTTGCTAACAGGATGCATTTATGTTAGCAAGTAGAAGGAGTACATTTTGAACACTACCTATAAGCATTCCTTTAATTAGATTGTTAATGAAAAATAATAATTTAAGTATTTATTTAATTTATGCATCAAAACTAGCCTAAATCCAAACAAAATTAATATGACTGAGGAGGTATTGTCAATACCTTTCAAATAAGAAAACAGCCTACAGTGGCCCTGTGACATCATTTATTGCTATTACCACTAATAAAGAAGTTTACAATCGTTTATTTTCACCCTCCAAATGCCGTTAGTGTAAATATAACCGTTCAAAAGATACGAGGATGTCTTGAGTTATTAGTGGATTATCTGATTGAATTCTCGTTGAGGAAGTTTTGTGAATTGTAACCTCTTAAAGATATGTGTATGTAATAAATAAATTGCATTTCGTAACAATGAATAGCTAACCACATGTCGCCAATGTCGTTGATGGTTCTGATCAATTCCTACAAATAAACCTGGTCCTAGACCAGTTATTGAGATCTTTCTATCACATCTCCGGATATCACCCTTGTCTACAGATTGTGCCACATATGATCAAAAGAACGTAAATCCGGGCTACGTGCAGGCTATCCAAAAATAACTACTGCAATTACGCATATTTGAATGTTATCATGCATCAGGACAAAGTGATTACCAACAGGATCGTAAGTAACGACAGGTGGCTCTAAAATCTCTGTAAAATATCAATGAGCATTTAGCAGTTCTACATCGAACAGTGGTCTTGGGAGGGATTCAGCCACACCACATGTTAGAGCCTCCTAAAAATTTGCATGACCTATCTACCATTGTCTTTTCCATATTCAAGTCAACGAAAACTATGTTGATAAATGCTACAAAATCTGAAACGTTAAATCTTATATATGTTTTAAGACTGAATACGTAAATATTACCTGTAAAAAATGTTGACTTGGTTTAGGATACTTTGTTCTATTCTACTTTAACTTTTCCAATATATAGTTTTACAACCGCAGAAGGTACTTCGAAGTTCATATGATTGTCGGATCTGAACTGATTAGTTATAAAATACCGTTAGCAATTTACTTTTATTTTTTTTTATTTATAGCTTTTTTGATAATAGTTTATTGCAAAACGTATCTCTCCGAAGAATTTCACCTTGTATAAGGATTTATTTTATATAGATATTTTATATTAGATTGAAGTATTTTCAATAGCAACAGGTATGGCCCCAAATCGTATCCTTTTTATTATTTGTCTCTGCTAAAGACACTTTTTTTATGATAATACCAATAATTAATGTTGTTTGTCACCTTCACTAGTACTTCAGTAGCCAATTTGTTCTCAGAAAAATATATTGTTATTATTTACAAATTTTTTGGCTGTTATGTTTCTGGGGAGTGTTCTGGTTTTTTGGTTTAAGGTAAGTTACAGCTTATCCCAAGAAAAAGAATTCTGTAGATTTCTGGAGATACTCATACCAGTATGAGTTTATCACAGTTATATCATTTTAGCAAAAAATGTTCTTTGGATATCAAATTTCTATTATTATTGTTGTTTGGGTTTAACCTCCATCAAATGAATTTTATTTCTAAATTATAATTAAGTCACGTTTTATGCTATCATTTTACAAACATGATGTCATCGAAAAAGATAAAGATTGTTTATCTTTCATATCTTATTCATAACATAATCCGCTAAAATGAAAAACTCTAATACCAAATTCGTTTCAGTTTCCAAAAATATCGGTGAACAAATCAGAAATCTATACCAACAACGTAATTTGCAATTAGAGAATTTAAATTATTAAACCACACAGAAATCTCTCACACAATTTTCTATGGTAAATTGTTGTTCCATTCCTAATGAATAAATTATACAATTTATTATTCATAAACAGCTGTGACGACTTGATTTATTTGTATTTCGAATTCACTATAGTTTCGGGTATTTCCATTTATGGTTTAATAAAAAATCGTCTAAACACTTGATGTGAAAATGGAAATATTATAAAGAAATTTAAGTAATACGTAAGAATTTATTTAATATTACATATTTGAATTTGAGGCTGTTTCTTGTAACGAATTGCGACTACGTGTTAGAGTAAATGTTCCTTCACACGATTTTAGAAGTCATGTAACGTTAACACAGCAAGAAACGAAAAAATATTCACCATTAAAGAAATCTCATAGTACAGCTAACTGAAAATAAAGGCAGCATAAAAAAAGAAATATTAATGTATATACAGGTTTCAACATTTTTTGATGAATTTGATTACATCTTGATAAAAACTAAACTTGAAAATTGTTATATACACTTACACTTATTTCTGTAGAGGTAAATTATTGAAATTTCTTTCAGTATTCTGGCAATTATTGTGTGTTGAGTTACTTCGCCAATATTGTATTAAAAGTGCAAAGGTCTATTACACATGATCATTTGTCGCTGAGTGAATTTGTTCTCATACAGTTTTTAATTTCTAGCTTTTCAAACTGATGCTTTTGTGTGACTTTATTTTACTAAATGAATCTGCTTTAAAATATCTGACATAATAATAGTAATAGTATGATTGTAACATATACAGTGTAAAGCTGTTGTTCTATATATCATTTTTGTGATCGTTTAACCTGTATTCGATACTCTTACTTCTTTGTCCAGCAATAATTATTTGAACATTTAAACAATATATAATTAAAGCGGAAATCACTATTTAGAATGAGTATCTTAAAGCCTGATTTTAAGACTAGATTAGACAGTTAATGCTATAATGGAATTATAGCATTAACTAAGTTATTTTCTTTAGTGCCAATGTAATTAAAACATTTATTTGAACTATATTTTGATTTTCTCTATAGATTATCATTTAGTCACCATAATTGTTATTTACTTTGTGGTATTCAGTCCGATTTTAGAGTTTGCGCCTGTTTTAAGGAATCATCATGGCGAGATATTATGGTGAACATCAATTATAACAACACACAATCTCCGACTAAAACCTAAATCTCCTACAACTCGATCTGATATATTTCTCCAGAATAGTTAAGATAATACAAAAATTCCAGTATACCTGACATCTGAGATACTATAAAATTTATAATAGTCTTGTTGACATTGTTTTAAAAAATATACAAGTATATTGTTAAGACACAAACTTAATTATTCCCAGTGGTGCAAATAATAATACTTCATGACATAAGCATATGTAATATGTTCTAATCGCATAAATAATATCTTATAAAAAACTACCTGTTTACATAATAACCAACTGCAAGCACCATATCGTCTCTTTAATATCAATAACGTCGACAATTTCAGCAAACCAAAGTTAATGGTCCATAATTGTCATAGTTGAAAAAATCAAAATGAGGCAATAGAGAAACAGAAATTATAAAATAACATATTTTAGTTTAAGAATACAGTGTACTGAAACCCTCGGGCCGGGAACACAAGTGTAAAAATTTTGTTTGGTGTTTAGAGATCGACGTGTGCGTATTACGTAAATTGTATTCTTCAACATAAAAGTAAGTTTAAATACACGAAATAAAGGAGTGGATGGCATCGGGTAGTTTGAAATTTTAAGAGTTCAATAAAAATGTAAGAACAATATCTGAATAGATAGAAAAAGTAAGCACACCATTAGTCCAGCTATCACATATTACTAAATAGCAAAGCATTTAACAGCTGTTAAATATTGTTTTCTAAAATGCTGGTTGAGTCTAATGCTTGTGCTTCACAAGTCACCCGTCCAAGAAGACGCCCACCAACAATTAAAATTATAACGGTTCAATCTACAAGTGAATAGAGCGTATTTAAGGGCATTTCAATATACAGCATTTAGCGGTTGCTAAATGTTATATCACTTAAAATCCGCCAGCGACTGAACAAAGACCTTTGGTGGATAGGACGAACGAATCAAAAAACACCTCGATAATTAATTTTAATACACAACGAAAGCAAAAAGGGTACAAATTGGTCGAGTAGAATGAAATATATACATTCATAAAGAAAACACCTTGTGAAGAAGGGTACCAAAACCAAGGTTATCCTAGCTAACGAGGGACGTGTGAAACACTAGCATTAGAGCGAAATTACATATTAATTTCGTACTTGCTTCTAAAGAAATCCTAGATGGTGTTTTTATGAATGTATATATCTATTATCTATCGCACTCTTGCAGCTACTGAATCATTTTTCGAGAATTTATGATATTCGCCACCAAATTGTACCGATTTTTGTCTACATTGAGTATTTATATTATTTATTCATCTATTTTCCAATCATTCCGTCCTATCAACCAAAAGTCGGTAACTTCAAAAGGGCAAATTGATGCAAGCCATGTATTACTTTGAGTCGCTTGCTGATAAGAAATTCTAGTATTAGCTAGACCGAAAGCATTGATAGTGCAATAAAACAAGTAAAAAAATCTGACAACGCTGAAAAGACGTAAATCTAATATTAATCAAGTCACTGGAGAATTTTATGTGACATAACATTTAACAACTGTTAAATGATGTATTGGGAAATGCACCAAGATTTGTTCTATGGACTGGTAGGTTAAACCCTAATGACGAGGGGCCATTAGTCGGCTGTCTTAGTATTAGACCTATCAAATTTGTAAGTCAAAATACACTATCCCCAACTGCCGAACCTAGTTGAAAGTTGGGTTGGAGTGATAAAATCGACAAATTTTCTTTGTGATTAATGGAAAAAAAATAATGCAACCCTAAAAATGAGGAAATTGCTTATAAACATTAAATTTATAGAAATATTTCGCCCTAAAATGGGCAATATTATAATGGGTTAACTACTAAAGGCAGTTTTACAGACATAATGAGACACATTACTGAGATGTACAAGTTACGTTGTGCGTTTCTATGTGGTGTTTGAGACACGACAAAGCCATTTCCAGTCACGGAAATGAGGTTAGGTTAGCATTTATGGAAAATAATTCCAAAAGATTACAATTCTGAAACTTCTCTATATATTTTTCGCGCGTTAGTAAGAATAAAACTTGCTTAGCATTGTGGATCTGCATTAAAACCGCCGGGCGGTCCCTGAAACCCCTAATAGGTCAGATTCTGAAGATTTGGAATAGAGTTTTTTGAACGTGTCGGGGGTGGTACCGGGGATAGTACCTAGAAGATTGTTGTTTTTTTTGCTGTTCCTCACATGCCTCGAAAAAAAAAATGGTTCAAAATCAGCAGAAAAAATGGTACCTATAATATATTGTATACCTGGTGGCTATTAATGCCCAAATATATCTAAATCTTTCATTTTAGCACTTTGCAAGGCCGTAGCCAGCGAGGGGGGTTCGGGGGTTCAACCCTACTACTACTAGAGGTACATGATTAGAAAAATAACTTTTTCGGTCCTAGTCAATCCAATCCATCATCCGAAAACCCCCACCCCCGGAATTTTTTTCTAACTACGGCCACTTTGTAACAAAATTATAACCCTAATACTAAATTCAAAGAATATTTATAACCTAACCAAACTTCACTTTTGAAATGTAAAGGAATAGTATATTAAATAAACACCGGCTTCATACATAATTTGAAAGAAATTAAATAAAAAGGCTTAAGCGAATCTACTAGTTGAGTTCATTTATACTGAATCATGCCAGAGACCGTGACCAATTATTTATGGGTCATCCTTTTTTTAATTATAAATCCCACTCAGGTAAAACTAATAACCTCCTATTTGTCGGTTATTCGAGGGCAAGATACATCTACGTCAATCTACAAATTAAAAATTTATTAGGCTAAATTCGTATTTGTTTTGGTACTAAAAACAAAGAAACTTTTATTTAAATATGAATTTTAAATTTGAGTTAAGTTATGATTTTTATTGGAACACTTTTATTCACTTACCAAAATCCAATAGTTAAATTAATCCCAAAAAAACACAAAACTTGATTTTCTTTTCGTTATAAAATCAACAAAATATTTCCCACAAAATCCTTCACAACGTCACTAATAATATACTAAAACTACCAAACGAAGGGTTCGTAAACACCGTTTCAGCCCTTCAAAACACCATGTGAGTCACAAAAACGTGCGTACAAAAGCCTAAATAAATTCCAAACGCGTTCAGGTGCACGAATCCACCTGACTAGACGCTAAACAGTCTCACCGCCGACTTTGCGCTTGAAAGCTCCTCGTAAACCAATGCGATATGCGATAGAACTGAAAACTGAAAAGCGAGTTGAAGTTGAATGGATCGCTGACTATCCTATCTGGCGGGTCGACTCGAGGTTCGTGAGCAGTGATCAGCACCCCGACTGACAACGTCGAGGAATACCGTCGAGGTGCGTCATCCGGATCTTTCAATGTTGGGGTTTCGGGTTATGAATTTCAAAATATTTGAAGACAGATTGATAGCTTGTATATTCGACAAAAATTTTCCGAATTAAAGAAACAATAAAAAAATATATTTCATAATAGCATTTAAAAAAAATAATAATAAGAGCTTTAGGGCATAATAACAAATAATGACACTAAAAAGTAATTAATAAACCAATGGGACATTATAAAGGAAAAATATTTTTGAAGTTGGTGCCAAGCCTCAGAAATCCATATACTTTATTTACATATTAATATAAACAGCTTTCAAAATTAAACAATTTCATTTAATTATTAATAAAGGTATTTATACTCTATGTTAAACATATACTTTCCAGGCTTCGCACAATATTATCAAACAGTTTTATAAAATACTAGCCGTTACCGCGGTTTCACCAGCGCATGGAATGTAGAATTGTTGCAAAAACAAATAGCTTATGAAACATGTGATCTATCCAATATAACAATTTTTCTAAATTTGTTGAACCACCTAACATAACTAAAGGGTGTTCAAATTTGAGGTTAATTTTTAAATTTTTAATAAAATTCAAAATTATTTCAGAATGATTAAATCTTTTATTTCAAATGATAGTACAATCGTTTCAGTTTAGTAATGGAAAACAATATCTTGTAAGTGACCACCTGCTGCTGCGGTTCAATTACTTGAAAACAGTCAATAATGTTCTCCATTAGGTCATCGTTGGCATAGACCTTTTCTTTCAAGTACCTACTCCATAAGAAAAAATCTAGCGGTATTAGATCGCAAGATCTAGGGGGCCAAATAATGTTTCCTCTTTGATCAATTATTCGATTACCAAATTTCTGTTACAAACGATTGATTGTTTCTTCTGCTGAATGACATATTCCACCGTCCTGTTGGAACCACATATTCTGCACATCAATATCCTCCCAATTCATCCCACAAAAAGTTAGTAATCATCGGTCGATATCGATCACCATTCACAATGACAGCGTTTCTATGGTCATCTTCAAAAAACTATGGACCAATCACTCCACCAGCCCAAAAACCACACCAAACAGTTACTTTTCGCGGATGCATAGGTGTTTCCATTATTTCTCGTGGATTTGCTTAACCCCAGATTGGACAATTTTGCTTGTTAACAAATCCACCCAATTCAAAATGTGCTTAATCGCTGAAGATGATTTTGTTGAAAAAATCCACATTTTGAAGTTTCTGTTGTATGGTCCAATTAACGAATTGACGACGTAAACCAAAGTCTGTTGGCTTTATTTCTTGCGTTATCTGAGTCTTGTAAGCCTTTAAATGAAGATCTTTGTGCAAAATTCTGAATAAAGTGGTTTTGGAATATTCAATTGCTGTGCACGATGACGAATTGATGAATTTGGTTGTTCAACAACACTAGCAGTAATAGCTGCAATATTTTCTTCTGAACGTAGTGGACCTACGATGATATGTTTTGCTTTTTTCATCTTTTACTGAACCAGTTTCCAGAAATTTTTAAATTTTCTTAATGGTAACATTTGATGGAGAATTTTCTCTTCCATATTCTGTACGAAATTTTCTTCCAACTTCTGCACAACTTTCACCAAATTTAAAATAATATTTAATAATTAACTATAACTCCTATCCAACTTCAACTATCTTATCTATGCAACTGATTATGTACTATGTATAACCGTTTTTGAGATATTTTTTAACCATCCTGGAAAATAAAATTTGTCTCCACCTTATATGTCAACCATCCCTTATATGCAAGTTTTTCTAACCTGTTTTAATCACACTGTATAACTATAATTACTTCGTCCCGTATTTCAGATATCGCATATATTCAACAGCTCAAGTTCTATCTTCATAAAATGCCGAAAAATTTTTATCCACACTGTTTAACTATGATTCTACTCCACCCTCTACTTCAACCACCTTGTATGTGCAACTACTTATCGGCCACCCAGTGTGCGATTTTTTGTACCACCCTGTATAAATATAAATCCATCGATTCCCAATAAATATCACCAAAACTACCACTGCTTATGGGACACCCTATGTAACAATTTTTAAATATTAAACTACTTAACTCTACTCCCTATATTTCAAATATCCTATCTGTGCAACTGATTATGAGCTAGGCTATTTCACAATTTTCCGCACATTTTTTGAAGCACAGTATAAAATATAATTTCTCTCAACACTTCATTTAAACCATGCTTCATTTGCAATTTTTTTCTAACCTTGTTTGAATCACACTGTCTTACAATAACTTGACTTCGCCCTATATTTGAGGTACTCCACATATGCAACTGTTCATAACAAACTTGTCCTAACTTTTTTTACCCACTCTTTATAATTATTATTCTACTCCACGCTATATTTCAACAACATTCTATATGCAACTACTTATGGGCCACCCAATATAATATTTTTTCACCACCCTGTATACTTAGAATTCTAGTCCACCCAATATTTCATCTATCCGGTAATGAAACAGCTTGTACATCATAATATGCCTTTATAATATTTTTTAAACCCACCTGTATAGCCGTAATTATACTCTGCTACATATTTCAACCATCCTATAATATGCTACTTGTTAACTTGTGGACTACTTTTGGATATAAAACAATTTTTAACGACCCTGCAAACTATAATTCCACTCCATCTTTATTTCAACCACCCTGTATAATCAACCCATTTTATAACTATAATAATGGCTCAAGAAAATTCAAATATCTTAACTGCTTACATAACATATTTTTTATCAACCCTGTACAAATTTACCCGTATTGTATATGTAACTACTTTCTATATATAAATATAAAACAACTCCACCCGTTTTTCAACCACCTGGTAGATACAACTGCTTATGATCCACTCAATATATCTTTTTTGATCCACCTCGTATAAATTCCCTCTTGTCTCAACCATATACAGCTACTATGATATATATATATATATATATATATATATATATATTATACTATATACAATTAACTATAATGAATGAAAGCAACTGATGCAGTTCAATGTGTGCGATATTGCGCTTTAAAAGTATTGGCAGGTAGGGTACTTCACCATTAAATAATTTTTTTGACAAACCACGCATACAGTTATTAAGTACAATTTGGACTATACTTGCGTCAAAATCGTCCCCTTCACATAATATTTGTGTTTGATGTTTCGCTGACAAAATTTTCTCCTAGCCTTGTGTTACATTTTCAAAGACCCACCCTGTACCTTGTTAAACCCACAACTACATTAATTCAACACCATGTCCTTTTAATTTGATTTAATAAATTTCATTTGATTTTGATTTGACAAACTATTTGTTTAACCAATCTCTTATTGCACGTCAAATTTGCAAATATAAGCCTGTTCCGTTCTTTTTTTAACTCACTTCAAAAAAGGTTATATGTTTAGGACGAATATTTTTATGTAATTCTAAATCAACTGGTATGGAATACCTTGTACAATCCATTTGAAGGATGTCATCTTCATGGAGTATACCAAAAATGTTTTGGCTTATTACACGAAGATCTAACCCTGACTGTTAAAGTGATGTTGTGTGTAAAAAAAAAGGTTTGCATTAGAATAAAAAACATTGTATTTGTACATGTATCGCACACCAAAGGTTTTATAATTGCCCCAGAAACTATTTCTGTAATTGTGCATTGTTAACTGTTAGTTATACTCGCTGACAACGAAATCGCATCACCCAGAAAGAGATATTTAGATTTATATTGTTTTAGTAAAAGATATATGCTATAGGTAAGAGTAAATGATTCAAATTTGGTAAGGTTCAGAGAATGTTGTTTCATGTAAACCTTATATACCAGTTAATATCGTAGTCGTCTTTTGCATTTTTTACCAAAAAACAAAATTGTTTGGTGGGATCCAAAATTGAAGTTTAGTAATGTTAAAATGCCTAGAGTATTTCTGCGCCGAATGTTTCCCCAGTTAAGTGAAGTTGAAAGAGTTCGAATTATTGGTTTACATTTCGAGAAATCGCTAACCGCACGAACATAAATCCAACTGCTGTTATGACATGTTGTCAAGCGTGGTTTGATAATACCCAAAATCGAAGAGTAGGCACCGGACGTCGAAGGGGTACAAATGAAGTTCAAGGTCGACGTATAAAAGTTATGGCCTCTAGAAACCGATTTTTGACAACTGGAAATTTGTCTGATGAGTGCTTAGGAGAACAGGGCCATCTTGTAAGTGCCCGAACCGTTTACTGTCGTATAAGATCTTTTGGATCGCAGTATTATCGATCCCATCTTATGCTACCTCTGATGGCTGAGCATCGACTGTCGTGCAGAGAACGACAATATTGGGATGTGGAATGGCATCAGATTGTTTTGTCTGATGAATATCGATTTTTCTTGGGTGGACTTGTTGGCCGAAGAAGGGTTAAACGACGTCGAGATGAAAGATGTCGAGATGAAAGACAACAACCTCAATTCGATCTCGAGCAACATGTTGTATATTGCACATGGAAGTAGGCAACATGACAGCGCAAAATTGTCATCAGGAAGTAGTGAAGCTGTTTGTGCGCCCTTACCTTAATTGGCTCATGGATACCATATTTCAGCAAGACAATGCTCGGCCTCACGTTGTTTGAGAAGTTTAAACTATTTTGAAGAAACCCATGTGAGTCTGTTACCATGGCCGCCTAGATCCCCCGATCTTTCACCCATAGAACATGTTTGGGATATGATGAGTAGAAGGCTCTGAAATTTATCCCAGCCCTCACGGACTTTGGAGATTCTAAGACATGAAATACAGGTAGCTTGGGATAAACCCACTTCTTAACAAGCTTAAAAAAAAATGAAACTACTTAGGTATTTTTTATTCAAATTTTAATCATTTACTCCTTAATATAGCATCTATGTTTTACAAAATCAATATTAAATTTAAACATCTCCTTTTGCGTGTTGAGATTTCTTTGTCAATGAGTATATTTTTCATAATACCCTATATTTTAAACTTTTATTTTATTTTAGGCCCCAGTAGGTTTTGCCAGGTTTAAGTTTCTGCTAATGATAGTACAAATGCTTGCGATCATACCAGCAGCTGAAGGAAAGGTCTGAAAAAGTTCATTAAGAAGAAGAAGAAGTTCATTAAGGAACAATTACTTGTTAAGAAATGGACAAATTAGGTGTTGCAATCAGAGATATATTTCACTGTCAGTGTCTCTCTAACATTTCTGTAAAATTAAGCCATTCATCACTGTAGAAACTGAAGCGGTTTAACCGATTCAAATAGATTAAACAGGACTCTATTAAGGTAGATCACTGCGGGTATCCCGTATCTTTTAAATCATACTAAAGATTAAGGTTTTTATTCATACCAACAATTTTTTTATTACGAAAGTACATAAGCGCAATAGCCAGAGATTTTCGATTTCTTTCCTACCCTTTAATGTTTGCTCTTTAATTTAAATGACATAAATCACAAGAATCGACTTTCTGTAACATTATACAACAAATACTACAGCAAAGGTTTTACATAAAGTTACAGTAGTAAATCCTAAGAGGAGTCACTAAAATGGCAGAAAAAATGTATTGAACGCACAAAAATACTCCAAATCGAGAAAGCTGCTATGTGTAAGGCTGTTTTCTTGTGGTTCCTGAGATAGAAATCACATCAAAGAATTCGTAGCTTCATTAAAACCTACCAAAGCTATTATGATATTAGCTTTTCGGCAGTTTACAATCCATTGAACCTAACAGAATGAATTGTTTCTAGTCGAGAAGCTTCATCAGATGCGCTTCCTTCAACTGTTTGAAATCTCGAATAATTAATAAATATTTCGTGCATACAACTGAATTTAACATTTTAACGCAAAATGAATATTGACATGGAAAACCAGCCCACTTAAACTCCAAATCGGGAGTCGTGCTGTGTATAAAGTTCCTAGGCAGTACCTACTGATGAAGGTTCTCTTCAAGAAAAAATATATTGTCTTAGGTTCCATGGAATGTCAAATCTGGAAAAGATAGGATCACAATAGTTTTGATACATTTTATTTAACCTACGAATTCTTTTATGTAATGTCGATCCTAGGAATAACACGTGTTACATTTAAAGAAAGAAAACACTCGTTACAGTAACAACAAATCCATTTAAACTATATTACTATACAAACTCATAAATCTTTATTTGTCGATACCTTTTTATTACACTGACAGATAAATAATTTATCATTTCGTCAACATCCATGGTCTCATGGTCTCAGGTAAACAAGAAACGTAAATTGAATACAAATAAACAGAATTTTAGGTCACACGATGATGCATTTTGAAAATTTCATGTGGTTTCGCTTGAAAACGTATATGGAAAATCGACTTTTTTTCGTAAAACTATTCAACTATTAATTTCGTTTTTTGCACAAATCATTGTCGGGTAATGAAATTCATGTGACCCGACCGATTTCGCAACTGTTAACATTCTTACGTCTTATTCTGTTTTTCTTCATCAGTGGCGTCTGATTTGTATATTTTACAAAAATTGTTTAGAAGACGTAATTTGAAATGGTATAATTTATGGGGAGTTAATTAATTTCATTTTTTTTGTGAAGCGAAAAAGAAATAACACAAGATTTAAGAACCTTATATTCATTTAATATGCATATTGATCACAGGTTATTAAGAGTGAAAATTTCAAAAAACAAAAACCAATAATGAAAACAGTGCTACTGAGAAAGCAATGACAGAAACTGAAACAAGTGGCATCCTATTATTGAAAAGAACTAAACAATCAGCTGATTAAGGAGGAGGAGGATTAAGGATTTAAATAATATAGATAAAATGAACGAGAAAATTGCAAATTCGATGATGGAGGTTGAAAAAGATGTAGCAGAATCCAAGGTAGAAAAACTAAGACAGTATACTAAGAACAAAATAAATAAATTAAAAGTAAAATTACAAACAAACTTATATTAAAAAAAGTGAACTAATGTATAAAAAATAAATTTATGTTTCATTCAATGCCATTCTTGACAAATGACTTAAATTTATTTTTTGCTTTTTAGTTCAGTTTTTTTAAATACTAGCTTGTTTTTAAATGTTTTGTTTTACTTTTAATTTATTTTAACTGTTAAATATATCTAACTTATTTATTGCTTTTGGAGTACTTTATATACTGATAATGTTTCTTGCTCATAAAAATTACCTGTCTATAAACGGTCTGTCAAAAGGTTTATTATATATTTTTCCTTGGTTTATGGCGAGAGAGAGAGAGAGGGGGGGGAGAGAGTTTTGGAAAGTAAGTTCAATTGTATCAAATTAGCATATAAAAAGTAAAATAACCCATATTAACACCAAGCCGTCGAAAGTAACATATTTTGTCAGAAATAAATTGGTCAAATACACCATAATTCTGATCTTAATTGACAGACTACATATCTGCATATTGCTACTCCCATTGGAATGATAAGAAAAATGATGTGATATAAATTTCTGGGGGTTCGATTTCAATAAGGATGACGATTCGCCAATTTTGCTAGAACATTTTACCCTAAAATGTATCAGAAACATCATTATCTGATTGCTATTATGTTCATTAAATTTTATTAATTTTAGATTATAATTTACAATTTCCACATAATTAGGTAGAATTAAATGAATCACCAACTCCAAACAATCCGGCATTCCAGCCTTATGTGTTGTAAACGAGAGTATCCAAGTGAACCAACGGCGGATCCCGGATTGTTTTAGCACAAAAAAAACTAAATAGCACACATGTTTCGTGCACCGGTAATTTTTTCAGTTAAAATGTATAATAAATATTGAATTCGTTGTAATTTTTACGATCGAGTACAATACACTTTCAAATTTATTTGGCATTTTCGAAAATTTTATAATTCATAAAAAGTACTGTTTAACTTAAAATGGTGGTGGCGTGGCCATTACATCCCTATATGCACTGGCTCTATCTGTAGTTGAACTTGTTGCAATTGAACAAATTTAGAATATTGAAATTCCTTCAATTCCCAAAGAAGGGTTTTTCACTCAGAATAGTATAAAAAAACATTTCGAAATATGTTTTTTTAATCCGTACCTTTTGTAAGAGATTAAGCTAGAACGTATCAGGAGAAAAGGAAGATAACGCTTGAGACATGTTTGTCATAATTACAGCATAAACACTTTACAGTAATATTTTGTCAATCTCACCCTTTTAACCGGGCAAGCCCGATTTGAATTATCAAAACAGAACCTAAAAAAGGATCTGTTAAAAATTTTTGCATACTTTTACCATAAAAACAATTTACACCATAATTGTTTTTATGGTAGAGGCAGTTTGTCGTTGCCAAATGTTTACTTATAAATTATATTTCACTGAATATTTGAATAACATTCTCATTAGCAGTAGGTGTCCTTTTGTTCTAAAATATCTTTTATCCTTGAAGACGGGAGATGTAGTGACCAGATCTAATATTTTCGGGTAAACTAGCACATAGAGGTTCCGAATCTGGAGCCGTTCTATGTAATTGCTGTTACCCGTAACTCCTAAGTGAGAATGTCACGATCAAATTTTCAGGTTAACTTCACCTGTCAGGGATATTGAATACTTTCTTCGAGGTGTCATTTTTCTTTACGCAAGACAAAATATGCAATATATATTGCTTCTGGTCAGAGAACCTTCATCAGTTCTGCTTCCCACAAGAGAATTTCCTCTCAAATGCTTATTTATGTATTTGATACATATTGGTAAATTTGTAGCCGCGAGATGTAATGACCGACATCTAGGATTTTCGGGGAAACTAGCACGCAGAAACAATATATATTGCATATAGGTATATATATTGTCTTGCGTACAAAAGAATGACACCTCAAAGACAGTACTCAATATCTCTGACAAATGAAGTTAACCTGAAAATTTTATCGTGATATTCTAACCCAGGGGTAACAGCTATTACATGTCGGTCATTACATCTCACGTCTACAAAATTACCAATATGTATCAAATAGATAAATAAATGTTCGGGAGGACATTCTCTTGTGGGAAACGCAACTGATGAAGGTTCCCTGACCTGAAACAATATATATTGCATATATTATCTTGCGTACAAAAGATTGACACCTCGAAGAGAGTATCTCTTCTAAAGTCAGCTTGTTCGATAATTAGGTATACCTTAAGTTATTTATTTATGCGGTTGGAAATAAACTTAGTTGCATTATTAAAGGTATTGGAGATTTTTCCCTATGTTGGAATAACCCTTTATCCTTTATCATTTCAATGGTACCGTTCATCACTTGTACACTTGATAGCATAGACCTTCAGTACTTATATCGTGTAATATAGACTCTTTGAATTCCATCCAAATTTGTTTACTGTAACCCGTAGTCGCCTATTAATCTACGAATATGTCGCTTCATATGCCTTCTAAGACATTTTTCTTTCCTTGTTTATCGCTCTTAATTTTAGCAATTTAGATTTCCTAGTGGTTATGAAGATTTTTCTTTGCAAGATTTTATTCAGCTTGCAATGTAATGTATGTAATTTGTTTCAAGATTTGACTATATTTAAACCAGTTATTGGTTTCAGACTGAGATGAATATTAGCACACTTAGATGTCAGGTCTATATTATTAAAAGTAGAAGTGACTTATTTTCAATATTAATGAGACATTTTAACAGAAAAAATTACCGCTGCCCTAAACATCTGTACTATTTTTTTTTTTGCCAAAACAATCCTGGATCCGCCGTTGATTCCTGAACTGATTGGATTTGGTGATTTATTTAATTCTGTCATTATGAGGAAATCGTAAATTAAAATCCAAAATTAATGAAACTTAATGACCATCATAGCAATCAGATAATGATGTTTCTGATACCTTTTTAGGGTAAAATGTTCCTCCAAAATTGGCGAATCATCATACTTACTGAAATCGAACCCCCAGAAATTTATATTAAGTAATAATTACCATTTTTTGTCAACTTCTTATCATTCCAATGGAAGTAACAATTTTCCTATTCAACAGTGTAAATATATAGTCTATCAATTAAGATCAGAAATATGTTGCCACTGCCCAATTTATTTCTGACAAAATTTGTTACTTTTGACAGCATGGATTTAATTTGGGTTCTTTTACTTTTTACAGGCTAATGTGATACAATTGAACTTACTTTCTAAAATGGTGAAATTATTTACAAATATCATAAGATCATAAGATTCGATTAAAAATCATAAATCTGGTAGCCCAACAAAAGGCTGTATATGTGGCGGCCATTGTACTCCTTTTATTGGCGCCACCATGCGATTGAGTTTCAAGAGAATTATCATCGTCCAGTTAACATTTTCCATGATATATGAGAGAAACCTACTTTTTTAAAACACGTTTAGTGTTGAAAAATTCTATTTTTAGTTGCAGTTGAAATTTGTGTTTTATGATGGACGGACTATAATTTAACTCATAAAGCTGGCAGTTTATTTTTCTTGAATGAAAAACTCTGTATTTGGTTCAGAATCCAGAAGATAGAAATGTTGAATACTCTCGGTGTACTTAACTTTCTCAGCTGTCAAAAGGTTTCAATAACTGTCAAAAGTAGACAAAATTATTTTTGCAGCAATATTCTTGAAATTTACGACTTCATCCTCTGCTGGTGTCGACTTAAATAAAACAACTTCCAATTAGTATTCAACGTCTCAAATTGAATGTTCACGAATTAATCTTAACGTATAATTTGCAACGCACGCCCCTGGTCGTCTTCCTCATCTTTCTTCTGCTAAAGAAGATGCAGAAGAGTAGCGAGAAACAGGTTTTAGCACCGTCACATCACTTCTTGTGTCCGTGAACCTGAAGCCAGAGGCATGAGCGAATTCAAAACTCGTTCTGAAAGTTATGACCGGTGAAATGTTTTTTATAGATATGGCATGCCAGCTCTATCAGTCGCGCCGTGTAAGGATTTCGAGACGAGATGATGTGTAGGTGTTTTTAAATACACGAACGAGACTTTCATTCAATTCCTCTGCTTCTTCTTCTCGTAATTGTATAAGCCGTGCAGATTCGTCCGATAACAAAAAACTGATGTAACGGCAAAAATAAGTCCCTGCGTAAGTCACGTAACGTTTATTAATAACAGGACGGGAAGAACGTTACAATATATCAACTTGAGTGCTGTTAGATGTGCTAGTAATGACATGTGTGTTGAGGAACATTTCTTCTTACTGTATTTCAAGCAATGATGGATGATTTTTATATTTCATTATAATAACTTGCTATCAACTGAGATCTATTTTAACAGACTTCAAAACGAACGAGGTTCTCAATTCGTCTATACATATATTTTTAAGTGTGTTCAGCGATTACTGGAAACAGCTCAAGGAATTTAGACAGTTTAAGCTGAATTCTGTTAAGGAGATCCTGAAGTGTTCCAATTTTTTTTTCAAGGACATAGCTTAGATCATTTTTTAGCAAATCGACAAAAACTTATTAACGGACTTTATTGTATAGTAACCTTTGGTGGAGGCGATAGTATTAATAATTTATATAAAAAAGAACGGACTTCAGCTGACTTAAACTAAAAACCATGTAGAAACCTGTTTTAATCTGTACAATTCAATTCAAAGTTTAGCTTATTTATTTCTTTTATTATTTGGACCACTTTCTATACGTATAACTCTAATTCACTCTATATTGCATCCACACTGTATATGCTTCTGTGTATTGGTCACCGCTATATAACTTATTGGTCTATCATTTTCTGAATCAGCCTATACAACTATAATTCAACTCAACACAATATTACAACGGTCCTGATATGTTTAAAACCACCCTGTATAAGGACAAATCCTCCCTACACTATTTCTATTGTTTATATTATTCCTGTATACCTATGATTTTACTTTGCCTCATATGTCTAATATTCCATTTATGCAACTGCTCATGGTCTACCATATTTTTTAACTACATTATTATGATTATAATTTCACTCTACCATTTATTTCGACCAGCCGGTATATGCAACTTCTTCTAAATTTTTTTGAACCCGTGCTCTAATTATATCCCGTCCTACGACCTATAATCCAAATATCCTAACTACTAATCTTTGAAGACGTGAGATGTAAGACCGACATCTAGGATTTTCAAGAGAATCAGTACACAGAGGTTCCGAATCTGGAGCCGTTCCGTGTAATTACGGTTCTCCCTTAACTCCTAGGACAGAATGTCACGATAAAATTTTCAGGTTATTTCACCTGTCAGAGTGAATGGAATGACACCTCGAAGAGAGTACTAATCTTGATATAACAAATTTTTGATACACCCTGAATAACAATAATATTATCCCACCTTCTATAAGTAACTACATATGTAATTCAACTACAGCTTATATTTCAACCATCCTGTATATTCAACTGATTCTGACATTTTTTAAAAGCCTTTTGTATAACTCTACTTATTTAATCTCCGTCCTATAACGCAAATATCCACTCTGTATAACAATAGTTTTGCTCCACTCTTATTTCAACCACCTTGTATACGCAACTACTTATGTGCCACTCAATACAATATTTTTAGAACCACCCTGTACAACTAATTCAATTCCAACTTATATTTCAACCATCCTATGTATACAATTGCTTATGTACCACTTAATATCACATGCACGCACCCACACACGTACAACCAGGCACCTTATGAAAAATGCACTTTGAAATGTTCGTATGTTGCAGAACTTGATGTTTTGACAAAAAGAGTCCATGCACTCAAACAGATTCTATGACTAGTTTTCGAGATACATGGTCTTAAACATCGAACATGCAGCAGTTTTGTTACTAGATTTCGCATCATAGATGTGTTTTATTTCCGGTTATTTGAAAAATCGTGATTTGTACATTCTTGGACGTAAATATTTCACAAAACAATTAGAATAAATTTTGGTGGATTACAGGGTACTTTCAAAAATACGTAACAATTAATATATCCGTAAAGTCCATTTTACCATAAGATAAGATGTCCTAGTCCCTTTTCGTTTCGGTAAACTAACGGAATATTTTCTGCCATTTCACGTGACTATAAGCCGTCTAACTTAACTTCGTCTCTAAAAGAAACTTAGTTCAAATTAATCAAAATGAAAACCATTACAAATTCATTGAAATGTAGTCGCTTAATTACTTTTTTTGGATTTTCTAGAAAAGCCTAAATCTCACATTGTAGACAATTATGGTACCTTTCTATAAGGTTCCTTAATATAACGCAGTTTAGATCATCAAAATTGTCCAATTGAATAATCGCTAATCATACATAAAAAAAAAGTTACAGCCGAATTGATAACCTCCTCCTTTTCGAAAGTTGGGGTGTAATAAATTGAAAATAAATTAGAATTAAAACAAACTAACTGTCTGTTAATCAACTTCAAGATGGAGGTTCTCAATTGATCTCTATATACAGTGTGTCTTCATAAGTGGGAATCAAACGTAAAATATTCTTATGAATAATATTAAGAGAAAAGTTATTCTTCATAAAAAGATTTGCACGTCTGAAACGTATACTGTACGCATTTCATGTTACTTTTTCAACTGTGTACAACGTTTGACAGCAAATGTGAATTCTGCTTAAAAGTGAAATACCTTTAATTTTGATACTATTTAAAATTGTTATCAAACAGCAGAAATTAGAATTAAAATTGCATCTAATTATGGCTTATCAGTATAAATTGTATAATAAATATTTACGTCACTTTTTAAACTGTATACGAGGTTTGGCAGCAAATATGAATATTGCTTAAAAATGAAGTACCTTACTTTGTATAATATCTCACATTGTTTCTTAGATTTGAAAACCGTATCGGATTATGCTATATAAGCGAATAATTTTTAAATAAAAATGCTGATCTGTAAGAAAATTTAACAGAGGAGAGACTACTTAAATGAATGTGGTTAGAATTCAATCAAAAAGACCAATAATTAAGGTACCTAAAAAAATGGAAGATTCTTCTACAATAAAGTGGGTTCACCCAAGAAGGATTATAGGCAAAACTTTCTTAAGACATATAATATTTAGAAAATAATTAACTCTATTCTATTCAAAAGTCCCAAAGTATTATTACTTCAACTTTCAGAAAAAGTATTTAATTGTATATACAGTATACGGATACCCTTATAATATCACTCAGGATTTCTGCCTCTGTCACATCACAGCAATTTTCTCCTAAACTACTGGACGGAAGAGGTTGAAATTTGGTATGAAGTTATAGTTTGGTGACCTGATCAGGAGCAAAAGAAGAAATTTTGATTTTAGGGGTACTTCTGAGGGGAAAAACTAAAAAAACCGACCGTTCCCCCCCCCTGATCTCCGAAACTACTGAACCTAAAATTTTGAAAAAAATAGAAAATATAGAAAGTTGCCCGAACTTTACAGGAAAAATAAAGAGAAACCATTAATGTTAATTTTGGGGGGCAAATTATAGAATTAAATAAAAATTTAAAAATAAAAAAAAATTCAAACTCATCATGTAATATATCAAATGAAAGGTCTCATTCTGAGGAACACAAATATATTTTTTTTTCATATTTTAAAAAAATTAATTAAAAAGATTTTAAAGAAAATATACCAACATTTACCCATTCCCCCCCCCCTTATCTCCGAAACTATAAAACGTAAAGTTTTGAAAAAAATAGTTTTATAGGTTCTGACATGAAGTTTACTGGAAAAATAAGGAGAAACCTCTACTTTTCATTTTGGGGGGCAAATTACAGAATTAAATGGAAAATATAAAATTAAAATTGTTTCTAACCCATCATGTTATATATCAGATGAAAGGGCTCATTACGACGAAAACAAACATATTTTTTTCATATTTTGAAATAAATAAATTAAAAGATATTAACAAAAATATAAAAAAATTTTACCCATTCCCCCCCCTTATCTCCGAAACCATAAGCTGGAAAATTTTGAAAAAAAATTGAGCTATAGCCCCTCACCTGAACTTTACTGGAAAATTAAGGAGAAACCCCTAATATTTATTTTGGGGGGCAAATTATAGAATTAAATGGAAAATATAAAATTAAAATTGTTTCTAACCCATCATGTTCTATATCAAATGAAAGGGCTCATTATGACGAAAACAAATATATTTTTTTCATATTTTTAAAATAAATTAATTAAAAGTTATTAACAAAAATATAAAAAATGTTACCCATTCCCCCCCTTTTATCTCCGAAACCATAAGCTGTAAAATTTTGAAAAAAAAATATAGGTATAGCCCGTCCAATTAAGAAAGACGATGACGTCATTTTGGTAATTAATTCCTGCCAAATTTGACACGTAATATTCCTAAATGTTATATGGACTTTTTGGCATTATAACAGTGAAATTGAATTTTATTATTGTGGCATTGGCTTGTCCGATCGCGGCTACGTTGCCGCTATTTTTTTAGATTTTCGTTAGATGATCAAATTTTGCCTGAATTTTCAATATATGTTTAAAGACATATTTTATTTAAATAAGACTAAGAAGCAATTATATACGAACATAACTACGTAAGTATATTCTGAATACCTATATATCACTTTCGGCATTATCAACGATAATTTTTTATATATAAATATAAAGTTAATGTTCCTAGAGTTATTAATTAATACACATGAATTTCAGAATGCTTAATTGATAGTTTTATTTTTAGTACAAGCACCTTTAAATACATCATACCTACACCTATGGTTTCTACTGTCAGCAATTCTGTGCTCTGGTCTTGTTCTGTACGTGACTTTACTCGGAGAATTTCCCTCCAATTTTTAATTTCTCTGCAATTCTCGTTGAGAGCTCACAGCATTTTTGAATTTGTTTGAGAAAAGCCCTAAAGCGATATTATAGCAATTTTATTTACTGTTTTGCAGCATTTATTTGTTTATAATACCTGTTATTTATTGTATTTTTCCAGTTTTTAGGTATTCATAGGTGAAAATGCCGAAGCATTTCAGCAGCCGTGAAAAAGCTATGATAGCTTCGGCTTTAAATTATTTCACAACTAACAAAGAAAATGATGCCTCTACTCTACCTGCTAAATATGTAAGTATTTTTATTTGATATTGCCCACTAGGTAGGTACTATTGCGACTGTCAACATTTAGATTTAATATTTATAAAAATTGCAGAAAGTTTCTGAAGTTTTGGGAATCAGTGTAACATCTGTTGAGAGAATTGCGTCTTCTATTAACAAAAACGAGGCCCTACAAAGTCCCAGAAGACCACATGAACGCAGAAAACCAGTAACCGATCTCTAAGAGAATCTCTGCAGTGTGAAATAAGAAATGTAATTTATGATATGTATTCTGCTGGTAAGTAAAATTTCTTATTTCAACTGCACAATATTAAATAGTTTGCGTTTGAGGGAATATATAAACCTGAATACATTGCTGAAGAAACTATCTGACCGGCATCTGTATCCTGGGTCTAGAAGTTTATTTGAATTTGTTTTTTTAGATGAAACGTGGATCTTCCAGAATGGAATATTAGGACATTCATGGCAGGATTCAAGCTCTAAAAGTTTAAAAAGATCAAAAGTACTGGCAAAAGGTGAGTTTTTCATCATTAGCATTAAAAACAGTGATTGAAAATTGAATTATTAGGTTTATTGTAATTCATGCTGGTAGCAGAGCAGGTTTTGTCCCTGGGGCTGACCTTTTGTTTTCGTCTGATAATAAAGACAGGGACTATCATGGTGATATGAATCTTGAAAATTTTGTACATTGGTTTGAACATCAGTTGTTAGGAAATTTAGAAAATCCATCAGTAATAGTTATGGATAATGCTAGTTATCATAATGCAATTGCCAACAAAGAAAATATATATATATATATATATATATATATATATATATTTATGTGAATGTTTTACTTAAGATAATATTTGAGCCATTTTTTCAAATCAACTCTGAAACTATTTTTACATTTAAAAATATCAGTTTGAAACTATATTACCTATATACTATAATGACTTCACCTACACTCTATTGTTAAATAAAATACTTTGATTCTCTTTTTAATATGTATATTGTTAATTATTGTTTTGGAACTGCTTTAAACTGGAAAAAATTGAGTCAAATTTCGTGGGTTACGGTTTTTTGCTAAAGTGTTTTATTTATAATTTTTAATATTCTATTTTGTCGTTTTGTAATCAATTTAAATTATTAGGAAGAGCTTCCTCATGTTTAATTATTCTATAACTTATTCATTTGAAAAAAAGCATAATAAATTACTATGAGTGTTTTAATTTTAGTTAATGTATAAAAAATAAATAAAAGATATTTGGTTGGGTTATTTGTTCAATTTGATTCTTCCATTTTAAATTTTCAGATATGACCCCTAGGTTTTGGCCACTTTTAACTCTAATAACTTGTTTCTTATCTTAGTCTTCATATTAGTATACTATTATAGAAATTTCCAAATCTCATATATGCAGTTCGATCAATGTGTAAAGTGAGTCTGCTTCCTTCTAGCCACAAGTCTATGTTAGTTAGTAATTCATTTTATTTTTGGCTTCATCCTAAGAATGCCATCTGGTTATTTTACACCTGTGCCATCCACACATACAACCTCATCATCAGTCATTTCTTTCAGGAGGTGTTTACAAATACATTAATAGTGATAGATCTAATATTGTACTTTGGGGTACACCTGGTTTAATTTCTTTATACTCTCCTGTGTTATTTTCAGGTAAAGTCTCTGTTGTCTGTCATATGGATAATTAGTTACTAATATGTTAGCATTTCCTTGTATTGCATAACAATAAAGGTATTCTAGTAAGATTTCATGATTGACTGTATATTTGGAAGTTTCTGTTTGGCTTTGGAATGTATATCATCAACTTCACCAGCTTTATCTTTTAATTTATTTGTTATGTTTTAATTTCTTGGGAGAATGATCTATAAAAATGCTATTCTGATTCACATCTGGCTTATTATCATATTGTTGAGTGGTGAGTTATGTATCTTTCAACTTAAATTATACTTCAACAGAAATATTTATTGATATATTCAATTATTTGAGTCCATTCTATTATTTCCATTTGCAGTTAAATATTTTTTGTAGATTTTCTACCCAGTTTTTCATTTAGCTTATCCAAAACTTATTGTTATTATAGTTTTTTCAGTTTAATTTGTATCATTATTAACCTTCACTTCAGCTATAATTTTATCTCCATTATTTTATATTCACACATTGTTATCAGGATCTAATATCCAAATTTTATATAACGGTTCCTTAGTCGAACATGAGTGTATGATAGAATGTGTAATTAATATTTTCTGGGGATTTTTAGACAATTTAATTTATTATGCTCATATTTTTTTAATTGAATGTTCTAAACATCAAACCTAACACTAATTCAAATACTGTATTATGTACAAATATAATTTTCAGTTTTTTATATATTTGTAAATAGTAATTTTTGTAAGCAAACATTATATGTTATCAAACTGAAATATTTAATTTTAGATCAAAAAGTGATCCCTTGTATATAGTAGATGAACTTGCCAACGCATATGGTCACAATGTCCTACGGTTACCTCCATACCATTGTACATTCAATCCAATTGAGAATATATGGGGCATCACAAAATCTTATTACAATAAACATGTAGGGAAAGATGGTAATTCTATAGAACAAACAATAAAACTCTGGACAGAAGCATTAGCAACGGTTACTCCGGAAGTTTGGGATAAAACCGTCTCCCACACTGAAGTAGAAATTGAGAAGTGGTGGAATAGAGAACTTAGAATAGATAACAGTGAGTCAGAGCCTTTCGTCATCCATCTTGGTGAAGATGAAGATGAAAGTAGTGAAGAAAATTAACAAAATTTAGGTAACATTGCATTTTGTTTTGGAATATATACTTAGTAAAATTTGAATTGTGGTCTGTTGTTCATCTCAATTTGCTTCTAGTATTTTATTCTTATTTTAATTCACTTTCGCTATTGTACAGTATGTATTCTTAGTTAAGGCATTTTAATATCGTTTACAGATTAGCTAAACAAGCTGAATAAAATTCAGCGAAACGAACTAATGTCAATAAACTTCTTATGTAACCTCAAACAACTGTTTTTTTTTTTCAAAATTGGAGCTATACCTAAGATTTAGTTATTTGATTGCAGTTCTGTATTATTTCATTTAGAACTAGTTTAATTGTGTTGGGAATGCATTTCATAGATCTTAGGTTGAAATAAATTTCCCTCTATATTTTTTAATCTCTATTACATAACATTTTGCATTATGTTGAAGTATCAAAAGTGCTTAAACTACCATAGATGAACTTATTTGGTTTTGATCTTTTGTTTCTTTAAACAAGCATCTATCACAACCTGCTTTAATCAATTTTCTTACTATTTTCAAATGAATTTTTGATTTTAAAGAGATGGTATACTGATTCTACTAGTATATCTAGTGTAGTCTCACTTGTTTGTGCTTTCTTTCATAGGTTTTTGGGACTGAGTTATGCCGGTTATTTTTCAGATATCTACCCATCTTATATTAGGGACCCTTCTTTGGCCTATTTACACCCTTGGGATATCACAGTGATTTTTGTTCTCCATCTATTACTTCCTTGTCATGCTAATGTCCACATTGCCATTTTAGGGATTTTACTCTGTAGATAACATCTGTTACTTTGTACCGGCTCCTTATCATCCTCATTCTCTTTTGGTCTCTTGTTATTCCAATCATGCATCTCTCCATACCTTGATGTAACTTGAAGTTTTTATACAATTTCTGTCTTCATAATCCAGGTTTCACAACCATATTCCATTATTGGTATTATAGAACACATTGTTCAAATACTTAATTCTTGAGAGGGTTTAACATTCTTCTAGGGCTGATAAAATCTCAACCAATGTTGGTCATTTAATTATTCTTTTAGACTATGGATATTTTATAAATGGAGGAAAAATTCAGGCAACTACAATTTTTAGGTGTGTGGAAACACAAAAAACATGATGTTGCTGACAAATAGAGAACAATTTGAACGCAGCAACATCTTCATATTATTTTTATTAACATTTTTTATATTTTCAGAAGGCTGTAATGTTTAAGGTGATTCAAATGTGTTGGACATACTGTTTATAAAAAAATGAAATGTAAATAAAATTTGTGAATTGATGTGTTTTTATGTCTTAAACTAATATAACAATTTGGGCATTATTATGAGGAATAAAAACCAATTAAAAAAAAGCTACCAATTTTTTAGGGTAGATTCTGTTTTAAGTATATTGAACCATATTTGAAATGTGACTATAAAAATGTTTTAATTTCTACCAAAAAGTACTTATGTTGATTAATAATAAAATGATTTGTTCAATATGTTATCTATAAATGCCTTATTTTTATGATGTGAGTTAGTTCAACATATTCAATTATAATTTATATGTTTCCACAAATTACACTGTATAATGATAAAACACAAAATGTTTTTATAATTCATTTCAACAGTCCTTGCAAAAATAAGTAATTCTGGTGTTTCAGAATTAATGCAATTAGGTTCTGAAGTGTAAATCATATTCATACTCAGTAAGTAATCTTGCTCACAAAGCTGTTTCATTATCACAGCAGAAATTACACTATTTTATATAGATTTATAAAAGCATTACCTCTTAAAAAATGCTGCAACTTCTGTACATTGCTGAATTCAATAATCTTTAGAATGAATTTGTGGATTTATCTCTTTTAATGAAAAAAATTCTTAGAGAACATCCATATTAATATTAAGTTTCTGTAAATCTTGTTTTCACACAACCAACTGGGAAAAATGAGCATAGATTTGAAGGACTTCTTGGTGTCATATAAAAAAGAATTGAGTCTCAAAATCTAAACAGATAAAATAAAGTATTTTCATGTACTTTATTGTGTTGAAAGTATTATAAAGTACAGGTGCCAACCATAATCGCAATATAGGCATTAATAAAAATTATATAAATGGTGTGGAAGTAGTAGAGTAAGTCTGAAACTCACAAATCTTTAAAATTGTTTTATACAGTAAGGTTGTCAACAATAAACACATTTTTTTGAGAATAAAACCATTTTAAAGATTTGAGGTTTGGCACCTACTCTACTACTTCCACACATTTCCAAATGAACCAATACTTCATAGTAAAAATTATATTTATATTCTAACTTCATTTACAAATCTGTCACAAAATCAAAATACTTTTCTAATCATATTTAGAATTAAAAAGTTTTTCCAGTGATTTGTTGATTGAGTTTGATCACTGTCACTTTAGTTCACACACTGTGCACTTCAAATGTTTCTCAAAAAGTTGTCTAAAACAGCAGCTGGACTGCATCGATTAACAAATATTCCAAATTGAATTTCTATAACTTTTTACTCTCTTTTATCCTACATTTAAAAAATCTTGTTTGTGAGTTATTACTCAATGGATATGGTTTTAGTATCTCTCTGGAACGTGGAAAGACCCCATCTACCATGAGATATAGTATTATATTTCCACCAGGTAAGCCCTTACCTTCTGGTATATCTAATGGATTTGTTAGGCTGTATAATGTCTGACGCAATGAACTTTTAATGTTAAAATAAATTCAATTGTGCTGATTTAGGAGCATCAAAACCAAAATGTGTTCCATCTAATGCACCAATAATATATTCAGAGTCAGAGTTGTTCTAGTAATTTTAAAAATCTTGAGCAACAGTTGTCACCTAAAATCAACAAACAAATATGTATTTACTACACATATATGTGATAAAACTATGGACCGCACCTTCAAGAAGTGTTCCTTTGCTGGGCACATTTGAAATCTAGAAATTGTTTATTCAGCTACAATAAATGAATATATTATACTTTAGTATCCCTCTCCAGTTGTCAAAAATCATTGTATTTACAATTTCACCATAGCAGATACTGAAAAAAATGTTCTAATGGATAATTAAATGTGGGCTCTCCCATTTTTAACAACTCACATTTGGTAAGATTCAAATATAAAATCTTTTCTATCCGCCTAAACCCGCCCTTTTGCTGCTCTTAAATTTCTAACATACCCATCAATTACTACTTTCATTAATTAGGCACAAGGACTCATTTCAATAGACAAATATCGTACGTAACCAAATATATATTATATGCTAAAGCTAAATGCCGAAGTAAGGTTATGAATGATGAACACAGATCATACAAAAAGAAGTTATAAATTCTGTCTCTATGATCTGTGATTATAAAATTTTCACAAATCATACAATTGTGTGGTTTCACGATGAAAATATTAAATGTTTGGAGAATATCACCAGAGAAGCGAAGTAAATTTCGTTAATTTGTTGCCTGGATTTCATGGACATTTTTTGCGGATACCAATGAAGGAAGTAAAACAATTATATATGTTAAATCTTATTAATTGAACTTTTAAACAATACAGAAATTATTTATTAAAGTAAATTGTAGTCGAACACTCTGTATTGCATTTCTTTTAATTTCAGAATAAAAGGTCATATCGGCAACGCTGTCAAGTTTGGACCTCTGACGTCATCGTCTTTCTTAATTGGACGGGCTATATAGCGCCTCACCTGAACTTTACTGGAAAAATAAGGAGAATCCCCTAATATTCATTTTGGGGGGCATATTATAGAATTAAATGGAAAATAAAAAATTAAACTTATTTCTAACGTATCATGTAATATATCAAATCACAGGGCTCATTATGACTAATACAAACATATTTTTTAATTTTTTTTTAAATAAATATTTAAAATATATTTAAAAAAAATATTAAAAAAATTACCCATTCCCCCCTTTATTCCCCAAACTATAAGACCTAATTTTTTATTTACAGGAAAATTACGAATAAATCTTTAATATTAATAATGGGGGGCAATTTATAAAAATAAACGGAAAATAAAAAATATTTTTTTAACGTGTCATGCAATATATCAAATGAAGGGGCTTGTTATGAGGAATACAAATATATATTTTTCATATTTTTAAAATTAATTGTTTACAAGATATTAACATGAAGATATAAAAAATTCTCATTTCTCGCTTTATTTCCGAAACCATACTACCTAAAATTTTGAAAATAATTAGGGGTACTGGGACTCACTTGAGATTTATAAGAAAAATTATTAGAAAACCTCCATGGTAATTTTAGGGACAAATTATACAATTAAATGGAAAATAAAAATTCAATTTTCAAACGAATCATGTAACATATCAAATAAAAGACTCATTATGTGAAATACAAATATATCATATTTTTAAATCATTTGTTTAAAAGATATTAGCAAAGATATTAAACATCGACTTAATTTCCATTTTAGAAACTATACTATTTAAATTTTGAAAAATATATTTTATTTGTATTTTTAAATAATCTGAATAACAGATTTAATAATTTATAATTTAAAACTTGACCTATTTTGCTCTTTATCTTCCAATCTATAGAGCCTCAAAATTCAGACAATAGATTATAAAAGGCTTCCCTGAAAGTTTATTAGTAAAATAAAACTCTAATGTTAATTTTTGGGGGCCAAATTAGAAAACTAAATACAGCGAATCTTGAAGGTGGTACGGAACCCTTACAATGCGAGTCCAACTCGCACTTGACCAAATTATTTTAAGTGGGTTTAGATTTTATTAAAAAAATTTCTTCTCATAAAGCTAAGTAAGGGGATCGCACATCTTTATAGCTGGTATGGTAAAATAAAATTTTTGTATGTGGGATTTATAACCATAAGTTGAACGACTAAAGAGTGAAAACAGATATAATACATATATGAAAAAGTCTGCATATTCAACAACTTAAACGTTTTAAATTATTATTCTGACTTAGTTCTCACTGGCATTGAAATATTAATAATTGCAATTGACAACTAAATAAGGCAGAATAATATTTCGAAACATTTGGATTTTTGAACAGACAGCTGTTTTTCCTCTATATGGAGTTATTTCATCAGAAAACATTGTGTTTTATAGAACTAATCTACAATCGTTTTACTTAGACGTTTGTGTGCTTCATTATTAATGATTTTATTTTGAGTTTTTTATAATGTCAAACATATCAACACTGAGTCTGTTTTTTCAGAAGTTCTTCCCCTGTTTTGAACTCTATTTGTTCGAAAAGTTATTGAAATCTTAGCAATAGAATATTTGTTGTTGTTCTACCAGTGGTTTTACGCTCACATTCACTTTTAATGTGTCCACACTTTGTGTAGATATAACGCCATTTAATGTGCTGTCTTGTCTGTGGTACTCCGTTGCTTGTGGTCATTTGGTGATATGATGTAATGATGATTATCATGATAAGGCTCGCAACTAGAAGCAATATATTGTCTTGCGTCCAATCAATTGTAAAATCTCGAAAAGAGAGTATCATAATTGGTTTCAAAGGCTTTAGTTAACCTAAGAATTCTTTCTTGAGGTTTCTGTTCTAAAAATGACAGGCAAACTTCGTTAGACACAGGACAGTCCCGATTTGGGGTCTTGTGTGCTAGTTTTCCTTAAAATTCCTAGATCTTAATAATCATTTCGCAACAACGAAATATTAAATTAATTTGTATGTACTATATACATAAATAATTATTCGAAATTTCAATCAAAATAACACATTATCTTGAAAACCATAGCACAAAAGGCAAAATATAGTTTAGATCATTGTAAAGCAGTCAAAAAGTTAACTTCATGTTTTACTATAATTCAGATCATAATTTACAGGAACTATGCTGTAGCCGTAAATGCTTGAACGCTAAATAATTTTGTTGACATGTAAGATATATACAAAAAATAAGTTTTGTAATAATTTTATATATAAACGTCTGATTTCACATGATCAGATTCGAAAAAGTACTTAATTTAAAATTCCCTGGAAATAAAACAATGCACACCAAAAAACTTCTGGGGATGTTTAGAGGTTAGATTTTTTAACAAACAACAACTGATAGCAACAACGTAAAAACATGTGAAAAATTAGTTACCTAAATGTATATAATTGTTTTAAAATGAACTGTAACTTTAAATAAAATGTAAAACAGTTGCTTCAAATGGTCTCAAGTCAGTTGTGGAAACAAGAAATTTACCAGAGCGCCGATTCATACAGATAATCAGATTGAAATTACCGCAACAACTCATATAAACATAATTAACAAATAATGAGTTGCTAAAATTGGTAACAACAGCAGGTGAACGTCTTACAGTAATAAAATACGTAGCTGTATATCGATTAGTTAAAATAACAGACTCACTGTTAAAGACATATTTTTCATCTGGGTACTTGACGAGATAATCGCAGTATACATATTGCTTTATAAATGATTTTGCTAGCTATTATTTTAAATAAAGGTATTAATTTTTTTCATGACATAGGCGGGCACTAAGCAATATTTTTGAAAATGTCAGCTTTGAGGAGGAAAATAGAGGGATTGATGACTAATTGTGGCAATGCCAAAATTACTAACTCTTAAATTTCTAATAGCGTTAAGGGACTTTTCCCAAAAGGGATTTTTTGGCAATGGGGATTATTTTAGAGATATATTTGTCTGGTGATTTTTTCTATAATATATTTATAATATTTGTTTCATAAGATTTTGTAATATAGTATCTATATAGATAAAAGTGACACTTCCGATATGTTCAAACAATTGTAATAATCCACATTTATTAAAAGTAGTGGTCGAAATTCGACCCTATTTCATGAAATTGCAAAAAGTATATTTTTATAAGAAACAGAGTTGTGGAGAAATCGGAGAAGTAGATGTAATGACCAAAATTGTTCACTCATATTGACAAATCTATTGAAATAAAAAGAAAATAAAAATGTAATCAAATATCGGTATTCGAAATATTTTTGACAAATGAATGACCCCCCAAATTTTTGGCTGGAACCGCTCCTGGCAAAATATTCGATATAATAATTGGAAGATTGTTCTTTGCAACTTAAAAGTTTTCGTCATTTGCGGTTTCAATCAAGTTCAGGAATATTAAAGAAAAGAGAGGACCAACAACCCTAGGAGAACTTAAATATTTAATACATTCTCTATTGTCCGCTGTCTGACAATTTTTTACATAACACCTTTGGGAAGGTTGTGATAATAATATATTAATCAAATAATTAAATTCACATTAAAAACAGAATATTTAATATGAAAGTTACTGCAACGCGTCCGAAATCAATACTGATCTAGTACATTGACTATTTTACCACTAAACAATAACAACGGTTGCATACCACTTCCAGAAGTACAAGCTCTAAGAATATATCTAGCGATCGCTCAATGTTTTGACGGTCTGGCGACGCCGGCACCACAGATCTAATAGGCGGCACTGTCAGTTGTTTGGCGTTGACAGTATGGACGTAAATAATGAATTTTTATTATATTTTATTTAATGAATGAACCAATATTATAAATTAATATTAGCATTCTGCACTGAAGGTCGTCAGTAGCTAGTAAACAAAACAAAAATGAAAAAAATCGGTTGAGAGACAGAGGAGAAAATGGTACCTAATCGTTTTGTCTTTGCCTATTTATATATATAGATTTAATCTGTTGCGTACAATAAATTTCAGTTTATGAGACTTGCTGAAAGAGCCAATAATTTACTTATATCAGTTTTTCACTTTCAATATACAAACGTTGAAATACCCCAAAAATTATAATCATCCACATTAACTCAAAATATAACTATAATTTATTGCTAAATGTACATGTAAACATGTAAAATAGTCAATACATAACCTAAAATGTCATTTAAGAAAGAGACAGACAATAAAAAACAGCTACTACTTTTGGTTATTACCAGCTAAAGAAATTTTAAACAATGACGTAACAAAGGGCTCTTCAGTGAAATTTTCGTGATGTCACTGGTATTAACCAAGACCGCTAGAATGTGTTTGGTTCAAACAATTATAACCGGTAGATCGCTGCAAATCCTATAATGTGTTGTTTGCAATATATTTTATGTTAAGATAATCACTGAAACCCCCAATAAAGTGATCAAAATACAAAAGTAATTGATATTCCCATTACTAGTAATTATAAGGCGGTGACGCTCCAAAAGATTTTTACGAATCCCAATATTGCCAATTAGGTTTATTTGTTTCATTGTAACGAAAATGATTGTCAATTTACTTTTTCATGTTATTTTCTATTTTATTTCTAGACATAAATTTGAAAATCTTATTGGAGGAATGAAGCCAATTGTCCGGGCTACCTTCATTTGTATTCACAACTTTAGCAAAACGAATTTATTTAAATTTCAACTGTAAAGGTGACTAGGGGGGAAGTTATAAGTTATAACCTTGAACCTAGAAACATATAAATTGGAATTGTAGCTACTCATTATACATTTCAGGGTTACGTACACTACATTCGTAAAGTATTATCTAAATAAAATATAAATTAGGATGATAATTTAAACTAAAATCGGTGGAATCGGTCGACTGTAATTTTAAAGTTTGTACTGAAATAGACATGTACTTCGCTACAGATACATAGCGCCTTCGAATTGTTCTTTAAAAATATCCTTTTTTAAGATTCCATTTATACTATATACGGATACCCTTATAATATCACTCCGGATTTCTCCCTCTTTCACATCACAGCAATTTTCTCCTAGACTACTGGACAGAAAAGTTTGAAATTTGGTATCAGCATATAGTTAGGTGACCTGATCAGGAGATCATATCGTAAATCAAGACATTTTGGGTACTTCTGGGGGGAAAATTAAAAAAATCGACCGTCACCGAACCTATAAGATGTAACATTTTGAAAAAAATAGAGATATAGGGCCTGACCTGAATTTTACCGGAAATATAAGGAAAAATCGCTCCTAATAATTTTAGGGGCAAATTACAGAATTAAATGGGAAAGATAAAATTAAAATTGCTTCTAACACAACATGTAATATATAACATAAAAGGGCTCATTATGGCGAAAGCAAATATATTATATATATTATAAATTATTGATATTAAGAAAAATATAAAAAAAATTATTTTGGGGACAAATTATAGAATGAAATGGAAATAAAGTTTCAAAAGCATCATGTAATATATCTAATAAAAGGAGAGAATACGAGAATTACGAATACATTTTTTTTTTCATATTTTAAAATTATTTGTTTCAAAGATATTAACAAAAATATTAAACATCGACATAATCCCCTTTTGGAAACTACACTATCTAAAATTTAGAAAAATATGTTTTATTTGTATTTTTAAATAATTTGTCTAAAAGATTTAATAATTTATTATTTAAAACTTGACCTATTTTGCCGTTTATTTTCCAGTCTACAGATCCTAAAATTCAGACAGTAAATTATATAAGGCTTCCATGAAAGTTTATTAGTAAAATAAAACTCTAATGTTAATTTTGCGGACCAAATTAGAAAATTGAATACATATTTTTATAAAAAGCAAGCGAATCATGTAGCAGATAAAATAAAAAGTCTATGTGTGAAAAATACAAGTGTATAGTTTTCTAAATTTAAAACGCTTCCTTTAAAAGATATTAGGGTAAATATAAGGAAATGCATTCATTTCCTGCTTGTCAGAAACTGGATTATTAGAAAAAAATATAGTTTTATTCATCTACATTGTATCAAATCTTAAAAGTGGTACCGAACCTTTAGTATGCGAGTACAACTCGCACTTGACCAAATTATTTATTAAACAATTAGTATGGCAAATCTTTTTAGGTATGATATTGTAAATACGTATGTTTGTTACATTAGCTGAAAATTTTCGGCAAAGTGTACCGGTAGTACAAAAACAAATACGCGCTGATGAAATTAGGTATGCCCTAAAATACTTTAATTAACTGAAAGCAGGTCACAGTTCAGAGCTTCTTAAACCAGAAAAGGGCTTAGTTCACAAATTGAAGAACTAATGCATAGACTATTTCAAACTGTGCAAGAAGATATCGGAAAATATAAAAATTTAAAATAAGAGAACTCTAAAATCATAAATGGAAAAAGTTATAAAAACGCATTAATAAAAGAAAACCTACCAATAACAAAAATTAATCAAAGGAATGGAGCATATCAGTAATCCAATATAATTATCTCAATTCTTTGGGTCTGAGAAAGGCTTATTTAAAAAAATTAAATTAAATTTTAGAAATTCTTAAATAACTAAAGTTTATTAAGGAACTAAAGTAAATTTTAAATGAATCTTAAATGTCACGAGATAATATTAAATATGTCTGAAACGTCACAAAAAGATTCAATTTAGCAAATAAATAACTAATCGACTAGTAAATTGTGAAATGTATTAAATTCAAGGGTCATCTGCTTGTATAAAACAAAATTTCTTTTTTCTTGAGTGTCCACTTCAAAAAAATCAAAAAGGCCTATATTAATGAATAGAAAATGGAAAACCTTTTCAAACGCAATATCAAACGCTACCTGTTTTTATTTAAAACACTTTTAAGAGTAGTTATTATCCCTGGGGGCTTAAAGAGCAAGTGAATAATTTTATTCAAAAAGTGTTGATTGATATTTCAAAATTGACAGTTTCAGGATTGACATTTATAATCATGTAAAAAATTAATTTATCGGTTACTTGACGACCTCACTGTATAAATTGTTAAAACATTTAATTTTGCATTAAAAATTGCTAACAATATATTTTCTAGCAACCAATCCTACAGAAAATAGGTATACCTCTGATATTGCATGAAATTTTATTTATCGCTCAGACCACTTCGCCATTATCGTACATATGCACTTTAATCACTAATTGATTATCTTAAACAATTTTTTCACATTTTCTCCGTTGATTTGTTTTGAATAAATTTATTGCGATTATACTCTTCAGTTATTACAATTGTTTATATTTTTAAAACAAAAATTGCTTAGGTTTACTTTCAAACAGTACTGAAAATGACAATTTGATGTATTCATATGCGGCGTTGTTGTGACAGCACGCACTTATTTACATGGCAGACTTGATAATGAAATCTACGTTTCGATTATATTTATGTGTTCATCTCCGAAACTACTTTCTCAATGGACCAAAACTTTCTCCGTCATTTCTTCATTTGCAAACACAATCATAATTTTTTCTGTCGGCTGGATGGATCGCAGCTTTCATTTTTTATCGTGTAAATAAATATTTTGTACGGGTCGTTTACATGCCACATGCCGCAAAAAATGAACCGATTTAATATCATATATCTTTCAAGGTGTGTTTAGATTAGTTTGGCCTTATTAGCACGTTCAATTATGGTCGATAATTATTGTTAGCTGCAGGGAAATTATGCGTCATACACGTATAGGAGTTATTAATGCCACTAGTTTTTCATAACCAAGGGCTTTATATTCTTAGTAGATTTAAATAAAAAATGAAGGAACATTTAAAGGTTATCTTGGTGATTGTTAATTTTATTTAGTATAAATAGAAAACTATTTGATTTCACAAAAATTAATTACAAATAAGTTATAACAACAAAACGCCTGTAAAAAAAATTTTTTTTTGCATTTTTGAAGCCAAAGCTCTTTTGTGTTTATGATATTTTTTGGAAATATTATTACTTTACGGAATAAAGTCAGTATTTTCAAAATTTCCAAACGTCTAAATCAGACCCCGGTTTCAATGGCACTAGGACAAACAACAAGAAAAAGTTCAAACTTTTGAGGGAAATGTCAATCTAAATTTTAACTGACGTAACTCTCTCTCTCTCTCTTGCATATTCAGATAGATTATTTATTGTGTTGTATGTAATCATTTGCTAGTTTATTCAACTTAAAGTTAAACTTGAGTTTGTTTTCAATTAATTAGTGTTTTATACTATAAATAGAACTAATTAATAAAGTTATGAGTTTGAAAAAAAAGCGTTACACAGTGTCTGTGGTAAACAAATACAGCAAAACATGCATTCTACAGAAGAAGAAGAGGTAAGTACTATTGATAAGAGATAACAAGAGTTAGCTAATAGCTCGTAAGTGCCAGACAAAAACAACAAGGATAGACAAACCGCTACCGAAGAAGAAGAGACCAAAACTCCTGATAAGCGAAATTGCCCTTTCCCAGAAGCCTATTCTGGTGATTGGCGATCTCCTCAACAAGTGCTTCTAGCCAAATTTGTCTACTCTGTCATACCTAAGATGTATTTTTTCTTCAAGAGCTGAAAACCGCCCACCATATGACTTACAAAATGTGTGGTACATGATATCGAAATGTCACAAGATTTCTCTATTTCAACTACTTATACTTGATTTAAAAGAGCTAAATAGGCACTCGATTCCAGCAGATTTGCTTCCATGCGGAACCGTGATTTCAAAACTTGTTCCAGAGCAGAAATTAAACTGACATTTGTATACTGAGAACTTCCTTATAACGGCCCTACGTTTTGGACAGACCGTTACCCAAGTTCATAATTGTTAGAGTTGATAGCTGAGAAAAATACGTTCATCAGTACCAACAATAGGGTGGGTTTTAGGGTCTCTGATCATGAATCCGAGGTCAGATTTGCAAAATTCAAAATGATGGATCCAAGCATGAAAATTTAAAAACTCAGCCATTTCACACCAAACTTCCATTAGGGGTTTTTTGGGTTCACTGATCACGAATCTTATTAACAAAATTCAAGATGGGAGATCCAATATAGACGATGAAAGTAACTCCCGAGACGAAAATTTGGTCCGCCATCTTGAATTTTGTAAATTTTGGCGAATTTCGCAAATTTTTGCAAATCTGACCTAAAACCACCCTAAAGTAATTCTTGGTGTAATTGGCAATTAGTTTCAAAAATGTATTCTTTAACAGTTTCTAGGTCATTACCCTTTAAAAAATAATAAACTGATTTTAAAAAATTATGTCTCAAACGATTATCAAAAAAGAGACCTTTAAAAAAAGGTATCACATGATACTCCTTTGTATTTAAACTTGAAGAAGTGATATTCACCCCCGCTTAGGGGTTGAAACTGCAGGCTGAGCTATACGTGTAAAAGGTGTCCCCTCGTAAATATAGATTAACGGTTTTTTTGTCATTAACATTTTAAGGTATTTTACACGTTATTTTGGGTGACTAGTTTTGAAATGAAAGCCCTATACAATACAAAAAACGCAAGTAAAATAATATAAATTCAAAATTTTAGTTTTCTAAAGAACAAAAATATAAGCAAGACAACCTCTTTAGAGTATATAGAACTTACAGGACTCTGCAATCACAAATATGTAAAGTGCAAAAAGAAACAACTGATAATTACAATTTACAAAAATTGGCGAAAATCTCAGTTGGTTGGCAGTTTTGAACTAATAAACAAAAAGTACCATAAAAAAAACGTATGTTCATTAGCCATTTAATTGGCTACAAACATATGGATTTTATAAGTGTTTTCAGTTCAATGTCGAATAAGCAAATATATATTTACAAAACCGAAAGTGAATTATTTAAATATTGTGGAGTAATTTTTGATATAATAGAAATTTTACTTTTTCTACCTCTAGAAAATTTCATAACTTTTAAAATTTGTAAATTCAAAACACAGACCAGCATTTTTTGGGAGTAACATATCTCGCAAACCCCAACAGCTAATTTCATTTTTTACTTTGAGGCCAAGGTGCCGAAAAAAATGACTTTGGAGCATACCATTATTCGAAATATATTGTGGTATTACATTTTTACTGCTAGACAAAACAAGATACGAACAAAATGGGAAATCTGAATAAGGATTTTTTTATTCTACCCACAAAAACATTAAAATTATCCTGAATTTGGGAGATAAATTAAAATATTAAAATATTTATATGACTCATCATATTTATCGAAGAACATAAATTTAGTAACACCCTGTGTGTACATTAAATTCATGTGCTTTTTACAATGACTGCAGGAGTTTATGAACTAAATCCTTAACGATAACCAAGAAATTAAGAGATCAACCTTTGCCCGGTCTGCTCTTAATTAAATTAACAAAAAAAACGGAGTTCTTCAAACGGATTCTAGTTAATTTTTTTCATGCTCTATTAAGTTGGCAACTGTTTTATTTATACGAGATGATCATCATGAAATATTTTAATTTTGTAAAATCGTACGTTTAAAAAAACTTTTGTTCCAAACCTAATTAGGTCAATGACAAAGCAAATTATCAAGTTCATGTGAATCTGTGCGGAATCATTATAGTAGAATCTAACAATGTGTAGAGGATTCGTTGCGGAAGTCAGATGAAGAGTATGTGAAACACATTGATATAAATGCTAAAGTTAACAGTTCATATTCCGACGAGAACTTTAAATTATAATTAATTCACTTATCATTTGATTAAATTATCGTATTTCGTGAGACTGTGCATGGGTTGTAACCTTTCAAAAAATAGTTTCATTTGTTCTTGTTTGCCAATATTCCTCCGCACAGTTAATGAATTATGAGCATTTCTTTGATTAATCCTGTGCCCTGCTGTGTGTAACTAGGTACTGTGACTTCATCATTTTACTTTATTTCATCTAATTTCAACTATTGTTCTAGATGATATAACATTCTTTTGTTTGTCTGTGGTATTATTTGAACGTTCATGGTTTGCCATTTTTAAATGTTAACTTTTTAAATTTATCTTATTTAAAATATTATATATATATATATATATATATATATATATATATATATTATTGATGTGTCCCTATTAACATCTGCCTTAAAACGCACCTTTACAAAGTTATATGCCCTTAAAAAGGCTCAAACAAGCTGTTTTTCTGTTATTGACAAAACATTCAAAAATAAATAGAAAAAATGTATGAGTCTTACAAAAAATTTTACGTTAGATAGCATGTACCTACTACTCCGTGTTTCGACATGCAAATCATAAACATCCTATTTAGGTTGGTGAAGTGGATTTTCGTCCAGTAATTTTTTTATTACAATTTTATTACAATTTTCTTTAGAATTTTACGTAAAAAAATATGTTTGTCCAAATCGATATTTTCAACACTTTTAGAGTAAACTGAAATTCAGTAACATTATTAGTTATGAAGGATCTGAACTAATTCCGAAATAATTTAGGACATAAACTAAGACTATTAAAATTTAGAGTTACACTTACTAATTAAAGAACTAATTACTGATTCAGACAATAACTGTGAAAACAGAAAATGATTGCATTAAAATTAGAAACAATACGTTAAATTACAAAAACCGCTCCTTCATTTAGAAGCATAATCTCATTTCCATGCACACGGTTTTATTTTTTTCCCGTAGTTCCTGAATTGTTTCAATTGGAATTTTATAAACCTACGCCTTAACAACCCCAGAAAAAATAATCCAGACAACTATTTTAAGTGTTGTCTCACATTATGTAGGTAATGAGGTGTCGCTCCGTCCTGCATAAACTATATGCTTTGGTGTTTAATTAAAGGGACTTCTTCCAAAAGTCCTGGCAAGTCGTTAACTAAAAAAATGTAATAATCCTCACTATTCAATTGATTAGACAACACAAACGGTCCGACTAGCCAATCGCCTAAAATGCCTGCCCAAACGTTGACGGAAAACCGAATCTGATGTCTGGACTGAAATATGGTGTGTGGGTTTTCATCAGCACATTCATAAGCGTTATGAAAATTAACATAACCATTTTTACTGAAACTTGCCTCATCCGTAAATAAACAACAACAAAATAAGAGATGCAAAAACCATTGGAAAAACTGCCGACGTGGTTCGTAGTCATTCGAATTTACAGCTTGAGCATGCTGGATATGAAAAGGATGAATTAGTTGTTCGCAAAGAATTCGTTAAACCACGGAAAAACTTCTTACCTAACCCTTGGATTGTTCTGCACAACTCTCAATACATTTTCTTCCATAACCGATGTTCTTACAAATCTATTGGAACGCACCATTTTCTCTCAAACGTTGATGGATCCCGTGAAATACCTGTCTTCTATTCGGGTATGCTGCCGCATACAGACGCCTAGCCTCTGATGTATTTCCAGCCTCTCGGCCGTACATAAATTCTTTCACCATGCAGAGTCAACCGCAGAAGTCCAAGAAGGAACCGATTCAATCTGTCCAAGTATTTGGCAGAAAAAGCTTATTGTAAGAGAGGTAGAGGTGTACTCCGAGTAAATTGACGTCCTCTTAGTCAGGTTGAGCCAAGAATGCTCCAGGATAAACTTCAAGAACCAATATTGCTCCTTGGAAAGGATAAATTCTCAGCTGTTGATATCAGAGTAAGAGTCAATGGTGGTGGACATGTTTCACAAATATATGCTATTAGGCAGGCAATTTCTAAAGCTTTGGTAGCTTATTACCAAAAATATGTAGATGAAGCCTCCAAAAAGGAACTTAAGGACATCCTCATTCAATATCATAATACATTATTGGTAGCCGATCCACGTCGTTGCGAACCCAAGAAATTCGGTGGTCCAGGTGCTCGTGCACGCTACCACCGTTAATTCTTTAGGTTTAATATGCATTTCTGTCATTTCCGGGTTTGAATATGACTATATGACTCCATTTTATGATTTGCCATAATGTTGTATACTTAAATTTTCTACTAGCCGCTTTTACTAATTAAACACTGCAAAGCTCAATTGACAGTATATCAATAACTTAAAGGGTTAAGCGTTGTAGCAACGTCAGTCTTATATTTGCCATGGTAAACAGATTTTTGTAATTTTTGGCCTAATGACTTAAAGAGCAGAGTAATTGTCAAAGTCAATTTACCATTGGAAGTATTGATTTGGAAAAAGATAATATTTTTTACGTAAAATTATTTAGATTTTATAAATCTGTAGAGAAAATTGTAAAAAAATTGAAATAAAAAAATAGGTACCGAAAACCCCCTTCACCTAAATAGGACGCTAATGATTTGCATGTCGGAAAACGGAGAAGCACATGATAATTAACGTAAAAAGTTATGTGAGACCCATATTTGTTACAGTTATTTTCAGCCGTTTTGTTAATAACAGAAGGGCAGATGTTAATAAGGACTTTTAGGCTTATTTTACTGACTTCTATACAAAGCAGAACCGTATTTTAGAAATATCCCGTATAAAACACAGTTTTGCATCCTAACACCAAATCTTTATTTAAAATACTTATACCGTTTGGCCACAACTCCAAATTGTTATCTTTATGGAGTTAACCAAACTGATTGGGATTTTCAAACTGAACAACAATTAATAAATAGTTTTCAATATTGTCACAAGCAAAGGTTTTTTACGATTGTATCAAATTTATATTTCTTGAGTAAGCTCATATACGACTGAAATAACTTTTTTCGCAAAATTTGTAGTACAAAAATTTAAAAGTACACAGTGTATTTATCCATAAAAATTGAACAGAGACATCTAAGGAGTTTCAGAAACATTATAACAGTCGTGTGTTTAATATTTTTTATAACACCCAAGAAATGTTGTATACCTTACTTTATCCTCAAAATGCATTTTCACACCGAAATAATATACACCAGTTTATAAAGGAAAATTCATTTCATTTTCGTACATAAAATTCAACAGCGATTCGCTTCTACCATCGCGTCAGTAACTGTTTATAGAAAATTATTGCTAAGATTTTAACTGCAAACTCCTAGAAGTAAGTAAACAAGGTAAATAATAATTAGGTGATGTGCGAGTTGGATTCGCATACTAAGGGTTCCGTACCACCTTCAAAATTCGCTTGATTTTTATAAGAATACATATGTATTTAGTATTCTAATTTGCCCCCAAAAATTACCATTAGAGTTTTATTTTACTAATAAACTTTTAGGGAAGCCTTTTATAATCTACTGTCTGAATTTGGAGGCTCTGTAGATTGGAAGATAAAGGCCAAAATAGGTCAAGTTTTAAATTATAAATTATTAAATCTGTTATTTAAATTATTTAAAAATACAAATAAAATATATTTTTCAAAATTTAAATAGTGTAGTAAAATGGGAATTAAGTCGATGTTTAATATATTTTCTAATATCTTTTAAACAAATGATTTAAAAATATGATATATTTGAATTCACATAATGAGCCTTTTATTTGATATATTACATGATGCGTTTGAAAATTGAATTCTTATTTTCCATTTAATTGTATAACTAGTCCCTAAAATTACCATGGAGGTTTTCTAGTAATTTTTCCTATAAATTTCAAGTGAGCCCCAGTACCCCTAATTATTTTGAAAATTTTAGGTAGTATGGTTTCGGAAGTAAATATCTTTATGTTAATATCTTGTAAACAATTAATTGTAAAAATATAAAAATTATATATTTGTATTCCCATAATGAGCCCCTTCATTTGATATATTGCATGATGCGTTAAAAACATATTGTTTATTTTCCGTTTAATTCTATAATTTGGCCTCCAATATTAATATTAGGGATTATTTAAAAAAATAAAAAATACATATATATATATATATATATATATATATATATATATATATATATATATATTTGTATTGGTCATAATGAGCCCTGTGGTTTGATATATTATATGATCCGTTAGAAACAAGTTTAATTTTTTATTTTCCATTTAATTCTATAATTTGCCCACCAAAATGAATATTTGGGGTACCTCCTTATTTTCCACTAAAGTTCAGGTGAGGATATACCTCTATTTTTTTCAAAATTTTACAGCTTATGGTTTCGGAAATAAGGGGGGGATGGGTAATTTTTTTATACTTTTGTTAATATCTTTTAATTAATTTATTTTTAAAATATAAAAAATTATATTTATTTTCGTCATAATGAGCTCTTTCATTTGATGTATAACATGATGCGTTAGAAACAATTTTAATTTTGTATTTTCCATTTAATTCTGTAATTTGCCCCCAAAATTAAATGTAGAGGTTTCTCCTTATTTTTCCAGTAAACTTCAGGTCAGACTATATACCTCTAATTTTTTTCAAAACCTTAAGTTTTATAGTTTCGGAGATAAGGGGGGGGGGAATGGGTAAATTTTGGTATATTTTCTTTAGTATCTTTTAAGTTATTATTTTTTAGTATGAAAGAAATATACTTGTGTTTCTCAGAATGAGACCTCATTTGATGTATTACATGATGCGTTTTAAAAATTTTTAATTTGTAAATTTTTATTTAATTCTATAATTTGTCACCCCAAAATTAATATTAATGGTTTCTCCTTATTTTTCCTGTAAAGTTCGGGCGACGTTCTATATTTCCTGTTTTTATCAAAATTTGAAGCTAAGTAGTTTCGGAGAACAGGGGTGTGGAAGAAAGGTCGATTTTTTTAGTTTTTCCCCCTATAAGTACCCCTAAAATCAAAATTTCTTCTTTTGCGGTATGTACTCCTTATCGGGTCACCAAAAATTCAGCCTCTTCCGTTCAGTAGTTTAGGAGAAAATTGCTTTGATGTGACAGAGGCAGAAATCAGGAATGATATTATAAGGCTATACGTATATTGTATGTAAGGAACCTTAATAAAAACCCACAAAAATTAAATTTTCTTTTGTTTTTTGCTTAAATGATGAAAAGTAGTGAAAGAATCGTAATATCGTCTAGAGAAGAGTTGTAGAGAATTAGAAATTCTTCTAAACGAGCGTGTATACATCCTGATTGGATCATTTTTACCGAGTATTCTCAGAAAAACTGATCAAAAGTAAATATTTTTGTATAACTTTCTGGTAACTTAATACTAGAATATTAATCATTGTTAAAACGACACTTTATACTATCTTCGAAGTGACATTCTTTTGTACGCAAGACAATATATATAATACTTATTGTTTCTGGTCAGGGAACCATCATCAGTTGCGCTTCCCACAATTGAATGTCCTCTCGAACAAATCTTTATGTATTTGATAATTTCGTTAAATTTGAAGACGCGAGATGTAAAGAACGACATCTAGGATTTTCGGGGAAACTAGCATTGCGTACAAAAGAATGACACCTCGAAGAGAGTATTCAATATCTCTGACAGGTGAAGTTAACCTGAAAATTTCATCGTGACATTCTAACCTAGGAATTACGGGTAACAGCAATTACATGGAACAGCTCCAGATTCGGGAACCTCTATGTGCTAGTTTTCCCGAAAATCCCAGATGTCGGTCTTTACATCTCGCGTCTTCAAATTTAACGAAATGTATCAAATACATAAATAAGTGTTCGAGAGGACATTTAATTGTGGGAAGTGCAACTGATGAAGGTTCCCTAACCCGCAACAATATTTATTATATATATTGAAGACGCGACATGTAAGACCAACATCTAGGATTTTCGAGAGAATTAGCACACAGAGGTTCTGAAACTGGAGCCGTTCCGTGTAATTGCTGTTCTCCCTTAACTGCTAAGACAGAATGTCACGATAAAATTTTCAGGTTACTTTACCTGTTAGAGATATTGAATACTCTCTTCGAGGTGTCATTCCTTTGTACGCAAGACAATATAGATTATATATTATATATAATACATATTGTTTCTGTTCAGGGAACCTTCATCAGTTGCGCTTCCCACAATTGAATGTCCTCTCGAACACTTCTTTATGTATTTGATACATTTCGTTAAATTTGAAGACGCGAGATGTAAAGACCGACATCTAGGATTTTCAGGGAAGCTAGCATTGCGTACAAAAGAATGACACTTCCAAGAGAGTATTCAATATCTCTGACAGGTGAAGTAACCTGAAAATTTATCGTGACATTCTGACCTAGGAGTTAAGGGAGAACAGCAGTTACACGGAACGGCTCCAGATTCGGAACCTCTGTGTGCAAATTCTCTCGAAAATCCTAGATGTCGGTCTTACATCTCGCGTCTTCAAATTTAACGAAATGTATCAAATACATAAAGAAGTGTTCGAGAGGACATTCAATTGTGGGAAGCGCCACTGATGAAGGTTTCCTGACCATAAACAATATGTATTATATATAATATATAATATATAATATATAATATATAATATATAATATATAATATATAATATATAATATATAATATATAATATATAATATATATATATATATATAATATATAATATATAATATATAATATATAATATATAATATATAATATATAATATATATTGTCTTGCGTACAAAGGAATGACACCTCGAAGAGAGTATTCAATATCTGTGAGAGGTGAAGTTAACCTGAAAATTTTATCCTGACATTCTAACCTAGGAATTACGGGTAACAGCAATTATATGGAACGGCTCCAGATTCGGAACCTCTATGTGCTAGTTTCCCCGAAAATCCTAGATGTTGTTCTTTACATCTCGCGTCTTCAAACGATACTTTATGTTGTTAAGTTTATATGGGCTCACGACTGATACTATAGAATAAGTAGTTTTTGAAGAATGGGCATTTAAATAATTTATAGAGATATTTTGAACATCCCACCGTTTTTAACGAGACTGGTCCGACAGGTATATAGTAAATTTATTTTGAAAGTTCATAGATTATACTTCAATTTGTCTATCTTGGATTATCGCTATAATGCCGAGAAATTGGTTTAAAATAATGATAAATATTACATTAAATGTACGAATATGTGACAGCCAGCCAGTGGTGCACTTAGAATAGCTGTCAAGGCACATGGACGGATGTAGAATTTTCTTGAGGTGGTGGCACGAGATGAAAATTATGGTTAATTGTAGTGTTTTCTCAGGAATTTATTACGTTTTTATTTACATAACTATTATATGGCCATATTAGTCTTTCGTTCCATTGTATATGCCGTTTACGGATATTAATTAAATTACTTTTTTCCACTGACTGGATCCTCCATTGTCAAGACATCGGAGGAGAAGTAAGGGTCCGTCGTTTAAGCAAAATTTCAAAAGCAGTGTTAATATAGTTTACGGCACTATAACGAAAATTCAAGATATACGAAGTGAAGTGCATTTTATGAGTTTTCAAAAGATATTTTGCATATCGATATCGACCGTTCGTGGTTAATTTGAACGCTCTGAAAACTATTTCTACAAATTATTTAAATTGCAATTCTGCAAGATCTGGTTAATGAATAAAATTTATCTTCAGCGTTATTAATCTCAACGTTATAAGCTATCACTAGGATGCAGATTAAGGTTCCAGCTGTTATTACAACCAAGTTATAAAATTTTTAAAATTACTCATTTTATATAATTTTTTTAGCTTTTCTGTATGAGAAATGCTGCTTGCTATCAAAACTTATAAACATTCATTTTAAAGATTTTCTGATTAGTCTGTTTCTCTTCAATTTTTCTATTAACGGCATTATGAACAGATCATTCCTTTTGACACTATAAGCAAAAAACGAAACTACCCCATATTTTTGGGGGTTTTAAGGCTCAAACATATTATTTTCTGAATGATACTTGTGTCATATTTTTCAATGTCTAAGTGCTTCTTGGGAAATAACACCACAGTTTAAAGAAAATTGCTATATATTCCAAAGGGTCGGGGTCTAGATCAGACCCCGTTGTCAATGGTTAAACTGTGGTGTTATTTCCCAAGAAGCACTTAGACATTCAAACATATTCTGCGATTTTGCTGTTAAAATTATGTCAGTTATGTCTTATAAACTTTTATTTACGAGATGGGTTACGCGGTTTGCTGTTGAATTTTAATGTCACTTAGGAATCTTTATTGACTGGTGTAATATATTTTTGATTTTTTTTTATCTGTTCTCAAGTAAATTCCACAGTATTATACCCGTATCAGTTGTTATTCAAAAACATTCATCATTTATATTTCATGATTTAGTCCCGCCCACACCGTATCCAACAATTTCTATAAACGTTTCCTAAGAAAACAACACACTCATTTCAGATATTAATGTTATAAACAATAAATCACAGTTGGAAATATTTACAACATAATGACAATGTCATACTGAGGTAATCATAGGAGTGTATGCACACGCAGAGGTTACGATCGGTCTCATAGAAGCGTCTGAATGTTTTTTTTTATTTTCAAGCCCGTAGCCTTCAATTCAGATTCATACATGAATCACGCTAATTTAATTAATACTGTATGTTAATTTTTTGCTGTGCTCGTATAAATATTGATGTGAGGTTGCAGACTGTTCGTCACACAAGGTAAAGACTAATAAATCAACAAAAATTAAGAGCAAGATCAAGGATTTGTATATGAAGGTTTACGGATTGATTTATTAACTTAAAAACTCTTCAGCGAGCAAACTGACAAAAATGGCAGCTTTTCAGCATGCAAAATGAAGTGATTATGAAGTTTAAAGTGTTCTTATTGAAGATTTTCACATCAAAATCAGTGCGAAGGTGCAAAAAATCCTCAAGTCGAATGCACCAACTTACAAATTTCTTTTCTTTTCTGGATTGAATAGTAAATGGCAGGAAAAAAGAAACAAACATCCCTGAATCAGTGGCGGTTCCAGAGCGGGGGGAGGGGCATGGGGAAAGCATGTCCCTCACACTCGAGTCCCTCAATTTTTTCCTAACAAATCAAATGTACTCCCTGTAAAAAAAGACGCACTAAATGTAATGTATTCATGTTTGTATGTACAGTTTCACTAATGAAAAAATATATAAAAATATAATATTATTATTATAGCCCGACTTGACCATACAATGTATGGCATCACACTCCCTCTAAGGCACACTATGAGTGCCTTTTGGGGAGAATTCACTAAACCCCAGATATCCTAGATATCAAAAGGGTTTAGCTCTGTGGGAGCCCTTGCCAGGTTTTCAGGCCTGTGATTGGAGTCGTGGCGGCAGTTTCCCATGAATTTCCTGACCGTCCGGGCTGTCCCTAACAAGACTGCTTTTTGCATTTGTTTGTAAAGATGTTCGTCCAGACCGAGGTATTTTAGATTGTTTAATAGATGTTTTGGGACTAGTCCTGTCGTTGACATAACAATTGGTACAGTTCGTGTGTTGTTCATGTTCCACTGAGTTTTTATTTGAAATTCCAAATCTCTATATTTGGTTATTGTCTCAGCCTGCTTGATATTTATATTATTGTTGTTAGTAATTGCTATGTCAATTAAAGTTGTTTTACGAGAGACTTTATCTACTAAAACTATATTGTGAGCAACAGACCGATCGGTCAGTATCGTGCGGTCCCAGTATAGCTTGTAGTTGTTATTTTCTAAAACAGATTCTGGTTTATATTTATAGTATGGTAATCTTACCGACTGTGATAATTCATGTTTCAGTGGTAGTTCCTGGTGAAGTATTTTTGCCACAGCATCGTGTCGTTCTTTGTATTCAGTTGCAGCGAACGCTTGACAATCTCCTGTGATATGCTGAATAGATTCAGATGTTTGGCAACCGTACCTGCATCTATCGTTGTTAATAGAAGGGTCTTTAACGATGTACTTTAGGTAGTTCTTAGTTGGAATTACTTGATCTTGAATTGCTAATATAAAGTCTTCCGTTTCAGGGAACATATGACCAGAGATCAACCAGTAGTTCGACGCTGCACTGTCGACATAATCTTCCATGAAGGGGCTTCTCTTTCCATTTCAGCAATTTCTGATCTGCGGTCTGGTGGTGTAGTTGGATATGTTGTTGTGTCAGTCGCAGTGGTGTTGAGTCATCAACCTGGCACATGACTCTATGGAGATCAGAAAATTCTGTGAGTTTCTGGAAATGACTACGCAAAATAGAAATTTATTGATTTAATAGTTTACTTAGATCTGTCAATCCTCTTCCTCCTTCATACCGTGGCAAAGTTGTACGTTCGACAGAGCTCATTGGATGGTGATTTTGAGCTTTTGTTAGTAAAACTCGAACTTTTCGTTGTAATTGTTCAATGTCAGTCTTGCACCAATTAACTATACCGAAAGAGTAACTGAGCACTGAACACACATAGGTGTTAATAGCTTGAAACAGATTTTTACTGTTTAGTTTGGTTTTCAACAGTTGTCTTACCCTTCTATAAAACTCTGCTGTTAGGTCCTTTTTCATAGTCATGTGATCAATACGTTGAGCCTGCTTTATTCCAAGGTATTTATAAGTATGACCTTCCCCCATCTATTCAATTGAGGTGCCATGATGTCACTAGAGAACCCTTCTACTATTTTAAGCATATCATGCAGCTGTTGTTTTGTAGCTGCCATCAACTTTAAGTTAAATATACCCCTTCTGATGGGAATGGGGTCAGTTTGTATCGAACAGTTGGCTTCATTCAGTGAGATTTGGGTTTGCCAGTTGGACATGGCATATTCTAAAAAGTTAATAATACAATTATTCACTTTATAGAGTTTCAGCACCTTAATGAGCAAATCATGTGGAATTGAATCAAATGCTTTTTTGTAGTCGTTTTCGATTTCGCCGTTTGGCGTGGGCTTGATTGCAGACTTCAGGATGTGCTTCCTCGCTTATGACGAAAAGTTCCTATGATTTTTTTCAGTTTTTTTTCTTTTGACTACTAAAGTTTTCGAGATATTCGGTCACGAAAATCTACAGGTGGTACTTTTTCTGGGGTCACATGTTCTTTCTGCCCCTAAACCTTTTTTTCAGTATGCCCCTGGCATGGTAATTGACAAAAATTGTAAATGAATCTCTTATGAATTTGCAATCTTTTTTATTTCTTGCGTTTTTTCGTATCTGTCACTGTTTTTGTGTAAAAAAATGATCAATTTCATGTGTACCATAGAAACAATCCTTCTGTTATTTATTTTTCTAGTATGCGGCTTAATTCCTCTAATTGAAAACCCTTAAATTAATTGTTGTAAATTTATTCTCGTTTATGTTCACTGAGACATACAGACACACAGTGGTAGTTGTGCTTCAGTTTTCGTTAATTTTCATCAATATGGTGGTTTATTCAAACGCGGAAATGACTGACATGCATTTCATCTACGGTCTTTCTAATGGTAATTCCTTAGAAGCGTCGAGAAGGTATGCTACACTTTATAAGAAATGATTTTCAATATTGTCATTACACACTTTTTTGATTAGGTTTTTTAAAAGGACCAGAGACAATGAAATTATTTCTAGCATTCTGAAGATCAACAAACCTGATTGCGGTCTTTCGGGATATCGCTGAAAGTACATATCTTGAGGTCATTCCGCGTTCCTGTGGCAAAAATAAAACAATCGTACACTTTTTCACAATTTAAATACTGTTTCCATATTTAATTTAATTGAAGACATGCTCTAAAATTAGGCTACTTCAAAAAGATCACATTTATTTTGAAATATATTAAACTCTAACAGATAGAGAACCAAATTAATAATAAAGTTTTGACAAAGACGTTCATAGCTATTACAACAAACACGACATTTTGTTTCACAGCTAACTAAGTGATAAATTGTTTTTTTAATACTTTACATTTCCTTTTATACAAAGTTAGGCCTGTTATACTTGGTTGAAAAGCCCCTTTAATGTGTTATTCAATGGCTTATATATTCAATATGGCATACGAAATAAGAAAATTGGTTTTGGCTGCAAAAATTCTAGACGGCCTAGAAAATCTTCAAGATTGGTAGTCGCTAATATAAAACTGCCACTTTTTTTCAAATCTATTTACAACATAGCAAATATATTGTAAAACCACAATTTCTATTTTTTTTCTCGATATTTTGAAAACTCCTGGAGATATATTTAATTTCAATAGATTACCTGATTGGGCTTGGAATATACACAAGAGGACTTCATTTTACGTATAAAGAGCTTTCGAAATAAAATGTATTCTTCGTCAGTTCATTATAAAAATTACACAAAATAATTTAAATATATTTTAGTGAAATATTTACATAAAATATTTTATGTTTGTTATCAAAATATCTAAGAAATCTTCCTAATTTCGCGACAAAGAAACTTTTGAAATATTTCATGAAATATATCTATAATATTTCATGATATAGATGAAAAGATTTGTTTGTCGTGGGCATACAATTATTTCAGAAATATCAGAATCAAATACTTGAAAATTGTTCAAAAGTATTTAAAGTCCGAAACGAAAAGTTTGTTTAAAATGTTTAATACAAACCTAATTAATTCTCATAGTATAATTCAAACCAAATAAATAATATGTTATCTATATTTATTTATCTTTAAAAAATGTCATGAAACTCATTTGTTGAAAACATCAAAAATTTTGTTACACTTCAATGTCAATGTCAAATGGCATACGCATCTAACTTTTATCTTCATTTTATTAATTTCCACTGATATGTCCCTAATAACTATTTTTTAAATTTTATTGTTTTTAAATCTCTCAGGATTAACACGTCATAATAGCTTCATACAAATTCTAAAATAACTTATTTGCCGAATTTTACTGTACTAAATAAATGCATGGTCGTTTTTATTGTATCAGTTTGCATCAAACTGACATACAAACTTTTAATAAAAAAGTTACATTTTTACAAGATCCAGACTTTTTCTATTTAATTATAATTAATTGTCACACAATAGCAAATAGTTATCACACAAATAAAAGTTTGTGATCCAATATTCATTTCATTTCTTATAATAATCGAATGAGACTGAATAGTTTTACCATCTAGTGGGGGTATACGTAACCTTACGACAACTATTACAGAGACCTACTACGATAGCCAAATATAATAAAGGAACTTCTATTAAAATCATTGAACATTTTACTAGGGCATACCAATGCATACTTCAGCATGAGTTACTAGCACGGTGTAAGATATCTTACACCGTGGTTACTAGTTTGGTTTTCAATTATTTAACTATAGCTGTCAGTACCTTATCTGAGAGTTTTATATAGACATGAGTGATGTATTCTATTTATGTATAAAGTTAGTGATCAATTAGGAATGAAAAAATAGTAGTTCATAAGCTAGCTACACTTTCACAATAATTTGGCAGTGACTCGTAGTTTGGGTTTTCTATTTTTAAATATAGATGTCGCTACCTGACTTGGTGTTTGTGTGTTATTCTCTATTGTATGATCTGTGTGTGTTATATGTACAAAATAAAACTTATTTTACCAAGGGCGAATCCAGAGCAAAGATATTTTACAATTGATTGCTTGCTCAATGTTAAAAATTTTCGAAAAAAAAACAGCCATCCTGTAACTTGTGAGATATCACCGAGTGTGTTGTCTATTGGCAGTTGAAGAGTTTTTCTGGTAGTGTTTCATCCGTTTAATGTGATATTGATAACAACTTAATTAAAAAAGGTTAAGGTGCAAATATAAGCAGCCACTTTGTGACATATGCTTTCGAAAATAATTTACATCTATGAAGTAATCCTTTATGTACTTCCTTGAATCCAGATCACGTAAGAAATAAATCTAACTACGGGGGACTTCTGTAGAGTTTCTAAAACATCGTATTTCCTGGGTTGTTGTATTAAAAATAATGGATGTTCTCTTTAAACTCACAAAAATGGCTTTATTTCAAGCTTGTGGATGTAAGAATTCCTCTTTCTATTGTGTTAAACTCGGTAATCTTGAAGCTTTCTATCGTCTATCACTTGTTCCCCCCTATATTTTACAAATTGACACAAATTTAACATTATATAAAATGTTATTTCTATATATGAAATAATGAAATAAAAGCTTTATTACCAAAAACATAATTCTTATTTATTAGATTAAATGAAGTTTATCGGCCATATTTTCACAATACTTCTGAAGTGTCAACAATTTAGTTTTTCCATTTTTCGGTATAGATGTCGCTACATGGCATGGTGGTGTGTTTTATATGTACATAAGTTATACTTAAAAAAGAACGACTTAAAATAAATCCGTTTAGAAACCGTGTGCAATCAATCACTATTTTCAGACAAATCTTTTTTTTATCTGATTTAAGGTACAATTCTATTGAATGTTTTAGCATATTCTTCTCTCTCTCTCCCTCTCTCGTTCTCTCTCTCTAATTTGCGTTGTCTTTCTATATTTTCCAAATATTTTTTAACTTTATTTGTTTTTTTGGACCACTTTCTGTAAGTGTAACTCTAATTCACTCTATATTGTATACACACTGTATATGCTTCTGTGTATTGGTCACCCTTATATAACTTATTGGTCTATCAATATCTGAACCACCCTGGACAACTATAATTCAACTCCAACCAATATTGCAACGGCCCTGATAACTTTAAAACAACCCTGTATAAGTATAAATCCTCTCCAAATTATTGACTGTTTCTATTTTTCGATTCTTTCATTATTCCTGTATACCTATGATTTTACTTCGCCCCATATGTCTAGTTTTCTATTTACGCAAGTGCTCATGGTCTACCCTGTATAAAAAAATTCACATTTTTTTATCCATTTTATGACTATAATTTCACTCTCCCTTTTATTTCAACCACCCGGTACATGCAGTTGATTCTAAAAATTGTTTAACCCATGTCTACAATCATATTATTCCCCGTTCTATAATTCAAATATACTAACTGCTTATGGTTATATAACAAATTTTTGATACACACTGAATAACAATAATTTTACTTCACCCTTACTTCAAACACCTTGTATAAGCAGCTACTTAGGTTTCACACTATATAACATTTTACCAGCCCTGTATAACTGCAATTCTACTCCAGTTTCAACAATCCTGTATATTCAACTGCTTCTAATATATTGGAAACCTTCTGTATAACTGTAATTATACTCCGTCTGTATAACTATAGTTTTGCTCCACTCTTATTTAAACCACCTCGTATATGCAACTACTTATGTGCCATCCAATGCAATATTTTCTAAAACACCCTGTATTACTAATAAAAGTCCACCTTATATTTCAACCATCCTATGTATGCAACAGCTGGAACATATCTTTGTAGAATACAATTTAGAATATTCAAATTGCTTGAGCCTTTTTAGAGAAAACAGAGAGGTTCATTGAAATTCACTGAAATGGGGTACCTTAATTACTTTTTTTGATATTCTGGAAATCCGTAAATCTCACGTTATAGAAAATTATATGGTACCTTTATGTAATGTTTCTTAATATAATGCAGTTTAAATCATCAAAAATACCCAAGCGTTTTTGAATAATCGCTGGTTATACACAAAATAAAACGAATTGATAACCTCCTCCTTTTTGGAAGTCGGTTAAAAACAGACCATAATTTACATATTTACACAACTTTAACAGTATATACAATGTTATTTCTACATATGGAATAAACCAAAACTTTATCACCAGAAACCTATAATCTTATTTAGGCAAAATAAATGATAACATATGAGAATTAGTTACTTATGTACAAACAGACAGTAAATATATACGAAAAATAAATAATATTCATATAAAAATAAATTAATTTTAGGATACATAAGCCACGTATGAAGTGACTAGTGTTAGTTATACTCGTACGTAGTTTACAACTCTGTATCTTCCCATCTTTTATATTTTCCTTAATAGGTTAGTTAATAAAGATGATTTCATACCAGATAAAAATTAAAATCAGTTTATAATTAATTAATTTAAGTTACAATCACATTATGGATAAGTCACGAATGAATTGATGCTGTTGAATTTTAATATAAATACTTATTTTGTCTAATTAATAAATACTAATAAATTAAAATTCAACAGCATCAATTCATTCGTGACTTATCCATAATGTGATTGTAACTTAACTAAATTAATTTCCAATTATAAACTGATTTTAATTTTTCTTACCGTTCTATTTGAAAAATCTAGCGAAAAAAACAACCATAACATTTTCAAATAGCATGTTCTCCCAATGGTTACATTAATGCAGATGAGATGTTCCTTTTTTTCCTTTGAACCAGCAAGTGGGACTTCTGGGTAAGATGGCGAATCAGCCGCTTCTGTGTGTGTCTTAGGTTAAGGTTGGCAATTTCAAAATCATTACATCAGGTTTAGTCATTTCGTAATTCCCTAAAGGCCCTTTAAATTGATAGAGGCTAATAAAGTGATTTATGTGTTAGACTTAGTTATTTGAACTTCAATATGATTATAGGTTGAGTTAGTAAGTGAATTTGTTATTATATGGATGTTCGATAAGAGAAGAGAGGAATTAAAAGGAAAAAGAGTTTAGTTTAGCTGGAAGTCCAGTAGTGGCTGTCCCGGATGATGAAATTTTTGTGTTATAGATTTATTGAAATTGCAAATATAGAAGAGGGTGGGTTATCCGCATTTAATTAATCACCACTTGAAGCTGGCTGATGCGTCCGCGAAGGCCATAACTAGAACAGAACAGAACCAGCAAGCTTAAATGAGTTTACCACAATCGGTTAAGTAATGCTAGAGTTATAAGCACTGTAAGAGTAGAAATCCCCTTCACCTTCTGCCTTTATTCTACCTCCTAGGATAAAAAGGGTTCAAGCAAAAAGTTATGTAATTTAAGTGGGATTACAATGGTAATTACTTTATTCACATTATACATATTGTTTTCAGAATACTGCTCTTTATTATTTCACCAAAGGAGTTGCGCTCTCTAGCGGTAGAATGTTCTTAAAATTCAAAAAGCTTACTGTTTGTCTAATATCGTAGTTATTTGGCGGCATTGACAATAGTTATATGCCAAACTTCCATTTGATGATCTGTATGTTTAAGTTTTTGAATAATATAGTTTCTCCAGGTAATCATTTGAGGATCTCAGTGTCAATTCAATAACGAATGCATAGAATTTTTCATTGTTTAATTTTATATAGCTTAAGTAGTAAATAGTAAAAAGTACTATTCTAACTCAGTCAGTGTTTCATTTTATCCTCTCTTCGGGTTTTAATTTTACAACCCTCTCCGAGTGATCCCATATCGCCTTACGAAATTTTTCGTTTTTTATTTTGAAAGGTTTCCACGTCGGTTTCAAATTTCCAAAAAATTCTCCTGTCACGTTTTCGACCTCTTTCGCACATGCTAAGTAAATGCCAGTTTGAGCTGCTTCTTCTGCAGTCTGAAAATTATAAATGTCTATTTTATTGCATCAAGTGGGTATAGAAAATTAAGGAGCTTCAATCAGTTTCTTACAAACTAGCTTAATGCAAATGATCTGTATATACCATGTGAGTAATTAACTTATTATTCTAATTTTGGTATTTCAATAGTTTAAGGAAAAGTCTAAAGGGTTTGAACATGTTCAATTATGCTCAAATTGACCTTGACCTTCAAGGAATATGGTCACATGGATTTGGTCAGAACTAAAATTATTGACACTGAAAATGGAACGAGCAGAAAATTTTACATCCGAATATTGACTATGATCTACCAGGACAATAAAAGTTGATTTTTCTATGGGAATCCAATATTTCGGTACCCTAAATGGAAAGAAATGCAAATTCCGAATATGACCTTGATCTTGAACTTTAGGCTATTCAAGGTAAAGTTAAATTTTCTGGTTGATAACTTATAATTGTGTCATCAGAAATGGGAAGACTGAACAATTTTGTCTCTATTTACCTGTTGACATGTTTCCTCAACTATTTACGTTAAACGAATTTACAACTCTTAGTGTACAGAGTAGGTATACCACAATGAACTGAGTCGATATGTATATGGGAATCTACTGCGAGTATTAATATAAAAAGTTTCAGTTAGAAAATTTTCAGTCTGCTGGTATACTAAAGTACAATTCTGCCTCTCTAGATCAGGAGCGGATTTAGAAAAGAGCTTCGACTACTTAATTTACCCAAACTTACCCGAGAAGGAAGAAGGGTATCGGTTCTCAGATGTTTTGGGTACAATGTATTTCCTGGAAATTGCATCAAAATTAACTCGATGTACTGTCTAAGCTAGAATTAATTTTATTTTTTTTTATTTTAAATCTGAAGGGGCCCCATCACTCCTCCTTTTGGATCCACTCCTATTATAGACCTTCTAATTGTGAAATAATTTTATAAAAATGTAACAAACCCTGGGGCACGACAACTTTTTAAATCAATTATAAGTTTTGAGGTAAAAAATTTAAATAAACAGAATGATTTACAAGTTTAGACAGTCGGTACTCTTCGTTTTTAATTGAACATCCTGTATATTTCTATATTTTTAAATACCTTTGCAAAACTGATTTAAACGGACTATAACATTTATGATCTATTACTAGTAAATTTGAAAATATTTTTGCCTATTTTGAATGTTCATCTGGGATTTTCTCTCCTCGCAATGGTTTCTGAAAAATACAAGTAAGTTAAGTATTTTTCAGAAACCATTGCGAGGAGAGAAAATCCCAGATGAACATTCAAAATAATCATTTCCCTCCTCAATATTTTTGCCTACTTAGGCATTACTAAAAAAGGAAAACTCTAGAAATCATCATCACAACAAAAACTATTTATCCGAAAAACAAACGATAGAACCCAAAATGCTATTCCTTTCGAGAGCTACATATCATATATATTAGAGAGTGAATGTACTACTAGAATATTCGGGATTAAATGGGATATGGTATAAATCCCGCCGTTCAGCAGAACAGTAGTGGATCAGCTGAAGTGTAATTGACCCATCGAAGTGTTAGTCTATGAAAAGTAGTGAAATATTTATCCTGAATTTTGGAGTGGAAACAAAGAATATTTTCTAGAGAGTAAATTTAGTAAAAACTTATAAAAATATTTTTAATTTTGTTTAATTAGCTAAATACGTATATATCTAACACTAAATTAAATATCAACGTATTTGATAAATTTATAATATAAGTAAATTCCGATACGTTCAGGGATCAAGGTTTTAGAAACATTTACGGCCTTAAATAGGTGAATACTAGACAACGGCTAAAATTAGACAAAATTAGCAATTAAGGTAATTGTTAATGTGTTTACCTTTTACATTAAAATATTAGACTCAATTAAAAACATTGTGCAGGCTGAATTAATACTCAAATATTTAACTGAGATAAAAAAAGGACATGAATAATTTTATTCCATCACTGGTTATCAGATTATAAAAATCCATATTATACAGGGTGATTCATTAAAAATCGCCAGTCTTTCGATGTAGGTTCTAGATCCCAATATAGGACAATTTAGTCCAATTTACCTTACACAAATTTTAGAAGTGTTTCAAGTTTAAATTGGGTTTTTGAGTTTAGTTATATTGTTTAAGTTTTAATAGTTTTCTCGTAAAAATTGGTAATTTTCTATTTTTTGAGACGAAGATTATGAAGTGGACTCTAATTTAGCATTGCATATAGAGGGCGCTAGTTACACTTTGTTGTTGTTACTCTTTAAGTTTTTTTGAGCTATATGCGTTTAAAAAATTCAATGCATGTTGATTTCAAAAAGATATTCATTCTGTAAATGAGTGTCAATAATAAATTAATACAGAACAGTAAATAATTTCATATTAATTGATGGAAATCCCTACCATTCAATTAAATATGCTTTATATTCACGTTCTCAAAGATCGCTGAAGTCTGAATATTACCTGGTATTTTTAATCAAACTTCCAGCTTCTATTTTCCATTGCATTTTACCGAAACAAAATTAATTTCTTTCTATTAAAGTATTTACTTTATTTGGCACCAAATGGAGAAACTCATAGGATTGGCATCAAGACTTCTGGGTCAACCCCGCCCAATCCACACAACAGTAAATTGCTCGTTTAAGTACTGATGGACTTGAAAACAATAATGTTCGTTAAAATGTTCTTAAATGAAATCTTAATAATAAATTCGATTTAAATTATTTGGTGTTTCAAAAGGACCAATTGAAATGCCAAATATTACTCCTCACCAAATGTTAACTTGAAACATATGCTGAAAATGTCTTTTAGGTGTAAATTGTGGATTCTGAGAATCCCATAAATGGTGTATTTTTAATTTGAAAATTCTTCTTCTGACAAATGGTGCCTCATCAGTAATATGATCTTATTGAGAAAGTATTGATTTATTTTTTGTTCATCTTACAAATTTTTCACTAAAATCTTCTTGAGCAACCGCACAAATCCTTAGCTCATCTCAATCTCATTTGATGATTAACTTTTAGCAACAATTACAGCTATTGGTAACGAAATGGTAATCTGATTATACATTTATTCCTATTAAACTAATCTAATGGTATAAACGGCAAATTTCAATTCTAAAGAAATTGGAAAATTATGACACAAGCCTACAAAAAATAAACAAAAACGAAACCCTGTTTAAAATCACAATTTCAAAATGCATGATAGATGATATAAGCCGACTTCAAAAATGCGAAATACATTGAATTCTTGAAAAGTTGAAAAGCAAGTAATTCAAAAACCGAGCTCTTTATAGAAATCAATAAACAAAGAACTTTCCATCTGGAATTGAACACACTGTCGTATTTACTCCTTAGTTAATCTTAGTTCAACAGAGCAAAGAAATTTTTTGGTTTGATTTACAGAAGTAAAATTGGATAACTAGCGCCATCTATTAGCAGTGTTCTTAGAATTCTAATTACAAAATCATAAAATTAAAATTTCTTCAACTAGGAAGTATTTAGTCATAAAAATTAGTGCGAAATTCAAAAACCAAATTTAAACTTTAAACACCATGTATGTTATAACTTGTAATATTTCTTTAAAGTATATTACGCTAAATTGGCCTATTCTAGTGTCTAGAGACTACCGTGTACAGAGATTAAATATCACCATGTATTCCCAATAAATAATTTGCTGTTATCACAGAAACAATAACTATTGCTAATAACAATTAATAATTATGAAAATCTCTTTTTAGCATGACAAAACTTTACCTTTCCTGTAATTTGTGCTAAGACATCCAAAAATTTTATTGTAACATAGTCATACCAACTGGAACCTTTTACACTGTAGTTGAAGATATTAGTTTTTGCGGCTGTATAGGGATGAAAACAGTTCGAAGTCACCTTATAGTTTTTCAGTTTTTCTGCAAAACTTTCAGACGCACAGATCTGACAAAATTTCGATATTGGATATGAGAAGAACGCTCGTCCGGTTTCAATACCATTCTTTTCAACATTTCCAATAATTAGTGGAACTATACAAGACATCATTGATGTGGTAAATATTACTCGTCCAGCCGAAGAATGTTTTAATAAATCTAAAACATAAAAAACTGTTAATTGATAAATGAGAAAAAAAAACGAATACTAAAACTCCTGCATTGGACTAATGTGTTTTACCTAATAGTAAATGAGTCAGAAGAAAAGCGCTATAGTAGTTTACTTGCATAGTAAGGCCAATGTCGTCTTCTGTTTTAACATTTGTCCCTTGAGCAATTCCAGCATTATTAATTAAAATATCAATTTTGTCTTCAGATTTTTTAATGTCTTCTGCAAATTTTCTTACTGATTTAAAAGATGCCAAATCGATGTACTTGAAGATAATGTTGGGATTATTCGTCTCGTTATAAGCAGCATCTCTGATGGTTTCATGTATATTACGGTCAGCAACAATAACTTTGCAGCCTCTGGCCGCCAGTCCAAGAACAATTTGATAACCAATTCCTAGAACAACCAATTTAGAACAGTGTAAGGCTATAATAACCCTGAAATAATTAAATAAACTACCAAGGGCTCTAACATTTCAGTTGCTAGCTGACCCGTTCCGGTATTTGACGTATTTATCTTGAACAATTTTTTCATGTTATAATTTTTACATCCCGTAGATTGTTAGATTTTTTTTTGTGAAAACTATTCTTGAGCGAACTTCAAATGACAACAATCGCTTCTAAAAATACATAATTTTGTAGGTTAACATGGAAAGCTATATAGACGTATTTGAGGTGTTTGAAATTATTGGTTTTAGCGTACTCATTGCCATTTTTTTGTCTTTTTTGAAGTTTTTGACATTTTTGACTATTTTTTTAGATTTACGAACCCGTTGTTATTTCTTTCGTTTTGGCATTTTCGTTCTACACATATTACATTTTTTAGATTTTTCTCATTTTAGGTTTTTGACAGAATAATTTTGACAATTGTGATACATTTTATTTCATTGGGATGTTTGCTATATTTAATATTCTTAACATTTCGGGGTTTATATGTATGTATATATATATATATATATATATATATATATATATATATATATTTTTTATTTTCCTTTGGAATATATATTTACTGTACAAATATTTATAGCAACATTTCTCATATTTCCGATTTTTTTATTTTTTTTTTATTTTACTTGCAATTAACCAGACAGTCCCAACCCCCTCCACAAATTCAATATTGGCAAAATGACCAATAATGTATTTAGTTATTAAAACTTATTAAAACAAGTCAGTTTATCAATTATCATGCAATTAATAAATACTCCACATTATTATAATATATTAATAATTATAATTATAAATAATCTTCTAATTTTAACAAAATACGTTTTTGCAACAGGTTAAAATTTGGATACTCCAATATTTACATCTTAATTTTTGCAATTTTTTCTACATAAGATAAACATGTATTGTCTTCTAACACAAATGTAATCAGTGAAATCAATCGATTTGTATATGTATACAATTTTCTTTTCCTGTATTAATATTAATTTATGATATAACATAGTATGCTATCATCAATAAATGTTACATTTAATTTCGCATGAATATAAAACCAAAAAATCTTCCAAGCCATTCTATCTCTAAGATGTTATCTAGAAAGATTTTTTTTATAACTCAGATATTTGTATTTGTTTTATTACTTTCTATTACGTGCATATTAAATTCACTGTAAAACAATAGGAACTCCCATTTCCCCTATTCATTATTTCAATTTTTGCAAAGTGACGAATCACGTATTACTTTACTTAAAGAAAGGAATTAACCTCTTAATTTTATGTATGTATTACTTTAAGTTACCGAAAAAGAGTGTTGTTTCAAATAACATTTTTGCATCTGTTCGACATAAGATAATTGAATTATAATGATAAATAGTTTTTATTTATTCTACTAGAAGAGTATATACGCCATTTTTCATGGATGGGTCACTGTTCCCAAGATATTAAATTTAAGTAAAAACAATAGACACCCCACTGATCCCCTCCCCAAGCGCGTAATCAAACATTTTATGAAAATAAAATATAACCTATATCACTCGCCCATAGTGTTGGTTGCCTTTAATGAACGAATTTTTAAAATTGGCTCACTATTTCCAGAGTTTACAGTTACATTACGACTAACAAGGCCATAGCCAGGAAATTTTTCGGGGTGGGTTGGTTATTTTTTCGGGGGCTTTTCTTGATGATGGGTTGATTAAGGACTAAAAAATTTATATCTTTGTTGATGTTTTTCCAGGATATATAAAAATGTTTAAACTTAAAATTTATTTGTAGGAAAAGATGACTAAAAAGTTCAAATTGAAACCAAAAATTTTAAAATTAAGACCCCCCGCTGGCTACGGGCTTGACGACTAAAACTCAATAGCATTATCGGGTTTAATTTTATTCTAATTCCCAATGTTTTTTTTATCACATATCAAAATTTCAGCCAATTTTATCAGGTAGAACGTTTGATATAGATATTTGAATAACTCACATCTACAAACAACCGGAGGCATTAGACATATGGCGTCGTTATAAACGTCATATTTATAAGAAATATGTTACCTAGTTATTACATATTATGTTCATTGAACAGAGTTTGCCAAGTTTCGGGTAAATAATGTAAAATAACTTGTATTTTACATAATTAAAAACTAAATTGCGAGTAAATAAACCGTAGAAATATTCAAATAAAGAATACCAATAAACAAAGAGTATATCCCGAAAATACGATTGATGGTAAAAACAATTTTGAATCCATTCCAGAATTAGAAATTATAGACGTTAGCGTATCAGAAGCAGACGAGGAAACATCATAGAGAACAACTCTAAGGGTATGAAGGCAGTTGACGGATAGGATACGATGAGACGGGTCGAGTAGATAACATAGTAGAGATCATCTGTTTGGGTATGAATTATTGTTGATTTAAACTTGTACTAAACGTACAGAAAATTTAAATCAATTTGCAGCCAAAAACTCTTAAAGGCCCATCGTTTTGGCACACCCGGTATACTGCATCTGCAAGATACTAAATAAAGTAAATAAAAGGATTGCTTTAAGACGGTTGGCTATTGGCTGTTAAATTGTTACATTATTATATACCCTGACGATTACATTGTTAATTAAATGTCATAGAGAACTCATATGTATTTATAATCTTTTTTCATTTATTTAAAATATTACTAACAGATTTACATCTGTTTCCATATGATTATTGGCTCAAATACAGATTAGCAAAAATATAGACCACAAATACTTACCAGAAGCGCCACCTGTTACCAATGCAGTTTTTCCAATAAGTGAAACTTTACTGGTACATGAAGCTTGAAATATCATGTGATATAACTTAGCAGACACCAAGAATAGAACAAATCCACATATAATAAATAAGAATATCATTTCCGAAGTTCAGTAAATGTAAAAGGCAATCAATCAAATTATGTCCTTAAATCTACATAAAACACAACCTTGTTCAGCAATGTTCTAGCGATTTGTGAACATCGTAATTGTTTTTCAACAATTGCAAGTTGGTTTGATACTGCGGTTGAACGTCACTTAAACATATTATTAAAATGTAAATACAAGCCTTATACAAGCCATAGTTTTTTAAGTAATTGCGTGTGGTACTGATAATAGATTTTTAATAGTTCTGCCAATGTATTTCTAATGATTAACAATAAACTGAAGTAAAATTTATACAAGGTGTTGTCTAGCTGTAGAAAAGCCCTTCCAGCCACTATTACCATTAACAGAGGTTTTATGTTCATAAACCAAATGATTTATGTCCTTCGATATCAGAGCCGCAGAAAACATGTTTTGGGAAGTCATCTCTAACAGTAAGTCACCAAGCCGTTTTTATAAAAGTGGGTGAAAAAAAATCATCACATAAGTCGTTTTGCGTTTTTCAAATAACAAAAAATAGTATTTTTCACCGACTTCAAAAAGAAGCAAGTTCTTAATTGGTCTGCCTTTTTTTATTTTTTTTTATGTGTGTCCAGTGATTACTCCAAACCAGCTCAAGGAATGATCGTTCAAATACGATTCTGTTAAGAGGAATCTCCTAATTTTCGGACTATCTTAAATAGTAAACTTTGGTGGAGGCAATAGTATGACAAAAGATAAAAAGAAAATAGATTGGAATGAAATCAACAAAAAGTCAGTTATTCAACATCTACATATGGAGGTTCCCAGTTGGTCTCTGTATACATTGTATTTTGATAAGTTGAAATCATATGGAAATCTTTCTTATGTATAAATAATATTTAGAAAAAAAAATTCTTCATTAAAATCGTTAAATGTCACTTTACCTTTGTTTTTGATAATATCTAAAATTATGAAATGGAAAAAAAAATAGAATTAAAAACTGGCAGACCACTAAAAATTGTATAAAAAATATCATCATGTCACTATTTCAACTGTATACTAAGTTTGATAAAAAATATCAATTTTGCTTAAAAGAGAAAGTACCTTTATTTTATATATAAATTTGTTCAAATCAAAGTTTATTAGTATTGAAATATGTATCGAATTAGGCTATACTACAAAAATAGTATAATGGATATTCTTTTAATGAAATATCTTGGAGCAGAGACTATTAAATGAATGCATTTGGAATTAAATCAACATGTTTGATATAATTAACAGAACTAATAATGTTGAAGATTCTACAGTATAGTGGGTTTACCTAGGATGGAATCTAATGCAAAACACCTGATTGAATTGGCAATATCAAAAAAGTTAAATAGATTTAAAAACTGCCTCAAATTAAGCCATTACATCACTAATAATTTATATTTAAAAAAGAACCGAGTTCAACTGACTGAAAATAAAAAACCGTTTAGAAACTATGTGCAATCAGTAACTATTTTCTGATATATATTGTTTTTTTTATCTGATTTATCTCTAATTTGCATTTTTTTTCTAATCAATCCACTTATTTTTTAACTCCAAATAATAAAACAAATATTTATTATTTGGACCACTTTCTATAAGTGCAGCTCTAATTCACCTAATATAAATTATTTGTCTATCATTTTCTGAATCACCCTGTACAACTACATAATTCAACTCTACAAGATGTTGCAACCGCCCTGTATAAGTATTAATCCTCTCCACCCTATTTTCTGTTTCTATTTGTCTACTGTTTAAATCACCCTGTATGCCTATAATTTTACTTCTCCTCATATATCAAATATAAGCAAATACTTATGTTCCACACTAGATAACATTTGTTCAACCACCCTATAATATTCCTGACATTTAAGCTATATATTTATGACGAAAATTTGACATTTACATTGATGTTTACCGTTTTTTGCATATATTTTTACGATTTTCAGAAAAACGGTACGTTTTAGGTTATAGAAAAATATACGAAATCCAGGTGGAACATCTCTTTATAGAATAGAATTTAATATTTGAAGACGCGAGTTGTAAGACCGACATCTAGGATTTTCGAGAGAAATAGCACACAGAGGTTCGGAATCTGGAGCCGTTCCGTGTAATTGCTGTTCTCCCTTAACTCCTAGGACAGAATGTCACGATAAAATTTTCAGGTTACTTCACCTGTCAGAGATATTGAATACTCTCTTCGAGGCGTCATTCCCTTGTACGCAAGACTATATATATATATCCACATAAAACATTTAGTGCCCGCGAAAACTTAAAAACATAATTGGTTCTGGTTAGGGAACCTTCATCAGTTGCGCTTTCCACAATTGAATGTAATCTCTCTGAACATGTTTATTAAATTATAGGGATAATTACTTTACAGTTAAATATTCCAGTCGGTATTTGTTCTATCGGGCTTTTGTTTGCGGGGTTCCTTTCAAAGATGGCAGGGTTTAGTCAAACAAGGTAAGTGTTGACCTCTTCCTTCGTTGACAGTGACGAACATACTGTAGCTGCCTCTTGAGCATCTCATGTGGGTGGTACTCAATCCTGGCGAATGATTTCTTACTGAATGATCTGATGTGTTCTCTAAAGGTGCTAATTTTTAAAATGTTCTAAAATATGTTTGTTTCGTATAAACCATCGAGAATTTGTAATTATCCTTAAAATTTTACCCTGAAAAGCTTCTAATTTCTTAAGGTTGGTTTTACAAACTTGAGACCATGTGGCAGCAGCATAGGATATTGTTGGTCTAATCACTTGTTTGTAGAGGCTGACTTTATGACCTATTGTCAGCTTACTTTTGCGAGATAGAAATGGGTATAAATGCTGTTTCTCATTTTTCCTTAAATAATCTGTGTGCTTTCCAGTTTAGTTTCTTGTCGAACATGACTCCCAGGTACATCGTCGTGTCCTGCCATTCTAACTGCATATTGGATATTCGTAGCCGACTTCTTGGCCTCGAATTTTTGGTAGAAAAGTAGATAGCCAGGCTTTTACCAGGATTGATGTTAATTTTCCATTTTTCCATCCATCTGCTAAGGTCATCAACGGCTCTTTGGAGGTACACTGTGCAAAGACAAAGACGACCGTTTCTGTGTAGGTAGTATGGATGGGAATGTCAGCTGTGTAAAGGTGAAAGTGTTGCACCTTGGGGGACTCCTGCTCTCACAGGTCTGTAGTTAGTGAAGTGTTTGTTTTGTTTAACCATGTAATATCTGTTGTTGATAAATTTTGCTATTAATTTGGTTATATCTGTTCTGATTTGGAAGCGCAGTAATTTAAGGATAAGACCTTGATGCTAAACCCTGTCGAAAGCCTGTGAAACGTCGAGTGATATAGCGCTGAAGTGTTTTTTCTTATTATGGTTATCATAAATGATTTCTGCCAAACGGAGGGTCTGTTGGTCTGCTCCATGATTTTCTCGAAAACCAAACTGAACATCAGGGATGACGTTTTGTTCTTCAGATGTCTCTATCAAGCGTTGCAATATTATTCGCTCTGTAATTTTGGAAAGTGAGGGGAGTAAGCTGGTGGGTCGATGGTTTTTGGGATTTCTGACATTCTTACCAAGTTTAGGAATCATAATGGTAGTGACCTTTTTCCAGCAGTCAAGGAAGTATAACGTCTCTAGTATGCTGTTAACAATGTTGAGAATGTAAGGGATATAATTGTTCGGGAGGAGTTTTAATTATTTATTCGTTATGCCATCGTGTCCTGGGGCTTTCCTAATTTTGAGATCACTAATTATTTCTTGTATTTCCGACAGGTTGGCTGGACGAGTATTACTTTTGTCTTTAGTATATTTGGTAAAATGTTTAAATACAGCTTAGCGTGGGTATTCTCGTCGGTGTTTGTTTGGAATTCTTGATGTATGTTGAATTGTTCTTGCAGTATATCAGCAAATATGCTGGCTTGTTCTTTATCTGTGTACATTGGTTTATTATCTGAAATAAGTAGGTGGCTTTTGATTTTGCCGGATAGTCTTTTCCTGATCTTCCATAGTGACATGTGGTCTTCTTCTGCTAAATCCTCAAGGAGTGGGTCCCATTCATCATTAGATGTTTCGGTAGCTCATTTTGGATTTCTCGTTGTTGGTGATTAAGTATTCTCCGCAATTCTGGGTCTTGGGTTGTCCATAATCGTTTCCGGGTTCTGTTTTTGTTTGCGATCATATTTTTGATGTAGTTAGGAATGCTGTAGGGGTTTGGTGGTCTTTTTATTTTGTTTGTAGTACTGTTTATGGTAGCTGTGATGATTTCATTGTTGATTTTTTCTATTTCTTCGTTTATTGAACTAGATGTTATTCGAGGGGTTATCGGTCTATTTATTGCATTTAACAAATTTTGGAATTTCTGCCAATTAACTTTTTAGTGTGACTGCTCAAGATGATATGGAAACCATTGGAGTATTGAGAGGACAATTGGGTTATGGTCGGAACTCATTTCAGTCGATGTATATAGCTCTATCTGATGCTTAAGATTTTTGATGGCGAATATATCAGGAGTTATGGACTCGATCCAAGTGGTGATCTGAGTGGTCAGCCAGTGTACGTCCTCCTGTAGTAGTTAATCTTGAATTCCAGCGTGTATTCTTGGCGTTGAGGTCACCTCCCAAAATCGTAGTCTCATTTGTTATTAATAATAGGTCCAGATCTGTTTTAAGTAAAGTCACTCCTGGACTGTTGTAGGCAGCAATTACCCGAATTTTTTGATTGCTTGTCATATGAATGATTACTGAGGTATGTTCAAGGTTGAGGGTCGGTTGGTTATTTTCTCTTTAATGTTTGATGGATTTCTTGACTATTATTGCCGTTCCTTCCGTTGCTACCATTTACTCTATCTGTACGATGGGTGATGTAATTAGGAATGTTAAAAGTTTTCCCAGGCTCAGATGAGTTTCTGCCAGAAGAACTACATCTGGATCTTCTCTTTGAATATACTCCCGTAGTTCGTTGGTTCGGCCAGCGACTCCTTTTGCATTCCAAGCTATTATCTGTTGTGAATACGGTTATCGTGTATTGCTCATAGATCATTCTTGAATCGATATGAATTTTAAAAAGTGTTGGAACATTTGTTGAATGTTTTGGCCATTTGCCTGTATGGTGTTATTTTGTGTTGTTTGTGCATAAGAGATTCCTGGTTGAACTTTATTGGCATTTTGGACAAAACTTCTGGGTTTTATCATTTTCAGTGCTTGTTCTTGCGCTTTTTGTGGGCCACACAACCTCTATAGCTACCTAAGTGAGCTAGTGAGCAGTTTGCGCATCTTGATGGTTTGTTTCTCTCTTTTGTGCAGGTGTGGGTTTCGTGGTATTCTGCACATTTGACGCAGCGCGGAAGGAGGCAGAGGAGGCAGTTTTTGTGTGTGTGTCCAAAACCCTGGCATCGATGCCATTGCGTACTGTTCGTGGTAGATCTTTGCGATTCTATCTTCACTCTTATATAACCTATGAACGTTTCATGATAAATTTTATGGTATTTGGTTTCCCTTGGAAGTTGGGCCAATAACATAGGTAGAGGGTGTTTTATCCCATCGCGGCGCCTGTACATTCTGCCAATGCCAAGGTTTTCATATCTCATGGTTTTGAGTTCCTCTTTGATGGACTTTGGTTCTGTTGTTTCGGGAATGCCTCGGATGACCACTCGTAGTAATTTGTCTTCAGGCAGATCGAAGGTGTAATACTGCTGTCCTTTTTCCTCAATGAATTTTGTGAAGTCGCGGTGATCCTTCTCCGTCTCCACAAATACGTGAATTCCCTTTTGTTTAACAGTAATTTGTTTTATTTTAATATTATTATCTTTAGCATGCTTCTCAACTCCGGGCAGTTTTCCTTTGGGGTGATTGTAATTGGCGGTACTTTCGGTTTAGTATTCAGTGGAACGGTTATTGTTTGGCTGCTATGTGACTGCTGGTGGGTTTGTTTCTGTTGGGTGTCATGAGCTGTCGGGTTGAGTATTATTTTGCCTTGGCGCCTTTGCTTAAGATAAGGAAAGTTCAGAGTATCCGGAACTTGGGCTGGTTGTAGATCATTGATTTTTGATGTCGAGGGTTCTATGTTTTCTCCTGAGAGAGTCTCGAATCTATTTTTAGTTCGAAATGATGGAGTAAATGTTACCTGTGACTGTGGACTTTTTCGTTTCGTTTGAGCCGGCATTGTGAACTCATTTTCCTAATTAGGACTACACTGAAAGTTTTCTAGGTCAATGTCTTGCTGTTCGTTTACATCTTCTATCAGTATGTCTGAGACTATGTGCTTGATCTGAGTTTGTATCCTGGCAATCTTAGTGTTGATCTCCTCTGCTGCTTTCTTAAGTTCATTAAGTTCCTCTAGAAGAGCTTCCAATGTCTGTCCTTCGGTATTCTATATGCGGACGCATTTTCACAATTGCGAGAGATTGAATACTCTCTGACAGATGAAGTAACCTGAAAATTTTATCGTGATATTCTGTCCTAGAAGTTAAGGGTGAACAGCAATTACATGGAACGGCTCCAGATTCGGAACTTCTGTGTGCTATTTCTCTCGAAAATCCTAGATGTCGGTCTTACATCTATGAATTCAGGGGAGTAAGCAAATAGGTAGTTTAGTCTTCCAGCGTACTATCAGTAGAAATGATACATCAAATTTCATTCGTTTAGTTCTAACTTCAACCAAATTGATCTTTGCGAATCTATTTTATAAATTAAACCGAAGGGGGACTCGAAATTCTGAGAAAAATCTCGCAAAAAACCAGCAGGCTCAACATAATGAAGATATTTATAACCTATTTTCTCATGAATAATTAATATTATCAAACTGGGAAAGAATGTTTCCTCTTCATACAGTGGGCTAGGAAGTCCGGGAGAGTTGAACCGCTTTTTGTTTAAAGTATCGTATTTTCTTATAAATGAGGCTTAGTGATTCAATTATAATAATAAACAGTAGCTTACTTATTTAGGTTTACTTATGCATAATTACCTTTTCGGTATTATAGTACTGAAATATGTTATGTATATTTGAATGAAAAATGGGATATGAGTCAACTGGGGAGAGTTGACTTAGGGACACTTGGACCGGGTCTAGGGAGCGTTGAACAGTCCTTAATTGAATTATAAAAAAACACATTTATTGCTCTTCTTATAAAGAAAAAAAACAAAACTTCAACATATTCTTTAACATTTCACAATTAACATAATTATTAAACATTTTGTCAATAAAATTAAACATTTAAAGTTTTTGAACCTTTTGTTTAATTATATACTTATTCTAGTCATTTGGTATCATCAATCTAAAAATCTAATTCTGGTCACATTCATGACAAATGAAATCATCAATATCTTGTGTAAGTCCTACACATATCTCATGGACATATCTGCGGCATAAAGGACATAGACGCATGATCATAATTTCTTACGATTGGCAAACAAAACAATACCAACGATCATTCACGTCAGGCCTTTCTGCAACATCACTGTTACTGGAACTATCAGCGTACGCAACATCTTCGTCTTCACACTCGGTTTCAGTGTCATCGTTAACTTTTTTTATTTTTTTGCCTTTTCCAGTGTTCTTTCTCTGGGTTTTTGTTTTGAACCTTGTTTAGTTTTCAATGTTTCCTTTCCCTTAGGTTTTCCGGAACGTTCTATTTGTAATCTTTTAGTTTAGGATTTAGTTTGGCTTTTATTATTTTCTTTCCTTTCTTATTAGTGTCTTCTTAAACCTTTTTAGTTCTATTAATATCATTTTCATTTCCTGATTCAGTATCGCTATTCTCAAAAACTCTTATTAATTTTCATCTTTCGTTTTTTTTATTTCATTATTCTTCGTATCGAAAAGACATTTTTCATGCAATTATAAGATTAAGCATTAAAAATAAAACAAAATACTAATTGGACTCGCGTATTATGTAGATATTATTAAATATCTACATCTATAAAATAAAACTCCAAAAATCCTCATACAAATACTATAGAGGGATAAATGAACCAATGGGCATATCTCCCTCACCCACTATGGCGCAAGTCTCCCGCATATACTACTTGTACTTTAAATGTACTCACAAAAAAACAATCAATCTTAGCGAAAAAACACTTAGCACATGTCACACTACAATAATCATGCAGTACAATAGTAATAATACACAACACGTTTCTCTATAAAAACGGCCGCAATCTTAAAACTATATAAATTAAGAAAATTTACTCCCCTATAACAAAAATACCTTTTCAAAGCTGAGAGCCAAACAAACCTACAATTGTAAAAAATGGGGGCGTGCTGGTTATTGGCCTCCCGCGCTCTACCAATGACCGTCTTGACGTTTTATTAGCGCGCAATTTGAGTTAAGCTCTATAATGTGGTTCAACTCTCCCACCTGAGCAAGTCTCCCGAACTTCCCTAATATAAAACTGATGTTACGCAGGAGTCATTTTATAGCTTGGATGTAACTTTAAAAATAACAATAACAAATATAAAACTTCTAATAAATGGTATTGCAATGAAAACTACAAATTTATTTGCGACATTCGAACTAATTTCAACGCAAGAATCACTATCCAGGGACTAAGTGGCGTTATAAATCGTTATTAGTTTGATTTTATATTTGAAATTTGCAAGTCCTTGATTGATTTTTCTGACTTTTTTCTGATATGATGAAAATTTCGGTGAGTTTGAAAATATCTCATTTGGTACAGTTTTTTTCAGGTGGATTTACCTAAATTTTAATTTTTAAAATTGTACCAATTAATGTATTCCTATGGTTAAATATCCAATTATTGTTACTACTTAACCTATTTTTATAACAACTTCACAATTTTTCACATTTAGGTACATTTGAAAATTGATAAAATATGTATTTTAAGTTTATTGGCTATTTCTTTATGATAAAACAAAATAAATATACCTGACCCTACCACTCTTACTTGATGTTTTCTTTTATTAATAATATTTAAGGGAATTTCGGTTTGTCTACTCCAGCGAAGCGTCACCTAGAATGATGTTATAAGAATTACAATAATCAATTGAAAATTGGACTTCCGTTTAACATGGCGGGACAGCCACACGTGTTATAAGTGTTATAAGTGCAAAACCTATATAGACGCTCAGGAAGTGTATGACTCTAAAAAGTGATTAGTGCTAGTGAAAACTTAAAATTAAGGCAAGGTAGTAGGAATTCCAATAGTTGCTGTCCCAGATGTAAATATGTAAATTAATCAAAAACTTAAGGGTTAAAAAAAATAATATAAAGTAAAATTGATTGGTTTCTACAACATTTTTTAATTGAGTTACTATGTACACAAAAAAAACATTTAAGGAATGGCGAGGAGACGATTGCCTAGAGCAAGACTAGTCTTCTTTCATAGAGTATACCTGGCTAAATAATCTGAAAAAGATTGAGGCCAATAAAGGAAAGGAAGAAGAAGAATTGAAAATTGTATAATTAAATTCCATATTTACTTCAGATAGTTTATTTCAACGTATTTGAATACTGAAGATACAAAACGTATGTTATATTCTTGATCCATATTATACAAAAACAATAAATAAATATATACAAATTATAGCTCCTTGAGTTCGAATTACAACTGTTCTTATGACAATAGAAAATATTTACATTTTTTATAATTATTTAAATAATTATACAATATCGATATTTATGTATCATGCTTAATTAAAATTACTAACATAAGAAAATAAAAATATATACAAAGTTAAATTTTCTTTGTGTAATATAAACTGATACAAGTATATAACCTTATAAAATGTTTAAAAGTTTTTTGGTTTATTACAATAAATAAACACAATAGTTTATATTCTAACACCAAACTATGGAGGGTGGAATCAAGGAGCACCCACTCTATCAAATATGAAAGAGTGTCAGTCAAAATGCATCAAATTAAGGCCGCGCGGATATAGCATGAGGGTTTTTAGAGAGAAATATATATTTTACATATTGGTGGAAAAAAAGACAAAAACTTTGAATTATCATTAATATTGTTATATATTTAGCAATTCAGCGCCATAGTGGCCACCTCTTGCACATGTTATTTAATGTTTTGAGGTGGACACTTATTTAGTTAAATCCCCATTAAGTTTGTTATCTTTGCCTCCACAATCCATACATCACACCCTTACTCTTAAAATTTAGTTTAGAATAACTCTGTTTTCATATTGGACCAGTGTTTGTTACAACCCGAGCTTCCCAACTATCAACACATTGACTAGATGGAGGATATTCCAAGGTCTACCAACTCAGCCAGATAAGGTAGTAATTAAATGAGTTGCACTTGATATCACAATCATTTAAAGACCACCTTCATTAAAATTCACACAAAATATTGTCCATTATTTTTAAGAAACTTATGAAAGAACTAAAATACATTAAATGTAATGTAATAGCTTCATATTAATTTAACTTTTACCAAATTCACTAGAAAAATGTTCGAGGCTTTACCGTAAAAGATATCATTGATGTTGTTAACAAATGTGATGTATGTGTTATCTAATTCTAAGTAATGATAGTTGTTACATGTAGTTAAAACATTTAATTAAAACACACAAACAAAGCCGTACGTTCATTATCAGTGATGACTTCTGGGTTAGATCATTAGACGAATCACCTACGAAAGGTTTGTATGTCGTAAATTTTATTTCCTTTTATTTATAATGGTTCATTTATATTTTTTGCACATATCTACATAATTCAAGTCCGGCATCCAATTATATTATCATTCCGATAGTAGTTTTCAAATTGAACCTTTGATCTCTTATACCCTAAGGTCAGGACTATGAAAATGAAAAAAGTCTACATCTAGGTTGAACTCAAATTTCTATTATAATAAAGTTATTTTATAAAAAATAATTTTGAAAACTGCCAGATATTTTTTTCTTGCATTCATATCTGTATTTTCAGAATCCTGTCAGTGTCACTTTTGAATTAAATCCACGGGACCTAACAAAAACAGATGTTTCTTTACATACTGGCAATGTACCAATGAGTAGTGAATACACAAATCTGGTGCATTAAATGCATATCTAATATTATCATGTCTAATGTAATCGCATTCTCTAAAACAACTATAACGATATTGATCAAATTCACAAAAAGGACACTTCAACCTGTCGAAGTTGAACAGCCTACACTCTGTACTCATAGTATCTAAGTGCTCTGAAAAACTTAAAGAACGTACGTGGAGTTATGTCTTAGCAACTTCCACAGCTGCTGAGACATGGAAAATATATCGCTAAAACACGCAGTTATTCAAGAGAATTTACCTTTCAATCAATAGCGGTTACAATAGAATCTGTCAGAAAACTTTTTCTGTAAGCAGTAAATTAACATCCTAAGTATTGTGTGTCCGAGATAGCAAGCGACGTAGATATGTAATCCTTTTAAAAACCGTTCCCCAGCAGCTTACTATAGAAAAGATAGTAAGGAGATTTCTAAAAATCCATACCACAATAATACAGAAAATCTTGTAAAAACGGCAGGAATATCTATAGAAAGAAATTTGTAAAAGGAAAAATGGTAAAAAACAAAATAGTATTTATTTTTTATTAATATTAGTAGTGTAAATTTGTATAACAGCGTCCCCTATACTTATGAAAGCTATTTCAGCAATGTTGCTTTAAAAATATAGCTACCAAAACCAGTTAAGTTACTGAGGTTAAACTTTTAGAAAGCAGAATGCGAACCTGACTGGGAAGAGGACCAAATATTATTTTACCTTGCTTAATCTATGAATTGTGCCTATTTTTTGTTAATTGTTAATTTTTAACTTATTTAGTGATATTAGCAATAAAGCTTTAATATTTGCCAGAAGGTTCACGCTGTGAGTGTCATTCAGCAAGTAAAATATATTTTTATGTAACTTGCTGCACAGTGCTCTGACCCTTGCGTCATTTGCTGGCACTTACAGTTTCTACAATTTCGAAATGAGAGACCAAGGAAGCAATCTTAACATTTGTAAATTCTGGGGTATAATATGTTTTTAGAATGCGCAAAAGAAACCGACATTGTGTTTCGAAAATATTGAATGGCAAAATGAAGAATATTGATGAAGAAGAACGCTCAAGCGACCTTTAGCTGTAACGTAGGAATTCAAGTCAAGGATTGAGAAAGAAACAACAAACCTATTAAGAATTGGTGGTGCTGATTTCTGAGGTTTGACAGATAAGCACAAATAGACAAAGAGTGAGCTATTTTGTCATTACGAGTTAAATGGCGACATGATGAAGAAACCGGAATAACTGGCATGACATTCCCGATCACCAAACATGTTATTACCACAGTGTTCTTAGATCGTAAGAAAGACTTTCCTACTCATCGACTACATACCTAGATTTGGGCACGCTGGAATAATACTTCCCACAAATTGAAGCATATTTGATTCCGATATTGAAGTGTCAAAGAACTGTAAGACAGGGTAAATGACTGGTTCTACACTGGATAGATGTAGCCCACATTTTTCCTCCGAAACAATCACAGATTTAAAAGATTCAGCAGTAATAAACAATGGAGTTAGGAACAACGTTCTCTACTATTTGAACGAGAATAAACTTATTCTTACGTCAATTTTCAACTAAAAAACTATACTGATGGATAACATGATTCTAGAGGGATGCAGGAAATATGACACAGCAACTAATTCAGAGCACATATAACAGAAACAATCAAAAACACAAATCTAAAATGACGAGAAACTGTAGTCTTTTAGAAGAGTATGACGTCAAATCCAAGCTACAATGTGACAGAAACAAGACCTACGAAACGAAGAATAATTTCAATGTACTGGTTATAAGATACAACTATGATGCTTTTTAGGAAATACAGGTATATAATCATCAAGAACTAAGCAACTTTTGAAGGAAAAACTAATAATGTTTAATACTATAGTAATCTCATATTACCGAGACTGCAGATGATTTTTTTCGCAATAAAAAAATTCCTTTTAAAGAGCTTTCCATAAGTGTGGAGTACCTCTAATGATATAGTACGTCATGGGAACTGAGTTCCACCAGTATTTAATATCAATTATAAACGAAACAGTCTTTCAAAATGTAAACACAGATTTTTCTTAATTTAATAAAGTCTAATAAATAGTATTAAGATTAATGATCAGTAAGATTAATTCAACTGCTGATGGAACTGTTTGAAACAGACAATGTTGGTTGAGTGGTGGTAACAGTCGATACCTGTAATTTTAAGTAAAATCAGTTGCAGATATACATTTTTTTGTCAAAATTTGCATATGTACTTACTATAATTTTTGTTCAGAGTGTTTCAGAGATAAGGGCTATATAATAACGTCTCTCCACAAACCATACAAAAGTATACTAATTGGTTAGGAGGCAATTTATACCGTTACCTGCAATATATTATTACACTTGTGTAATTTTTTTCTGCATACCCACGACTCAACAATTTTTTTTTAATAAGAGTATTAATAAACAGAAACTTGTTCATGTTGTTATCTCACTGTGGAACCATGGTAAGTGGGTATTGACTCATAGAATTTGTGGAAAAGTTTGTCTGAATTAAATGTGGACATATACGACATATACGACGTGCCCCAAAATTCAATGTCATGATGAAACCCAGGAGTGAACGAGTTTATGACTTCCCAGGGAAAAATAACTTAAAAAACGGGATTAATTTTTGTAAAGATAAAAGCAAAACCTCCGAAAAGAATATCCTAGACTACATTTTTTAGTACTAAAATTACATTTTTGAAAATTTGACTATTGAAAGGTTTGTATTCTTAACCCCTAATTAACTATATTATAAGGTAAAATCCCAAATTAAACCGCAATTTATGTTGTTTTATCCCAAAAGAATCTATTGCTACATTTATTACCAGAAATTTAGAGAAATATGTTTTTCAGTTAAGTTTGACACTACATTGTATAAAAAATATTGCTAAACTGCTATGGCAAGTTATTGCAAAATTTAGCACCAGTAATGAAGTTTGCAAAACTGGTATAATACTTCTTCCAGAATTCCCTGAGAAAAATTCATGTAGGTACTTTTCTGATAAAGAACCCACTATTAAAGTCATTCCAAAATTATCGATGGATTTGAAATGATACGAATATGAATGTTCAAATAAACGGTTATAAAAACTTTATTACTGACACTAGAGCAAATGATGTGTTCGGCAGCATCCAATATTCTTCGATGTAATTCACAAATTGTTCATATAGGTTTTGAATATATGTTATCTTCCACCCAACCCGTGTAAAAGAAGTCCAATGGGTGGTGGTGGAGCGTGGTGGTCATAAAGTTAAACCAACGAGCCCGATCTTGGTTCACTCACAGGATGGACAATACTACTCAAACCCCCGGCTATTCAAAAGGTCCACTAATACGACTGTTTAATATTCCATTTTACCTACAACTCTGTACTAAAATTACGGTTTTACTGCTCATTATGGCCGTCCTGTGCGAGAATATGCAGACCGTTGGATCGAACGCCTTGGTCCAATTTAATGGCCACCATGCTCTCTCTATTTAGACCCATTGGACTTTTTACAGGAGTTGCTTGAAAGATAAGATTTATTCTAAATTTATTCGTTATGCAAGATTGATGGATAGGTCATATGTATTGAAGACGATGCCGTGCATGCATTAATGCTGGTGGCACACAGTTTGAACATTTGCTCTAGTGTTAGTAATAAAGTTTTCATAACCGTTTATTTGATATTCGTTTTTTTTTAAATCGTTCCAGAATTTTAGAATGACTTGAGTCGGTTTTTGTTCAGAAAAGTTCACACATGAATTTTTATTTGGGAATTATTTTTATTATTTTGCAAATTTCATTGGCAATATATTTTTTATATATCATACTTAACTGAAAAAACTATTTCATCAAATTTCCGTTAACAAATGTAACAATATATTTTTTGTGACAAAACAAACTAAATTAAGGTTTAATTTGGCATTGTAGGTAACTTATAAAATAGTTTTTTTAGCGAATGGCTTACATCACAGTACATTTATAATGATAGTAATAATAGGGTACATATAAATATATAATTTTTGTATATGTGGACATTACTTAACAATTAAATACAAAATCCAGTCTTGATATATAATCAATTGGCGCCTGTGTTGCCATCAGGAAATCTTCTGGATTGCCTGTATATGCCCTTATTGGGCAATCTTGCACTATATGTCTGATAGTCTGCCTGTCGGCTTCACAATCGCCTCCGGCTGAAGATCGTTTGCCCCACCTGTGTAAGGAGTCGGCGCATCTTCCGCAGTTGGTTCTGATTCGGTTAAGAGATGTCCAAGTTCGACGAGGGAGATCGAATCCTGTAGGTTTGTTGATTATTCACGGCATATTGTGATACATTGGAGCCACTTCACGTATCCATCTCTCTCTATCGCTCATTTATGTCAAAGTTGTTTTGGAAGAGCACATGAGCAGTCTTCAATGGGGGGTCTCGATCGAAGTCGATTTCGCTGAATGTCCGGAACATCATTATGAACTTGAAGCTGCGGGTTTCTCATAATTTTGTTAAACTCTCTAACCAGGGCATGTTCTCGGCGCAGATTGGGAGGAGCTATGTTGCTAAGAACAGGCAGCCATATTGTATAGGTTGGCTTTATTGTCCCTGATATAATGCGCATATTTAGGTTTAATTGAGTGTCGACCATATGCGTGTGTTTGCTATTGAGCCTCACTGGAGCACAGTATTCTGCGACTGGATACACCAAGCCCAGTGCAGAGGATCTCAGGGTGGATTCGGAAGAGCCCCAAGTTGTACAGCAGAGTCTCTGTATTATGTTATTACGTGTTCTTAATTTTGCTGCCGTTCTTCTCAGATGCTCTTTGAATGTAAGCGTCCTGTCCAGAGTAACACCGAGATATTTAGGATGTTTGTTGTGAGTGAGTAATTTGTTATCCATGAACACTCTGAATTCACTCTTTGCCATCTTATTGTTTAGATGAAAGGCAGATACCTCTGTTTTTGCATTACTTGGGTGGAGTCTCCATTAATTAAAGTATTCGCTGATGTTTGCTAAGTCTCTGGTAATGATATCTTCAGCAATCTCTATCTTCCTGTGTCCCGTTGCCCAGGTCTAGTCATCCGCATAGCCAAACTTGCGTGATTCGGTTGCAGGCATGTCCGCGATGTACAGGCTGAAGAGTATAGGGGCTAGAACTGAGCCCTGTGGGAGACCATCATTAAGTTTCATCGTTTTGCTCCTGTTTTTCCCCACAATCACTTGGAATGTTCTATTTGACAGCATATTATTAATGAGGTTGGTTATTCTTGTACAGGGAATGATGCGAGTCAATTTATATATTAGCCCCTGCCTCCAAACGGTGTCACAAGCTGATGTTAAGTCTATAAATACGGCAGCTATTGAAAGTTTCTTCTGAAATCCAGCCTCTATGAATGTTGTCAGTGCCAGTACTTAATCTGTACAGCTGCGATGAGGGCGAAAACCTGCTTGTTCAGTGGAGATGATGTCTAGTATTTTTGCCTGATTCTGTTGACGAGTAATCTTTCTAATAGTTTATAAACCATGCTTAATAAAGCTATGGGGCGATAATTTTCAAGCCTGTCCTGTCGTTTGTTTTCCCTGGTTTCAGTATTGCGATGATTTTTGTTCACTTAAGTGAGTGGGGGATATTTTCTCACCGAAGAATAAATAGTTACCTATACAAACATTTCAACACTTATATTTTCAAAATTGTAATTATGGTACTGAAAATGTAGTCTAGAGTCTAGGGTATTCTTTTTAATTAATTTAAAAAATTATTCCAATTTTTTTAAATATATTTTCCCGGGTTTCAGCTTGACGTTGAATTTTGGTTGGGGCACGTTGTATGTATACTTCTATATATTAAACAAAGGTATTCTTAATAACATATTGTGCCAAAAGCACTGCATATTAAATTCTCAATAGTTTCTTTATACCTTATATCGAGGGCGCTAATAATAGCTAAAACAATCATTGTTAATGGCAATATTTTATTTCTTAAAAAAATAAATAAAATTAGCCACATACAATGCTTAGGAAACACTCCCAACTTTACTGATTTTTCGATTTTATTAACCTACTTCAAAAAAGGAGGAGGTTCTCAATTCGCCTGTTTATGGATGATTCATGTGAAAGCTCAACCGCCAAACGCAGGGTGACTCCATTAAATATAAGGTTAATATGTTTCTTTCTCGCCAAATGAATTTCGAGATCTAGGATTTACAGGAAAAACTCTCTCATGAGTCGTACTGCGTGTAAAGTCAGTTCCCTGTGATTACTAAGATAGAAATCACACAAAAGAATTCGAAAGTTAATTAAAACCTATCAAAGAAGTACTCTTTGGAGATTCTTCAATCCATTGAACGCAAGACATATTGTTGCTACTCCAGAACCTTCAACTAATTGAAATCTCGAATAATTAATTATATATCTTAGTATATATCACTAAATTCGGGAAAAAATAATAAATTCAGTTATATGCACTAAATTCATAAATAATTATTCGAGATTTCATTCGAAACTGATGAAGGTTCTCGACTAGAAACAATATATTGTCTTGTGTTCTGGAAAAAAAAGTGAAGTGAAAAGTGAAAAAGTAAAGTAAAGCTCACGATCTCACAATATCTGTAAATAATGTCAGGATTTTCGTAACCCTCAGTTTGTCTGAAATTTAGTGCTAAGAACATAAATTAAAACAATTCTGCCAAAAGTAATAAAATATTATCAAAATTAGATTCATCCAATTAAATTGCAAAATAATTATTGTGATTTCAGTTGATAAACAACTTACTCCCAGAAAAGTATAAAAAGTTGGCAAAAATGGAAATTATTACATAATAAAAATTTCTGTGGGTTCGATTTCAATAAGGATAACGATGTAGAACAATGTGGAGGTGAAAATTTGATAATTCCGCTTTTAATTCAATTTACATCCACATTCTAGTGTGAATATATGGAAATATACTTTCTCTATATAAAGAAAACTGTTAAAGAATGCCACCTTGCGGTTGAGCTATTAATTTTTCATTTTCTTTTCATTTTCATTTGATAGTCATTCCATGTTCTTTTCATTTTCATTTGATAGTCATTACATGTTCTTCAACAATTTTTAATTTTATATTTTTCATTTAGTTTTCTAATTTTCCCCCAAAAGCTAAGCTAAAGATAGTTATTTCAAAATTTTAGGTTAAGCAATTTCAGAGATAAAGAGGGGCATTGTTTTATTTTGTAAATTTATTTTAGAAATGGATTTCTTTGCTGAACATCTCAGCACTATAGGCAATAAGTTGGGTCATACCAGATTCCATATATTTTTGCACAAGATTGCTTGATACTAATAATACGAGGGTGAATCAAATATGAACCGGACTTTCTTGTAGGTAATTCGAGTGGCGTGACGTCTCGATATATTTTAGGTAGGGATGTTAAGAGAGGGGAGTTCGTAGAAAACTACCTTTAAATTTGTATTAAACTTTTGACGCGGGAGGGCGTTATTTATTTTGGCACAAAAAGTTTTCAGATGGCCGAGAGACAGTGGAAAATGAGCCTCTGCACACCGTCCCACGACAACCATCAATGAGGCGAATATCTACGCAATTCGTGAGCTGATTGAAGGTGACCGGCATCTTAACTTTATTTTGCAAAAAATTCTACCTTTGCAAGATAAGGGAAGATCAGAAAGCAAACCGTCTTGCCGTATTGTTTAGCAAGATTCCCTTTTTAAGAGCTTTTTAAAGCCCATGAGTTTTTTAATTAATGCTTAATATGATGATTTACCTGTGTCTTTAATTTTTTTATGTTTCTATATATTAAAGAAGAACTTTTATGTAGAAACAATATTAACAAAATTTACATCCGGTTTATAATAATAGTATTTATTTATTTGTTTCTTTACTCTATTAAGTTCATTCGAATTTTAATTTTTTAATATTCCGTTTTAATTCGTTTTATGTTAGTTTTTAATTTTTTTATGTTTCGTTTTTAAATCTTTGGTGTTTTTTAATTAATTGTTTTTATCGAATTATTACATGTATAACTTTTTAATGGGATAAATAAAAGGTTTCATTAAACTTTTTGGGATGATATATATTAATTACTTAAATTGAATTTTTTGAATTTCAGTAATTTATTGAATTATTTGATTTATTTGATTATTTTCTTTACATTTTTGAATTTTTTTAATATTGGAAATTTTAAATTTTTTAATTTTGTTTTTAAATTTGAATACTTCGAATTTTGAATTTTTAGAATTATTTGGTAATAGGACAAGTTAGTCCGCAATAGCAGTTATTCCAATTATCAGAAAGTAAATTTTATCGATCGGAGTTATTAATGGGAGTCGTCTGCAGAAAAACATTTTCTTCAGATTTCAATAAAAATGAGAAAATATCTGACAAATTATAGCATTATTTTCTGAAACACCCTGTAAATATATATAATCGTAAATTTGTTAATGGTTTATTGAAATAAAAGATCTAACCTTCGAATGACCAAAGAATGTTTCCACTGTTGTATTTGGAGCAGGCGTAAATTCAGAAATATCCATTAATCCTAGAAGAGGATGTCTTGAAGTTGCTTTAGTCGTAGTGGTTTCTAAGCTGTTAACTGAAACAAATTATTTAACAGGTTTAATAGCAAAAAATGATTATTCGTTTTTAATTAATTACGTTTATTGCAAAATATATGGTGTTAAAGCAGCAATTAATGCTAAACAAGATTTTGTAATTTGCATAGATGTAAGTGAAATCATGAATCATACTTATCGAAAATTATTATCGTTGGTGTCAACAATTTTTATAATTTTACTAATTAATGCTACTGGCGGTGGAGAAAGTTATGTGTATTTTGACACAAACGAAATCCAATGTCAAGTAGATCAATTGAAGTGAACAAGACATAATTTTTAGAATATGGGACTTCGTTTGATGATTTTGTGCAACTTTCTACGGATCTAAATATTTACACAAATTAAATTAAAGCAGTTTTGTCACGCAAAGGTTATTTTGATTTAGACGAATTTTCTTCACATATTGACTACCAAGAGTTATTTGAAGAGCATCGGTATAGGACCACAAGGTTTATTGCACTATTTCTAGTTTCTATAGCATTTTTTTAATTTTCAATAGGTGTGACGTCGGTCTGTGGGAAAAAACCTGCCTAATATACCGAGTGTCACATATGTGTGACACGTGAAACAATGAACTTCATAGGTAACTATAGTCTAGTTGCTATATAAAACTAAATTTATACATTTATTTGTCTGTATGATAAATTTTGAAACTACATAAGTATCAATTAAATTGGTAGTCGCAGTTCTCTCTTTTTTAGCATTTTTAGCATCGTATATTATTCTGCAATAACTCCATGGTCACTTGTTCTCTGATTTGCAAGTATTTATTTCATCCTTTTAGAGTGAATCTCGTGGTATTTGTAGCAAGCATTCTAAAAATTGAGACATCTAGGATGCGAAAAAATATCTTTAGGTCCCAGCGTACATACTTGCGCGATGTTGAGCAATAGGAAACTATTTGATCTCATTAATCTATACTGGGCATGTTATTGTTAGCGTCACTAAAAGTCAATTGTTTGAATTTATAGTTCTTCCAAAAGGTGACATCCGGTATTTCGGAAGTATGTTTAGTAGACATTGTTAGAACTTTTCGTTTGCCCTATTTTTATACACGAACCATATTTATTTTATTTTTATGAAGTGTACCCTCAAAGTAAGTTTTATTTTTATACAGAGTCTGCGAGGTTCACCCTGTTATAAAAGTTGTCCATGAAGATTGTATGTCCTTTTTCTCCATATTGCCGCGTTAATTCATAAACAAAGGGAGAAGCTTGACCATTCTCACTATTCGTTATGTCCTTTCCACGGTACACAAGATATTGAGTAAGAAACCGCGTACCCACATAATTCGTAAAAGTTTTATTCCAAGTTTTGGTTTTTTGGGATATACTGCCTGAAACAACTTTTCTGAAATTGTAAGGCCTTGTGAAGAGCATTGGCTATTGCCATTTGAGCTATTGAGGGTAATGAAATTTTTGTGTTATGATTATGTAGGGTTAGCTACCGAATATAGGCTTGAAAATGGTGAACAACTGTTTGGCAATACGTATACCTAAAGTCTTGAACTACAGATCACGCGACACACTTGTTTGTCAGACCTACAGGCAGACCAAGATCGATAGATAAAGACAGCAGCATCTGCAGTAGGCTTGGGTCGTTCGTGAATGAGTCGTTCAAAACGAACGACTCTTCTACATGTGCCACGAATGAGCGGCACAGTTAAGTCAAATAGTTCGTTCAGTTGGCCTTTAATAGAGTCATTCAGCTCGAGCGAGTCGAGAGTCGTAGGATGTGCTAAACATTCAACGTTCAATCACGAACTAGAGACTCGTTGACTCACTCGTTCATCGTTCAATCTTTCGACCGGCACAGTCACCTCGGCTCGGAGCAGTGGAGAGAAAAGAGCCGTCAGCCGTCTGGTTCATGAGATGAAAGGTATTTTAAAATTTGGTCGGAAGGTTTTATTTTCAACGAATTCATAAATGGGTATTTTAAATTTTTATTATGACAGGCACAGGGTTGTTATTGTTTTGCAGTGTTTTTGTTGTATAAATTTCTATTTGGGTTATAAGTAAGCATAATAATATTATTTGTTTTGAGAGTTTTGAACGTTTACATTTTAATGTTTAGAGTTTTTTTCTTATTTTTGTTACCAAATAATACAAAAATAAAAATTTTGTATCTACGTAAATTAATAATCTTTAAATTATGATTTAGTAAAATTTTAATATTAATTTGACCAGTAGAGACAGTATATAAATCCGCCTAAGGGTAGACGGCTGTGTTTTTGGAGATCGTTCAAATGAACGACTCATTGTGAACGACTCGTTTTGGTGAGCTGAACGAAATGAGCCGGCTCACTAAAAAGAGTCATAAAACCCAACGCTAATCTGCAGACCGCCAGATCAGAAAACACATTTCAAATACAATACACTCGCGTCACACATACATGACGCAGGTCGTACCATGTATTCATCAGAAATTGGAAATAAAATCATTTGATGAAGTCAGACTTGGCGAAACATATGTCAAATTTAAAGAAATAAAAAGTGAAAATTTAAACAAGTGTTTGTTGTTTTTAAGTAATCTTAAAAATGAATTTTCATCAAGTGAAGACTGAAACAATCTTTTTTTTACTTTATTTTACTGATCTATACTTTCCAAAAAAACGTTAGAACATATTAATTCTAAATGAGTCAGAATAAGCCCTCACGTTAGTAAGTTTGAAGGCCTCGTTAATGAAAACAAAAAATAAAAGACACATCGGACTAGTTGGAGCTTATTTGGGTTTATAAAGAATGTACCTAAAAAAAATAAGCGAAAAGAAAAATCGAACATATTCAAAAATGCATGTGAAAATTGCCAAAAACGAAAGTTTTGTAATTTAGCTAAAATTAAAAGCGCTGAATATCCGGAGATTTATAATCGATTTGGACTTACATAAAGAAAAATATTGACATTTAAAAACATATATTTTTATCTAAATTTATCGACTATAAAATTTTGGAAAAATGCAAGAAACATCAAAAATCAAGCTTCTCGTTACGACACTATAGAATCTCAGATTATCAATATATTTTTTTATATAATATTATTTTAATTACTCACGAAAAAACGTTTCATTCTGTTTTTCTTACGTTAAAAAATATGGAATAGGCTATTCTTGACAAGCGTATCAATATGAGACAAAAATAACTAAGAAATACCTGTTTTTTGACGGTTTAAAAGCTTGTAAAAAAATGAAAACATTTTAAAGGCTCAAACTTTCAGGAAGCTCTATTTTTATAGAGTACATCAACATATTTTTTTTTGTAAAAAAAATTGAGAACCCACTGCGAACAGTTTGGAAAAAAAGTATTATTTGACCCATATATATATATATATATATATATATATATATATATATATATATATTCTTTAGTTTGTATTGAAAAACAATCAGACATTTTATTACAATTCCATTGACAACGACCCAGACGTGAAAATTTTGGATTTTTAATTATACAATTATTGCTCTCAGGTTTGGTGTTATTTCTCAAAAAAACACATTAAAACTATGACAAAAATAAAGTAATTGTTCATTTTAAGTGTTACATTATTAAATTTTGATGTAAATTAATTTTAATACTTACTTAAGTGTGGCCATTCGCTATAAACCACTTTAATGGCACTGTTCTTATCATTTTTCGAAACTTTCTTCTTACTGTCGGCCTCAATTCTCACCGTGAACTTGTGACTCTCAGCTGTTCCATTGTTTACCTTTCCATTTTCAACCTTTGGAGCCATGCTCCAAGCAGTAGCAGGAGTCGAAGTATAGAAACCATAGGATTGAGGTGTGACGACGTATATTTTTTCTTTTGTCTGAGGTGATTCTGTTATTTGGGAAGTATTCCAACGGGGCACATCTGGAATTTGTTTAATCTTCTTGGGTTTAACAGTTTCTGACCCGTACTAGTTTTTAACGTGACGGATTCTTTTGGAGAAGTCAAACTATTGATTATAGCCAAGAGCCCGTGACTGCTAAAAATAGAACTTTGAGTTGTTGATGTAGTCTCTATATTACTGTTGACCTCGGCTTTAAAATTTCTTTCTGTAGTAGTTGTAAACGGTTGTGTTGGGAAATACAAGTTTGGAATGTTCTTAGATGTTAACAAACCTTTGTTATGATTAGCAGTGGCATATGATTGATGAGTCCAGTTGTCAATAGCATTCTGTAAAGCGAACATGTTATACGGTACGTTAACAGAATTTTCTTTGGAGTTGTCTTCGCTTCCCAGAAGATCTTTAGTATTATAAGCAATAGTAGTTGGCTGAGTAAATCCAGTTGCCGGAAGCCTTTTAGTCTCAGTAGATTTTAAGTCCTCCATAAATTTAACCCAAAGAGACTCTTCAGTAGGCATTGGAGGAGAGTAAACTGACCCCAAGGTGGTATAAGTGTCCTTAGGGGCCTGCCACTTTGTCGATTTTTTCGACCAATCTTTTTCATAATAAACATTTTTCTTTCCATTCGTATAAGGAACAATAATTTGATAACGATTTTGATTTTTATTCTGTGAAATCCAACTTGAAGTAGTTTGCATTGGTGGGGGTACCATCGAAGTAGCAATAGTATTAGAAACAGTTGGTTTCCATGCAGAATAATCTAATGGAGGGGGGGTAAAAATGTTCTTGGACTTCGAAGATGTTTCAATCGTTTTATCAACTTCGTCCAATAATTGCTTGAACAACGAAGTATCTTCTTTATTGTAATTAGATGAGCTGGATACTTCACTACTGTGAGGCAGAATTGCAGTATCTTTATCATTATTCCTTCTTGCTATTGATCCTTTACTAACAGTGGTCGTATTTGTAATTTCACTAGCTGCAGCATTGAAATCTTCTACAATTATTGGGTTATCTTTGAAACTAACTGCCGAATTAAGTTCTTCATTATCGTTTTTTGCTAACTCCTCTTGAATGTTGTGACTATACTGTACACTTTGTTGTGAAATTTCCTCTTTACTATTTTGAAATACTTGAGTGGATTTCGTATGAGGTAATTCCTGAAGTAATTCCTTGTTTTCTTGCTCTTTGACAGATACGTCTACTACAGGAGATTGTATAATGTTTATAGGATATTCAATTGATGCCACATAGTTTGCCAGTTCTACACTTGGTTGGATTTGAACGTCGGTGGTACCGCGAACTTTCCCTTCTAAAGGTAAGCTCTTTGAAACGTAATCCTTATTGAAATTTCTGTGATTCCGAATTGGTAATGACGGCAAAGAACTAAGGTTTGGTAGCGGTATTTGCGGCGCGTATTCTTCATCGAAATCACCACTCGATGCCCCGATAGCATCTGCTAGTTCAATATTTCCACTGGTTACTGGCAAACCGTAACTATCCGATGGCACATTAATATAATTGCTAGATTCTGTGGCGTAACTTGGGTGGTAATTCTTAACACCAAGTGATGCTGAACCCAAACTAGAAGGTGCAGATGCCGCATAACTATGAACTAAACCTCCTCCACTGAAGCCTTTTTGGGGACTACTTAATGCTAATGGGGCATCGTAGTAGTTATTTGATGAAGACCCGAAACTAGATGTACTAACAAAATCTCCAAGAGAGTTACTGTAGGTCAATTTAGGTGGAGAGTCATACTCTGGTTTGATTGGCAGGCCATATTCAGGTTTCGGAAGACCATACTGTATATTTAGTGGAGATCCGTATTGTTGATTGGGCACGGAATTATATGGTCCCCTTGATGGAGGACCATACTTAGTTTTAGGTGGTAAACCGTATATTGGTTTGGGGGGTGCAACCGGCGGTCCATAAACAGGTTTTGATGGGGGACCGTATGCAGGTTTGGGAGGCCCATTCACAGAATTTGGAGGGGGTCTATAAATTGGTTTACCTGGTGGAGCATATTCTTGTGGAGCCCCATAGGAAGTTTGTGGTGCTCCGTAAAGGGCTACTGGTATCTTGTAATTGGCCGGTGGTGGTATCATGTAGTCGGGAATATGCACTGTAGATTGGGGTAAGTTATAATGGGAGTTAGACAAAGCGAAATATTTATCCTGCAGTGGTGGCTGATAAAGGCTGGAGGGGCCATTATTAAAATACCCTGGTAGATTCTCTATGCTGTTGTGTTGTAAAATATGACTAGAAATTTCTTTCGAAGGCTCATAATGGCCTTTATTACCAATAATAGGTACCCAAGGAGACTGATTACAAAGATTGCAGTCATTTATTGATGGTGCTCCGTAATGTTGAGGGGGACCATAGTTAGTTGCAGCGGTCTCTAAATCGTTAAGGTCTGCCCTGGACTGAGCAGCAGGTAAAAACCAGGAAGTTAGCTTAGACAAAAAGGATGTCCGATTATGGTGAGTAGTGCCATCCTGTTGTGTGTCTTGATTTCCGGTGACCTTCAGAACTTCTTCGGCTGTTGTCTGAATGGCGAAGTATAGGACTAAGATCGTCTTTATCTGAAAAAAAAAATTGTAATTATTTCCAAATTTATACAAAGCTAAACTCCATTTATATAGATATTTCAGTATATCTTACGGTAATAATATGAAAATCATCGAGCAATATAATCGAGTTTACTGTGTTAATAATTTGTTCAACAAACCAGAAATTTTATGAACATTAATAAGTACGATCATATTAACAATTAGCAATAAGTGGTGTGTAATCTGCAAAATAAATCTTAACTGTGTTATTATGTTTCGGTTATCACGTAACGTTCCTAACAGGAAATTAAATTACAATTTAACAGGATCTGGGGTTATTTGTAAACGTGTTGCTTTTCGAAACTTATGTGAAACTAAATAAATATAGTAATGTTATCAACAAATGACAAACATCGATAAAAATCTGCCAAAAGACTATGGTTATCTAAAGTTATGCAGTAACGAAACTATATTCAAAATAACTTTTTGTGCATATTTTTCGTTTTTTTTAATATTATGTTCTACGTTTTAGCGGAAAATATACGGAATCAAGTTGCAGTATATCGTTTTTTGTAGAATACATCCATAGCGATATCAGTGAGGATACATTGACTTCAGTCCCTTAATAACTTTTTTCCCATTTTCTGTAAAACGCTAAATCTTAAAAACAGATGTCGATGAATTGATAACCTCCTTCTTTTTCGAAGTATTTTAAAAGGGACTGAAATGTCTAGAAACAGCTTTACTTGTACTATTGTAGAGAAGTTGAGTTTATACTTGAAAACAAGTTTAGGTTACTAATACAAAACAAAATAGGGAAGAGGTTATGCAACTACAAACACTCCAGTTTTGTGCCACTAGAGAACCATTTATCCGTCTCGAAGGTTCAAACTGTCATAATTTTTCTTTTTTATTGGGTTATTTGCAAATTTTAAACTGTTGCATACACAAATGTATTTTTAAAATGCATATTTAAGCGGCAATTAGTAACAAATTATAATTTGGTAAATAACGACGGAGATGAGTCAAATTTCGTTCCTAGGGATGGCCGGTTTCAACATGGGTCAAATGACATTTCTTTTGAAAGCTTAAGTTATGTATAATAAAGAGAAATTATTTGTAAATCTAGCCATCCGCTATTCTAGGATTGGAAATGGATGATGAATGGGTACACATTTTAATAAACGATTTTGTTTTTCTTTTGTAAATGTTGTTTTTGCAGGAACAAATTGAATATTTAACTCTATTTCTGTTACATTGTGGGATCATCAACATAGATTAAGGAAGCATTTACCAAAATCTAATCATCCCCTAAATTAAGGGGTGGAAATGGGAGTAACAGATGAAAACATTAAAACACGAAAAATACTGTATGAGCCTTCATGAGTTTAAAAGAATTGAAAATGCATTTGTTCACAAGATATATCTTTTTTTTGCTCATTTTGACAGCTTCTTTTTTATAGAAATATGTTTGCAACAAGGACTTCACTTTTTTTCAAAATTCCATGTTTTGACCCCAAGCTTTTATAACAGCCTCCATTCTTCTTGGCATACTCGCTACCAAGCGAATTGGGGGATTTTTATTTATGATATGGCTACGGCATTAACACAGGGCTACAAGTAGTAGTTTAAGTTCTTTTTAGGGTTTCGTATATACAATATACCGATACCCTTATAATATCACTCGGGATTTCTGCCTCTGTCACATCACAGCAATTTTGTCCTAAACTACTGGACAGAAGTTCAAATTTGATATCAATGTATAGTTTTCTGACCCGATCAGGAGTACATATCATAAAAGAAGAAATTTTGATTTTAGGGGTACTTCTGGGGGGAAAAACTAAAAAAATCGACCGTCCCCCCCTGATCTCCGAAACTACTGAGCCTAATATTTTGAAAAAAAATAGGAAATATAGAACGTTGCCCGAACTTGACAGGACAAATAAGGAGAAACCATTAATATTAATTTGGGGGGGCAAATTATAGAATTAAATGAAAATTTTAAAATAAAAAAAATTTCAAACGCATCATGCAATACATCAAATGAAAGGTCCCATTCTGAGGAACACAAATATATTGTTTTCATATTAAAAAAAAATATTTAAAAAGGTATTAACGAAAATATACCAAAATTTACCCATTCCCCCTTTATCTCCGAAACTATAAAACGTAGTGTTGAAAAAAAAAATAGAGGTATAGGGACAAACCTGAAGTTTACAGGAAAAATAAGGAGAAACCTCTACTTTTAATTTTGGGCAAATTACAGAAATTAAATGGAAAATATAAAATTAAAATTGTTTCTAACTCATCATGTTATATATCAAATGAAAGGGCTCATTATGACGAAAATAAATATATTTTTATCATATTTAAAAAAAATATATTAACAAAAAATATAAAAAAATTTACACATTCCCCCCCCCTTATCTTCGAAACCATAAGCTAATAAATTTTGAAAAATGGAGCTATAGCCCCTCACCTGAACTTTACTGGAAAAATAAGGAGAAACCCCTAATATTCATTTTGGGGGCAAATTATAGAACTAATGTCAATTAAAAAATTATAATTGTTTCTAACGGATCATGTAATATATCAAATCACAGGGCTCATTATGACGAATACAAATTTGTTTTTTTAATTTTTTTTTAATGAATATTTTAAAATATATTAAAAAAATATTTAAAAAAATACCCTAATTTTTTTTTGTTTACAGGAAAAATATGAAGAAATTATAGAATTAAACGGAAAATAAAAAAATATTTTTTAAAGCATCATGTAATACATCAAATGAAAGGGCTCATTATGAGGAATACAAATATATATTTTTCATATTTTTGAAAATTAATTGTTTACAAGATGTTAACATAAAGATATAAAAAAATTTCTCGCTTTATTTCCGGAACCATACTACCTAAAATTTTAAAAATAATTAGGGGTACTGGGGCTCACTTAAAATTTATAAGAAAAATTATTAGAAAACCCCCATAGTAATTTTATGGACAAATTATACAATTAAATGGAAAATTAAAATTCAATTTTCAAATGCATCATGTAATATATCAGATAAAAGGCTCATGTGAATTACAAACATATCATATTTTTAAATCACTTGTTTAAAAGATATTAACAAAAATATTAAACATCGACTTAATTCCCACTTTAGAAACTACACTATTTAAATTTTGAAAAATATTTTATTTGTATTTTTAAATAATGTGAATAACAGATTTAATAATTTATAATTTAAAACTTGACCTATTTTGCCCTTTATTTTCCAATCTACAGAGCCTCAAAACTCAGACAGTGGATTATAAAAGGCTTCTCTGGAAAATTATTAGTATTAGTAAAACTCTAATGTTAAATCAAGCGAATCCTAAAGCAGATAAAATAAAAAGTCTATGTGTTGAAAATCAAAGTGTATATTTTTTATAAATTTAAAATGCTTCCATTAAAATATATTACGGTAAATATAAGAAAATGCACTCATTACCAGCTTGTCTGAAATTGGAATATTAGAATCTTGAATCTTAGTATGCGAGTCCAACTCGCACTTGACCAAATTATTTATTCTATCACATTAGCAATCTTCAGAATTAATTTAAAATATTAGTTTTATTTTAATATAGTAATAACTTGAATTAAATTTCAATTTAATTCATCAATATCATTTATAAAATATCACATGATAATCGTTATTCGTTGGCATAGTTTAATAGAATTTATTATCATCCTGATTTAGTGGGGTTAAAATATAAAAATTTGGAGAAGCGATATATTCTCACAACTTTTTATGTTTACGTTTTAAATATTGTTTGATACTGTATATGTGAAAATGTATTATAACCAAATTGGAAAAAATCATTATATATATATATATATATATATATATTATAATGAGAAAAAAGTGTGATTGTTTGCTATTTTTGGCGATAGGTGGGACTTACACAAAAGCTGACAACTTGGTTGCATTAGACAACGGACGGTATGAACATCTTGTTTCGAATATAGAGAGTTACAGAATCCCACCCCTGGACACCAGGTTGTCAGGAGGGCTTTGTCGTTTTCATATTCGTGTTCAGCGACACCAACTCCATCTTATCTATTAACACTTATAGCATATTTTATATCTTATTACATCACTTATAAGCATAAACTTTGTAGATGCTTTCATCCGCATCTCCATCTATCTACTGATCAAAAAATCGATAGTGAGGCTTGATTTTGTTCTGTTTCCCCAATCATGGTCTAAGATTTAAGATTCTAATTTTTACTTGGTTTATTTTCCTTTACATCTCAGAATTGCGACATCTTATTAACACATTTTTCATATTTTATATCTTATTACATCACTTATAGGCCTAAACTTTGTATGTCCTCATGCTTTTTCTTCATCTTGATCAAAATTCGATAGTGAGGCTTGATTTTGTTCTGTTTCGGCAATCAAGGTTTAAGATTTAAGATTCTAATTTTTTTTTGGTTTATTTTCGTTTACATCTCAGAATTGCGAATGGTTTTTAACCCACTGACTACTGTTTACCTTACGCAAATAATTATTCATATTTTGTGTTTACTTAACACCATATTAAATTCTTAAACAATTAGTGAAACTGAAAAATATAGAATTATAATTATCGTGTATTATATTACCAACTAACACACACGCCCCCGGCGATGTTGCGATTCGTACAGAAGAAGATTCTAATTTTCCTCTAAAAGTCATTCTCAAAACATCAATCTTATTTAAAAAATATAATCAAGCATTTATGCTAATTGCCATTTAATTATTACTTTTCAAATTCACAATCTCACATGAAAAGATTCACATCACTTTAATACTAGCGTACATTAATTTGTAGAATGAGAAGCTCTGCCGTTTGAATGTCAAGTTCAAAGACACGGAGAAAGTTTGTTTTTTTTTCGGCTTACCGGCTATTTGGGATCACGTTTCTTCACATTGTTTCGAGGTTTATTCGTCAAGATGAGTTGGTGAGTTATGGTTAAAACGTGGGAACAGAAAGCAAACTTGGCAAATTTGATTCTGTTAGTAATTATTATGTAAAAAAAAATGTTGTGCACGCATTTCAGCACTTGATAATTTATATGTAAACAAGCTTAAACAATATTTGACAATAATCTCGACAAACTATTTTTATGGTGTCTACTATATACGAAAAACGTGTCACTAGGATATAAGAAATATTAGAGGATTTTTTATTTTAAACCGATTTCCAAAAAAAAAGGTTATTAATTCGGCATTTGTTTTTCAATATATGTTACCTGATCTCTTCTCCTCTTGTGAACCGATTTGAATTATTATATTTTGTGTACATCTGGATTGGTGAAATCTCAAATTTGAGAAAAGAATTCTATTCGTAAAATGATGAAATTTGGGATTGACCACATACATTGATCGATTTCTCGAAAACTACTTATCGATTCGTATAGTTTTTTGAACTCATATATTTTTCTGTGACTTGTAATAGTTGTAACATGCCATGCAATTTTTCAAAAAATCACCGAAAAATCCAATATTCCTTTCGAAAATGCCATTGAAGTGACGTAACTGACGTTTCCTCACATTTTTTTTAATTCCAACGTAATAGTACAGGAAATGTGGGCACTAAAAGTTTTAATTGCGAGTTTGAAAATTTTCATAGTAAGCATATAGGTACTATAGTATAATTTCAGTTGCAGGTAAATCAAAGTATATAGTTTTCTGATATTCCACTTTCAGACCAGCACGGAATGAGTGAATTTTCTTATATTTTAATTAATATATTTTAAAATAAGCGTTTTACATTTATGAAAAAATATAGACATTCATTTCTCACACGCCTTTTTATTTGATCTGGTACAGGATGTGCTTGGTTTTTATAAAAATATTTATTTCATTTTCTAATTTGGCCCCCAAAATTAAGATTATAATTTTTATATTATCAACAAACTTCAGTGGAACCCAATATAACATTTTGACTGAATTTTAGGCTCATTAGTTTGGAAGAAATAAATAATAAATTATTAAATCTTTTAAACAAATTTTTTTAACGATAACAAATAAAATTTATTTGTCTCTTTAGGACTAATCCTTTCAGTCGATATGTTACGTTACTGGTGTACTATAAAAAACAAATTTTTTTTTCCATTTTAAGTTTAAGTACATTACCATTTTTTTTCCAAGATTAGGCCTAGTAGTTTCAGACATTTTACCAATTTTTTTTAATATGAAAAATAAACATGTATTTCTCATAATGAGTCCTTTCATTTGAAATATTAAATGATGCGTTTCAAAAAGTTAAATTGTTTATTTCCGATTAATTCTATGATTTGTCCCCATAATTAATACTAGGGTTTTCTCCTTATTTTTCCAGTCACGTTCAGGTGAGGCCCTATACTAATTGTTTTTCATAATTTTAGGTCTTATTGTTATGGATATAATAATTTTTAAATATATTTTCTTTACATTTAAAAAATGTGAAGAAAATATATTTTAATTCCTCATAATCAGCCTTTTTAGTTGATATATACATGATGCGTTTGAAAAAGTTATATAATTTTGGCCGTTTAATTATAGAATTAACCCCAATATTATAATTATGCTTAAGGTCAAGTGACGCACTACATCCCTATTTTTTTCAGAAATGTATGTCTCGTAGAGCCGGAAATAAAGAGGGGGATGTGTATTTTTTTAAATATTTTTAGTAATACGTTTTAAACAATTTATTTAAAAAATATATTTGTATTCCTTATAATGAGCCCTTTGATATGATATATTACAAGATGAGTCTGAAATAATCTAAGTTCAATATTTTCCAAATAATTTATTTCCCATAATTAATATTGGGAGTTTTTCCTTATTTTCTTTATACAGTCCAGGTGGGGCTTCATATCTCAATTTTTTCAAAATTTTACGTCTTATAATTTCGGAGATATAAGGAACCCCAAAAATTAAGTAGTAAAATTACCCCAGTTAAAAAAAACTTACTTCCATGTAGAACTAAAAAGTTGAAAATAACTACGAAAACACAACACTAGACAATAAATAACACATTCACTATTGTTAGATACCTACACACAAAGTAAAAAAATTGAAACAATAAAAGGGCTCATTCTGTACAAATTAATTAACTAATAAGCAATAATCAAGTTTGACCACGTAACTACGGAGAGCAAGACATTAAGTTTGCTTGGCACTGACTTCAAAAATATACCAGAGAGGGAATTAATGTGTACACAATGATCACCTTTTATTGTTTACATTTTTCAGTTTGTATGTAGGTACCTAATAACTGCCAATGAGTTATTTATTATCTAGTGTTTTGGTAATTATTTTCAACAATGTAGTTTTTTTTAACTCGGGCTTCTTTATTTTTCATTTTGTAGGTATAATCTTAATAAACCGGAACCAGCTAACACCGAAAGCCCCAAGATTACAGAGTGATACATTTTACTTTTAAATTGACAATAACAGTTATACGAAGAAAATGAGCTGGTAGACACTCACTTAATAAGACAAAATATGGCAGATTAAATTAAATACCTGGGTGACCGAGCTTCACTCGTAAATTCAAGGTTTTATCATAAACTTACATATATCCAAATAATCGGACATTCACTATGTAAACTAATTTAAACTCCCTATAATAATATTTTTACTACAATTCTACTGCCCCCTAAATTTCAACCACCCTATATATGCAACTTCTTATGCAAAACCCTTTCAAACATTTTTTTTCTAAGATTTTTTTAATCACGCTACAATTTCCCTCAATTCCATATTCCAACAACCCTTTATATGCAATCGCTTTTGGCCATTCTACAAGCACTTTTGTTTCCAAAATCTTTCAACTACCCTCTGTAACTATAATTCTACTTCTCCCTATATTTCATTTGCGTTGCAAGCTACGCTATAATACATTTATATTCTAATATTTTTGTAAAACTTTGTATAACTATAATTCCGCTCCACCCTATATATGCAGTTTTTTATAGGCTACCAAATATAACATATTTTAAATCACACTGTATAACTATAATTTCACACCACCATAATTTTAAACTACCCTGTATATGTATTTGTTTATGGTCACCTATTGTAATTTTTTGAACCACCATCTATAATTATGGTTCCAGCACATCCTATATTGGAACAACCTTGCAAATGCTAATAAGCTAGCCCACAGGCATAAAATTTTTTTAGCGACCTGCATAACAATACTTTTACTCCGCCCTGTATGTCAGCTATCATTAATTTCCAACTGCTTATGGGTTACCCTACACAATTATTTTTTCTCGCTTTTTTCTAGCCATACTATAATTCCATTTGACTCTATATTTTAACCATCATGTATAGCAACTCTTATAGATCATCTAACATATTTTAAACCACCCTGTATAATTATAATTTTACACCACCAATTCATATTATATGCAAAATCATGAGATCTTAGTCATCCAAAAATTGCCTACCGTGTCAATTTTTTCACCTTGAAAACTTGAAATATCTAGATATAAAAATATAATGCTAGGAAAATATGAGGGAGGCATAAAATAGTTATATGTTCGGAACATACAAATACAATATTATAATTCCAATACATCCTATATTGCAACCACTCTGTAAATGCAAATGCTAATAAGCTCCCTTATCGGTATAAAATTCTATAACTTTTTTAGCGACCCTGCATATCAATAGTTTTACTCCACCCTGTATGTCAGCTATCATTTAATTTCCAACTGCTTATGGGGTACCCTATAAAATTATTTTTTCTCGATTTCTTATAACCATACTATGATTCCATTTAACACTATATTTTAACCATCCTGGATAGCAACTCTTATAGACCAGCTAAGATATTTTGAACCACCCTGTATACTTATAATTTTACATCACCAACTCATATTATATGCATCAACTTAACATGCGAAATCATAAGATCTTACTCATCCAAAAATTGCCTACCGTACCAATTTTTTCACCATGAAAACTAGCTATAAAAATATAATGCTAGGAAAATATGACGGAGGCATAAAATAGTTACATATTCGGAACATACAAATACAATTTGTATTGAAAGAATGATTACTCGAACAGTTTCACTCTCAAATAGGTCACCAAATCGCCCTGTATTGACAGAATTTTTACAACAGGAGTCTCTTACGCTATATGAACGCTCACAAACTGTCACTAAATTTTTTAATAATTTAATTTCTCAGTAAAACGTTTTTTCCCAAAAATGAGACCCTCGTCAATCGATTTCTATCCATGGAATCTTCCAAAAGGGAAAGTTTCATCGAAATCGTTAAAGCTATTTTCCAGAACTTAATTATATATATATATATTGCTCGTATTATAGTCTTAGAATAGATTAGATTAGATAGATTATTATAACTCTTGCTTTTATCACTCTACTTTATAGTGATATCATAACAATCTTAAAGGACACCTGGACACCAAATAAAACCGAATAATAATAGTAAAACACGAATCAAAGTCAACTAAAAACTAATAAGAAGCAAATATAATAAGCGTTATCGGTCAGGGTCATAGCTAGGGAATCACTTGTTTTACTAACATAATAATGAACAAGTCATGAAAGAAATAAAACAAGAGGGCAGTAATTCCTTAAACACCTTGTGCTATGCTACTGATGGCGTATTTATAGAGGATGAAGACGAATTCTGGGGTCTGTGGCTAAAACTTAACAGGTCACAAGTCACTGTTAACATTCGATAAGAAAATTACGTTCACCTAATCGAAGAAACTGGGGCAAATACTATAATAAGCTCAAGGATGTTAGGATTTGTACGTGACGTCCTTTGGAGCAATCGATGTTAATGGAGAGTAAGGTGCGTGACACCAGTTCTTACCTATGGAATGGACACGAGTAACACAAGAAAAGAATTGTAGGTGCAAGAGTGCAAGACGTGGTTAGATATATAAGATCAAGAAGAAAATAATGTAGGGGACCACGTAGACAAGATAGAGCAAGACCGAAACGCAAAACAGGGCAGAAATAAGTTACCACAGAGTAGAAAAATTCCTAAGAGATGGTTCGAAAGCTGGCGCGAAGGTTCAGCTGAGGTATCTTAGCAAAAATAACAGGATATGTCGATAACAATTCATTGAAGTAAAATTCTATGAAGACAGTTTTTTAGCAGAAAATATTTACAAGGCGTTTCTTAAAAAGGAAATAGAATTATCATTGAATGTATATTCAGTACTTTCCCCTTTATAGACAATTTCAAAACCACATACAGATACCAGCATATGCCAACCGCAATTGAAGACAAAAACGTTCGAGACAGGCTATTAAACTAATACCTATTTACTTTTCTTATCGACCTGGAAATCACACGAGTTTCGTTGTTATTAATGGCGATAACGCGCAAATAATGCAATTACGTGGTTGAAGTGTTTCACGATCAGTGGTTTCTGTGCACATGTAGGTAAAACGGCAGAAGCAAGTAATTCATCATCATTGCGTTATTATACGCATTGCTTAAGAAATATTTAACACTATTGTAGTACAAATTCGGTAATTATTTAATCCTTACCTTACGATGTTATATATAGAAGATAAAATTGCACATAAAAGATTTCTTCATTTTGTAAGTAATATCGAGTGAATACTCCTTGTGCATTTTCTCTCATTCTATTATTTAAATAATACGTTACGATCTATTTTTATGCATATAAAATCGTTCAGTTGCTTCCAAGGTTACTTCTACAGGTGAGAATTAAAGGCTTCTCAAAAATCAAGCTAGAGAGAAAGCCAATCCTACAACTCCTAGAAACATGTGAAGCCAATCAAATATACCAGTGAACATACTAAATCATCTACATTATATGCAGCACTAGCAGCCATAGAGCATAATTCTAAGACTTGGATGAAAAAACGAATATTAAAAAAGAGAAAACGTCAAGAAACTAGCTGCATTATGATTAATAATGCTGAGTAGAGAAGCGAAACACTTATTGTAAAGTAAGCATAAAGTCAGATAAACTGTTATTGTCAGATTTATTTGACAAGCACAAACATTTGTGTATATTATTGCAAACTCAAGAAATATAACAGCGGTAATTTTTATTTATTTAGCCACAGGAAGACTATATTTTTTCTCTCAGATGGTCAGTGAGGAAGATTTTCTGTTAAAGATAATAAGTAATCCGGATTTTTTTCGAAATGTTACTGCTTCATTACAGATTTCCAATACTTCTACCGTTACAGAAAAGGATTGGTGAGAGTATATTCCTGTATAATGGCTAGAAATTTGCCAGCTTCCTTTTATTGCAATTCCTACTTCTGTCGAATGTAAGCTGTCTCTCTATCAAATTAGTGGTCCCTCATTGAAATGTCTTCGATGACACATTACATATAATATCCAAAAAAATGTATGAATTAGATGTTGCGATTTTAGTTCAATGCTGGTTCAATGCAAGTATATGATTGACGAAGGACCTTTAGCGGAACAATCAATAAACACGTGCCGTCGCGTAAATTAATTCACCAAATAAAGTTTATCACTGACCTTTTAAGTCGAAGCCCTGCAGGTGGTGTTTTCTTGGTTCTTCTTTCTTCAGAGGCTGGCCCCGCAACAGCAGGAACTGTCTTTTTAGAGCTTCGTCTGGACAACACGTTACACAAAAAATAGCGACGTAATGTTCATTGATTGACCAAACAAAAAATGCGTGTTTAACAACAAATGATGCGCTTTTGTTAACACAAAAGAAACAAAATGAAAGCGGTTTAGCGGTTGTTACGACCGGAACTAATAACTCGCGCAATCGTAACACAATAACAACAAAAAGCGGCCGCCTTTTCAGACGGAATCAAAAGTGTCCAAATAGCTTGGAATACAATACACGACTCACGAATACAGTCTATATTTTACACGCAAAAAACACTTAAAATTAGCATTAGCGCGACGGAAAGTTTTGGAAAAGGTGCAGAAGTTTAAAAATCAATGAAGTAATTCAATAAAATACACTAAACAAATTGCGGGAACGCACCACTCATCTTGGTTTGGATCTTACATAACCTTCAATTTAAGTCTTACATAAAATTTCAATTTAACATTTCGAATTTCTTACATCGTTTTTTTTTTGTTTAAATTTGCTCTTATTTTATCTACGTACATTTTTTATAAGGATTAACATGACAGGATGTGATAAATAATGGAGGTAACCAGTAATGTATAACTTATTTAACTATTATATCTTCACACACGAGTGTGCCATGTTTGCTTTTAAATTTATAATTAACAGTGATGAACAGTGGTACAGTTTTCAGATAATAGTCCTCAACATATATTGCTTTTCAGGTCTGGTCGCATAACTGACTTTACATTTCAAATGAGAAACACAGTATACTACCCACTAAGAATGTTAAGTAAGACTTAACTGAAAAATCTGAAATTATTAGAAATTATTAAGAAGAATAAGAACATTTGTTTTGGGAGTATAAAAAGCATAATATTTTTTCGATGATTTAGAAAGTAATGAAAGCAAGACCAACTAGATGTCAATATTCAGGGCGTGATAAAATATTAAATTCAGTTATATGTACTAAACACAAGTAATTATTCGAAATGTCAATCAACTGAGGGAAGCGCAACTGATAAAGCTTCTCGACCAGAAACAATATATTGCCTTACGTTAAATAGAGTATAAGAGCTCTAAAACAAAGTATCATAACATAATTAATTAATTTGAAAAATTTGAATGTAAGTTTATAAACATATCTAACGGTCTATTCAACGAAAACTCGGTCAGTCAGTATTTATATGTATATGTTTTTATAATTTTAACAAGCTTTAATAATAAAAATATATTTTATTTAAAAGTTTAGTATTATTAATAATGAAAGTATGTTATTTCATTAATAATTACCTTAAAATTAAGAATTTAGACAAAATGGATAAAAAAATAATATCTTACGCCAGGAAAGGGGGGAGGTGATGAATTTGTATCTTACAGTTTCTTACATCGGGGTGGGTGGGGGTCAGAAAACTTATAAAATTTGTTTTATATAATTTATCGATGATCCCTAACCTTACACACAGTACGACTTCCGATTTGTGGTCTATAAGTACTAGTTTTCCCTAATACTTTTAGATGTTGATACTCAGTTCGCGACAAAATATTAAATTCTGCTATATGTACTAAATACATAAATAATTGTTGATTGTCGATATGCATGAATACACATTTGACTTACTTTATAGTTTTAGAGAAAAACATACGTAGTATCGAGGAAAGCATAACCTTTGCTGAAAATAATTATTGAACCTCTACTAAAGAATGCAACAACATATCAAACAAGAAGAGAAATCATCCGACTAAATTGCGCTTCAAGCTTAGTACCTCAGAAACAAACACAAATCAACATCCATTTTTGTGTGTGAGTTAAATTTTAAAATACACCTACAACTTTATGCAAATGAATCCCATAGAATAAATAACACTGTTGTGTTCAGTCTAGTATATAGGAGCACCTTAATGAAATACTTTTGAGACTAGATATTCAATTTAATCTTCTCTAAGAAATCAGTACACATACATAAAATACTGACGTGTTGAATATAGAACCCAGCACTATTAGCCGGTTAACAGGAAATATTAATTCCCAAACACATACAATTTCCAAATTCAAATCGCCATAACGTTCTATCCCCATTTTTTAATTGGAAGATTAAGCCGTGTACAACTTTCCTAATTGACACCCTGTATTGAATATTCATCAGTTTTTTCAGTTTCACTATGAAGTCATATGTTTTTGTTGAAAGACCTGAATAATTTCGAAATCTAACATACTTAAGAAATGAGTATTTGTAAACATCGATTCAACAAAACTATTAAAATCTGTTGTATCGTTTTGTTTCATTTCGTTTTAGAACGCCTAAAGCATATTATAAGTGAAATGCCAGTCAGAAAAACTATTCAATGAAATCAGTCGATTGAATTGTAAAGTGGAAAGTAAGAAATGCATTACAAACATAAAAACGTTTTGATGTTTTGCCTCTATATTACCTTGATATGTTTACACGTATTGGTGATTTAAATTAGTTTCTCATCATTGACTAGATATCTAAATAATTTGAATTATTTATAAAACCATTTGAATTTTTTTATTGAATAGGCATAAGAAGAGTCTTTTTCATGGCTTCACGTATTAAAAATATTACCTGGTACGGTACTCATTTCTATCGGCCTCCCGATTCTTCTTCTTCCCTTTCATGTACCTTTCAACTTTGAGAGGCTTAAGTATTACCCCTGTTAACTCCTTTGTTTTAATCAGTATAAAATTTCGGGACTATGACAAGTCCCCTTATTATTTCTGTTTTTTTTTAACTAGTGCCACAGTTTCTTGAAAGTCTGTATATTTCCAATAGTGTAAACGTCTAAACAGCAATGGTGATAATCTTAATCTTAATCTTATTTGAAATGTTATAAAAATCTGAATTTCATTCAGGTTACAGCCACGCTTAATTTTTTTTACTATCATGTGACACCTCATTTGTTAGGTTATAAAAACGCAGTTGATCACAACTAAGCCGGTATTACATTGTCAGAGATATTTGAACAAATCTTTTATAAAACATTTAATGAAATATTTTATATGAATGTCAGAACAAATATTATTAACTGACAAATATGTCATGTAGTATAATAACACCACATCAAATATTTTATTAAATATCTTCTATTCAAAATGGAGAATGTAATTTTATGACTGTTTGTGATACTGTGGTGTTTTTTTATGGCTACAATTTCAGAATTAAAATTGTAGCAGTTAACCTCTTGTTGTATTTTACATATAAGATTACACAAAATCAATGGTCTTTATACTCAAATAAAAAAATCTCTAATAAACTTCAAAGGCGTAAATTTTCATTTTCACTGACAATTGTCGTCCAAAATTTTTGATCAAAGATATATGTCAAATGAATATTTTGTCAAAGATTGGGGATTGTACTATCAAATATCTTTGACAAAGAGGTTTGATTAAAGATATTTGATCAAATATTTGACAATATAATAGTGGACTAACAAACAAGATTATAATGAGATATGACGTTTAAGATATTTTCGATTTCCTGGCCAATTTTAACTGTTCTATTTTAGATTAAGTACCTGCATTATTATTGTTTTGTTAAAATGGATTGGACGACACTGATTCATAGCATAGCCAAGACGGTCACCGGAACTTAACCTATTAGATTAGTTATTAATGACCCTGCCCCCGTCAAAACAATTTACTGCCACACATTCAATGGATTGTAAAATCTCGAAGAGACAGTATCTTAATTGCGTCGAGAGATATTAGTCAGCCTACGAATTCTTTCGTGTGAATTCTATATTAAGAGTCACAGGGAATCGTCGTTACACACAGCACGATACTCGATTTGGAGTTTCTGTGAGGTAGTTTTCCCTAAAACGCGAATACGGAAGTGTACATGCAAGTTATTTGCTCACTTGCATACAAGCTACTCGTACGTTCAAATAAATGTGTAACCATTAATGAGACGGCAGTATCCTGTATGCAAGTACATTGCATGGCGTTTTATTTTTTGTATTTTTTGGAATTTGTAAATTGGATCGTGAGAAGACAAATGCGGTCAAACAGTGTCCACCTTACGTGGTTGGTTATTTGGCCTGCTATTAAACTTAAATTCAACATGTTTTAATGGGCAGCAATGTAAAAACTACTAAATTTATTCGATTATATAATAATTAAGAATTCTCATTATGCAAAAATGAGATTGCCCGCGAATCCCTTACACAAAAATTTTGGAGAAAAGTGTAAACTAAAAGGTTAGAGAAGTACCAACCATCACTACATATTAAAAAGCAAAGCCCTGGGCAGCGTGTGTCTGTTCGCGATAAACTCTACTCAACGGATTCTCATGCGGTTTTAACTTTCCAACAATAGATACAGTGATTTATGAGGAAACTTAAGGTATATAATTTGTCAAGGTTCTCTGTAAATTGGTTGAAATATAATGATATTTGTTGGAAGATTCGGAAAAGTCAAGCCTGGGAGTTTTCATTGAAAACGCTATCTAATCCTTTTGTGATGTAACAAAACAATGCAGGGTAGGATATTCGTCTTTTATAGATCAACAATAATGTTCGGTATGACATACATCTAACTATCTTTTAAAATTAACTTACTATAACAGCCAATTATTACATTAAAAAAATTTTTGATAACATTTCAAACGCAATAATGTATCAACTGAGCGTTCAATTGATAATTTAGTGCAACAGTTTGAAACTGGTGGTATGCTTATTGACCAAACAAGGCTCTGATATCAAAACAGAGGTCGTTCAGATGAAAATATGGCTAGCGGAAGTGATAGTGTACGTGAACTGTCAATTCTTCGCCTTTCACAACAATTGGCGCGGCACTACTCAAAAAATTGTAATAAAGGATCTGCATGTATAAAAGTCAAATGACTAAAGAATTTAAAGAGGTTCACCGCCAGAAAAGCTGTATATTTGATAACTGGGTTTAAACCAGTGCAGAAGTTGATGCTGATTTTTGTAAAAAAATTATGTTGTCCGATGAAATTTAAATGGCTTAGTGAATTGCCCAAATTGTCGTATTATTCAAGAAAATCCAATACATTCTCAAAAATTCACTGTCTGGGAGCAATCATTAGCGCATACTTTTTTGCAGACGAAGGTGGCAACGCTAAACGGTTTTTTCAATTGAACTCCCTTTATTTGAACTTGAATAATTTGTGATTTCAACAGAATAGAGTTGCATGTCACACAGCACGTGACTCTCTCACTTAATGTCAAACCCCATATCCTGGTCACGTTATTTCTCACAGGGGTGACATCGATTGGCAATAAGACTTCTTCTGTAAGGCAAAAATAGCATAGGCGACTACCACTGGGACAACAAAGGGCAGCCGAAAAAAAAAAATACAAAATAAAGTTATTGATGCATACACAAATTAATGATCTGCTCTCGTTGTTTTAGTAAGAAAAAACGATGAAGCGAACCGATTTTCGGTTGGTTCTGCACACCAGATATTGTAAAGTTGGACTATACGAAATCGATTGGGATAAGACAGTGTGTTCCACAGCTAAAGAGTTGTTACAATTTACGGTCATGCCGTTTGGATTATATAACGTTCCCGCTACGTTCTAAAGGTTAATGGACTAGTATTGACCGGCCATACATGGAAGACAGGCTTAGTCACACTCGATGACCATCTGAAGAACCTCGGTGAAGTATTTTCCAGCATTAAGAATGCCAACTTGAGACTTGTAAGAAGTGCTCCCTCTACCAAAAAGATGTAGAGCTTTTGGGCTACGTCATTTCGGAGTTAGGAATCCGGATCAATGAGGTTAGGAAAAAAGCAATTCGTGATTGGCCAGAGATAAACTAAACTATGAAGGCTTTGGTGCTCTGTTCATACTACTGATTACCACGATAAAAGAGATCTTCCAGTCCGCTCCTAGCATTTCCCACACAGTATGGCAAGTTCCTCCTAGACACTGACGCGAGCAACACCGGTTTGGAGTCCGTCTTATCCTAAGTTCAAGATGGTAAACAATGAGTGATCGAGTACTATAGACGTGGATTCTCTAAACCAAAAAAGAATTACTTTGTCACCAGGAAAGAGCTTCTGGCAGTAATCAGGGCGGTAGAGGATGTCCATAAATATCATTATTGTCGACATTTCCTAATCAGAATCGATCCTATCGCCCTCAAATGACAGTTAGACATGAAGACACGGGAAACACAACTGGCCAGGTGAACGGCGAAATTACAGCAATACCATTTTCAGGTTGAAGACCGTTCCGACCGTCTGCATAATAATGCCGATGTCTTATTTCTCCATCCAAGAGATTCATGTGCAGGTTAATGAGGGCTAGACCATGGATCAACGTATTCATGAACAAATGGCAAATCCAGACACTAAACTATTCCTTTCATTCAAGAAGGAAGGCACCCAGGTCAGGATGGGACGAGGTAGCGAAATACTAGGGCGTCCAATCAGACTCCTTCAAGATGTAGAATGGTAAGTAGGTTAGGTTAGGGAATAGAAAGGACTCCTACAGTTTGGAAAAGCAATGATGGGAGAGAATTCAAGTCCCAATTGGTAATCCCAAAGAAAAAGGTACCCGCCGTCTTGACTGAAGTACATAATGGAATTACTGGAGGTAATTTGGGCATGAATAAACCTCTGGATAAAATTCGTCAACGGCTTTACTGAGTAAATGACATTGAGCACGGAAATAAGCCACCTATGCAGCTAGTATGGGCCCGAGGACCCGTACCAAGGCCATACTACAGTAACACAATGTCGGATTGAGAGAATTGCAAAGGATGTCGCCGGTCCGAGTCTGAGAGGGGGAACAGATACATTCTGGTCGCAATAAATTATTTCAGTAAAGGGCTTGAGGCAACTAAGGTTGCGACGGAGGTGGTGGAATGGGTATTTAGCGGGTTTGGTGTCGCGTTGGGGCTACATTTGGACCATTGGGGGTATTTTAAGGAAGGTAACGATTTTGCCGACCAACTCCGGCAAAGCATGCTGCCCACACACGAACTAGCCCAGACACTAGACACAGATGTTGGCAATGTTGGCAACCAAAGACCGAATGAAGACAAGTAATGATCTCAAGGCAAATTCGGTCGGGTTCCAAGAGTATGGCTAGACAACGCCCAGAGAAGTAAAAGCTAGTCTCCTGAGCTAACATCAAGCTGGTATGGTCCATACGAAGTGTTTAATGGACTCAATGACGTTGTCTATCGTATTAGCCGGAAGCTGAGGAGAACTAAGATGAAGGTGGTTTATTTTGATAGATTGGCTTGCTATCATGGAGAGATAAGAAACATTCGAGAAAATAATCATCCTATTTGAAAACTAAACTATAAAAAACAATCAAATAAACAAGAGAAGTATTATATAATATATATTACAAATTAGAATTGATATAAATGTTAATACTTAAAAGTAGATCAAATTTATATATAAATTATAATGCGAGATATTGATAAAGATGGAAATCTGCTGAAAAACAATTTAATTAAAAGTAATAGGAATAGTTAACAATAATACAATTAAATAAAAAAATCAATAATAATAATATAATTCGTTACTTTGACAAAATAATTTCGGGTAAAAGGTAAAAAAAATTAGCAAATTCTTTAGATTATGGTGTTCAAAAGAATGAATAAAAATTGTTACAGTATGTGGCAATTAATCCATTTACAGCTTTACTGAAATATGGCCCACTGCCGTATAGCTAAATTTATGATAACTTGTCTCACACTAGTCATGAAGAAAGGTATTCACTACATTATTAAAGAATTAATAAGAACGCTACTATCGTCATATATAAATTTGTTTTGACGTAAGTAGTCAATGGACGAGTAGAGTCCTTCACAACAATTCCAAGTGCAAAGAACTCATATATTTTGAGGTTACGAGAGCAATTAAAGCGGAGAGTACTGAAATAATTTAATAACGACCGAAAGTAAATCCTCGCCTAAGAAATTAAGGAAGATAATAATCTTTATCGTAAAGAAAAATCTTTTTCTTACGGTAGTCTTTAATTATTTTTATGTGTTTTTTATATATAATTTTACGTGTTAAAATATAGCTCTATGAAGAACACGTGCAGTTTTACTTTAATTGCTTATTGCTTAGAAGTATTTATGATGACCATCACACTCTTATAAATTCTGTCTGAACACTTTTGCATTCTTTAATAACGATACGTACGTACACACATTGTAGATGTTACTAATTTCAACAAACGAGTTTGAAATTTATCTCGTTGTTTACAGAAAAAAAAATTTAACAACTATTGTATTAATACTCTTTTTATCACAGCATAAGTTTACCACAGAAAAATTATTCTACATAACATGGACTTACTAATTACATTAATACACTATTTTTTAATATAAAAATATCAGGACTATATGAAAATCCAAACGTTGCTAAATTAATATGAGTTTAAATTAACAATGAGGAATGTTTACTCTTCTTTTTAAGATATTCTATAAAAATACCACCCAGAAAGAAAGGGGAGTTATGTGAATATTGCTTCCTTTTCAGAGACCATAGCCGATTTGCAGCGATCTACTGATTATAACTTTGGTTCTACCCTTGGTTGACAGTGGTTGTACTTTGACATTTCTCTTTTCAACACTGAAGTAGAACCAAAACTCACACGCTACAATGCAATTTGGTTCAAGCAGAAAACGTCAAAATCACATGTTAAATTGTTTGGTTTTGTTATTTTAAAATTTGGTACACATCAATAAATTTCTTATTTATGTGGTTCTGCTCAAAATTTATTGTTAAATGTATACGTAAACATGTAAAGTAGTAAATACCTAACCACAAATGTCATTTAAGAAAGAGACATACAATCAAAAACAACTACTGCATTGCGTTATTACCGGTTGAAGATATTTCAAACAATGACGTAACAAAGGGCTGATTATTAACCAAAACCGCTAGAATACGTTTGGTTCAAACCTTTAGGAACAATTATAACCGGTTAATCGCTGCAAATCCTCTCATTTTTTTCTTCGATATATTGAGGTAACATCGTTCTATCTATATAGAAAATGCGAACTGAATTTTAATTTTTTGATGTTCGTTCATTTGTATATAGCTTCATGGTATTTCACATTATTTTAACGCTCATAAATGAAACCCGTATCTTTGTTCTTTTAATAAATTTATTTTCTTTGAACTACAGTTCGAAAACAACTTAAAGTTGATTTTCTTCCGTATTATATTATAATATCATATGACATAATTGCATATCAACAAACCTTACCAACAAAAAACCTCTCTCTCACTCTCTCGGTAACTTGCCAAGTAAACAAACCAACGGAGTAAAAAACTAATAAACGTGAATTAATTTATACATGTCAAAAAGATTAATCATCAGCAGATAAGAAATATTTATCGAAAGATAGAGGCTATAATAAGTATTGTTGCAGAAACTAAGCTCATGTACATCACATTCCAAGGCAATTATTAAATAATCCACATTGAAACTCGTAAGAAGTTGAAACCAATTAAATCAGTACAGCACTACTGGAAAATAAAAACAATCAGTTAGGGTTTCCCGATTGTCATTTGGTACAACTACTTCTCTGGTAAAAAAAAACTTAACCTATTTTCATTCGGTATTTCTTGTAAACCGCTCAGAAATTTTTTGTGGAAAATTATATTTTCTCCAAAATGTTCTTTTAGCCAAAATGGCTATAGGTAATAGTTTTCCAGACAAATGTAATTAAACATATAAAAATTAAAAATATCTCTGTAGATAGAAACGATATATTTTTAATATTTATCTATTTTCCATTGAACAAGTAACAACCGTTTTTCATTTATTAGTTATCGTTTATGACGTTTATGTTAACAAACGAAAAAGAGATAAACTGTATCGAAAATATATTTTACAGACATGATTATTTCACTTCTTTCTTGAAAATAATAAACCATTGTCGAAATTTGATGGTCAGTATAGAACGAAACGAATAATAATAAATTGTTTTCTTTAACGGATTTACTAAAACATATCGATCGAATTTTTGGCGAATGCAAAGTGTGCCACCTAAAATTTCTGACGACAATTCTTTCAGGTTCTTCCCAATTGATTAGCTATTTTCTACAAATTTAATGAATTTTGAATCAAGCTTGCATATTTAAAAACAATAAATTTCTTTATATATCTCATTGTAAAGATATGTCAGACAATGAATTTCAATTTTACATATTTTTATAATTCGATTGAAAATGAGGTCAGAACCAAACCTTGAAACGTTGGGATTGGGATTTTTAACTATATAGTTTTTGTTCTAAAATGTGGTCTATTTGTCTACAAAATAGTTGCAAACATAGCCTCGCTTGATGCAGGAGAACTATAAAACGGTACCAATGAATATAGACGAGATATATTTGTGCATAATAATACAATAACAAATAGAGATGAAACAGCAAAAATTTCACTATGAAAATTTTACAAACTGAAAAGCACTTTACAGACATCGAAAGTTCTGTGTAAACACAACAACATGTAAATACGTTAATAAAAATTCTTCGAATTGTTTCGGTTTCAGGAAAAGTGAAAATGCATTCTTTAGCGTCAATTGTTTTGCTTGTTCCACAAACGACAATTCATTGTTTTATTCGCATTCAAATTCTCAAGAGGAATTTATGCAGTACCTAATTCCTTTATCTTAGTTTGCTTTTAAGGTTATAACAAATAATATTGTATGATAATTTTCGCCACAGTTGTGGGTGTAGCTGGTTTGACACAAATAATTTTAAATTATTATATTTAATATCCTATTTATAAATCAAATTAACGGTGGAAATTTTGCAACTTGATTTCACGAAAAATTTTGGCATCCAGATGAAGTCCTGGAACTAAAAATTCGTTGTAGATAAAAATCGATAGTTTCCACTATACAAAATAGGCAAGTTTTTTAGCCTATAGATAGTTTGAATCAGAAACTGAAATGCTATTTTAGTCGAAAGTGGGCTAGATCTAGGACGAACGGAGCAAAACCAGCGAAGCTGGCCCGGGGAGCATTTTCAGCGCAGGGCTAAGTCAAAATCTCTTTCGGTTAATTTGTTCGAGCATAAAGGAATGAATATTGATGGAGCATAAACAGGTTTAGAAAAAAATTTTTCGAAAATCCATTTTTGAAGTTTATAGAAGCAGAGGATAGCCATCCACCATATGGAATTACGCTGAAAAAAGGCTTCTAGTGGCCTAACCTCGGAAAACAGGGCAACATATGAAAGACGCTTTTATCCATCTATGGTTATGACAGACTAGTGTTGACGATAATATTCATTAAGCCTATTTTTATGAAATATACATTCTAAACGTTAATAACTTTATTAAAGTTGTTTAATCCCTTGGAAAGCTAGTGACGTTCTGATCCCCGCAGTTTTTGAGCTTCCATCGTCCTGGCTCCTTTAGTTTTCACACATTTCGATAGCTCTGAATCTGCTATCGTAATCAGATGAGTTATGGGGAATTCAAAGAAATCGTATGGTTTCAATCTCGGAAAATGTCCAATTAAGGCCGAGATGTATAACGTTAAGGACCTAAGAAGTGGTCGTTGCATTTTTCTTGTTTGGACCGTGAGTTCGCTAATGTTGCAAACGTTCAAAATAATGTCTCTACATTTTCTCTTATACTAGAGCTCCGATTTGGGGATTACCTTGGCCTGGTACGAGATATTCTTGAGGTATTCGTCTGAGACGTATTGGTTAACCTAAACTTCAATATAGCCGCTCTTTGTGTAGCTATTGAAATATTGTGGAATCAAATAAAGTCAAGGCGATGGAAGTCCAAAAAACTCCTTGCACCACTTTCGAACTAACAACGTGTCGTTCTGTTGGCGTTAATTGTTTGTTGATAAATTGAACCCCTTTATTTATAAAATCATTATCAGCTTTAGTCAAATGAATGACATACTTTTCTTTTAGGAGCTTCTGTTCATATTTCTGTTTTTGCACATTTCCAATTCTAGGTAGTATCAACACTTTTGCATAAATTAATTGTAGAACAGAAAATGGGAGTAAATAACAATTTACCTAGTCTTTTCAAAAATTACTTTGCATTGACAATATATAATTATTTTGTTTTATCCTCCAAATTTGCCATTAATGTTATAAAAAAATCGCGTTATTGTCGTAATAGATGATATACTATGCATGAGTTCTCCATATTAACAAAATTATATATATATATATATATATATATATATATATATATATATATTTGATTTTAAGTTTTCGCGGGCACTAAATTTTTTAGGTGGTTTTCGGGAATTCATCCGCGTAGTTGATAACTGATCCCTGCCGGGATCGATGGTAAAATGACGACGTTTCGGCAGAGTCACATCTGCCCTCTTCAGATCAGTTCGCATAATTTTCGTAGCCTTCTGCTTTCGCTTCTAGTATTCGAGTAACTAGGAGCGAAAGCAGAATGCTACGAGAATTATGCGAACCGATCTGAAGAGGGCAGATGTGACTCTGCCGAAACGTCGTCATTTTATCATCGATCCCGGCAGGGATCAGTTATCAACTACGCGGATGAATTCCCGAGAACCACCTAAAACATATATATATATATATATATATATATATATATATATAACATTATTCTATATTCAATAGCAATCAGTGAAAGTATACCATTTGGAGTTTCTGTCATTTACGAAATCATCAACTAAAAATGAAAATTATACTCTTCGGCTCACTGACTATTATTTCTATGATTAACTGCATTTTTCCACAATAAAATTGTCATTAAGATTCGTTTATATTTCTATTAGTTAGATTTTGTAGAACAATATGGTTACCGTGAGAAAGAGACTTACTTACCTTACATTTGAGCATCATTCAGCTTGTTATATATCAGTTTTCCCAAGAAGGCATTGTTCAATTCTTCACATCGAATAAGAATGTAATGAGAAGATGAGCATCTTTCGCGGTCACGATCTGAAAGGAAAAACATCACGATCAAAGGAATATTTTCACCTGCAATTATCTGAATACAATACGTATTTGATGTTACTATAAAGTTTTGTAAATAAATTACAAATAGATGATAAATTAGAACGAATGTTTCACCAATTGTGTAATTTGATTGATTGATTTTAACATGCAGTAATATTTAGTTTATTATAGTATTGCAGCACAAGCTTCTTATCGGGGGCCCACATTTTCACATATGAAGATAGATGAGCAAGGGAATGAATTGGATAATTTGAAGTTTCATTTGTTTCGACACCGACACCGCCACCGACACCACACTCTACCTTGATCTTGAAATACCCATACAATTCAGTTCACTGTGTAAAAAACAGAGACCAGGTAAAATACATTATGAGTTTCTTCTTTTATAGAATATCAATAATATATACAAAACAAACTAATATAACATCCAAGTAATATAGAAAACCTGCACAAAATTTGCTTTTCTAATAAAACCTCCAATTCTCTCTTTTCGATATATTAAATTACGGACTTGACATATGTCAGAAGTCAGAAAGATCGCTATTAATTTCATATTCCTTTTGTTAAATAGACCTTTACATAATTGAAAAAAAAAGGTCATGCGTCAACGCCCGCCAAATTTGTGGATAGTTTATATCACGTTTACACTTGTTTATAACGTAAATACCAGAATTTCAATGTAATTTATTAAATCTCTATTAGTTGTAAAGTTTTAATAGTTATAATCTTAAAGTGAACTATCAGTATAACAATGTTAATTAACATGTATAACATTTCATCAATAAAGAATGAAGAAAAAAGCATTAATATGTTAGAGCCGTATGCACAGTAAATCATTTTTTGAGAATTTATTTGACTTCACTAGTTTTCCAAAGCCTTGTATCGAAGCTCGTCGATTGCCTATTAGATCAACGAAAAGAATAAACAGTTAAAAGTTTGTCTGAAATTTGCTAAATGTAATTTATGAGTTTGAGATGTGAACTAAGTGATGGTCGATTGCAAGTAGTTGATTTTGTAAATAAAGTTACATAAATTTATTTATATGTACCTATGTGTTTTTAAGACAATAACTTGTTAAAATCGAGTGTTAATCTTTTCAAAATCAGTTGTAAATAATGTACTCGTGACCAAACATATGAATGCAAATTGAGTTTAATTAAATATTTATATACTGAAGTTTATATTTCAGCCTTTAGTAATATTGCATAAAATTTTTGTACAGATTTCGTGAAAATCTTATAAATTAACTTTCTTATATTTGTCAGTCAAAGGATGAATAGCCATCATAATTAAAATCACAAATTATAGTCAAAAGGACAATGACTGAAAAAACCATAGCAATGAGAAATACATTAAATTTGTAGTTTTTATTGCTAAGGTTTATTTTATTAATTGTCAATATATTAATTACTTTAAACCTAATCTGAGTATCATTTTTGTCCTAACCTGTCATATAGATCAGCTTAATTTTCTCCTTGTAGATGAATATCAGACTAACCACAATTGCAACTTTACAATTATGTGCTTTAGTTGAAAGATGTACAAATAAAGTTCCATAACTTAATATTTCATCTAATTTCATTGATAATAAGGGTAATGAAACTAGTTCAATATGCTCATTTGTGAAAAGAGTCCGAAACTTTCATACTCCCGCCTTTTTAACATGCCAAACACGCCTGCTCATTACAAAAGGTTCAAAGATCTATTTATACCATTTACAATTCATTGGATATGAGCTTGAACTTGCAAGTTAATAATTCAACAAATTTTGTTTGGTACTTAAACAATAATTGAGTCATAACAAAATAGTGACAATTATTTTAATTATCCTGAAATTTATAACCATTACTAATGATAACACAACGAAATAGAAACAGAGACAGGAGATGAAAAAACACAGTTTTACACCCTAACACCAAACCTTTGTTTTAAACACTTAACGCCGTTTCAACAACTCTAAGTTGTCATCATCAAAAAGTAAACCAAAAACGTTTGAGTAAACCAAAAAAGTTTGGTTTACTCGATGTTGACAACTTAGAGTTGTTGAAACGGCGTTGAGTGTTTAAAATAAAGGTTTGGTGTTAGGGTGCAAAACTGTGTTTTTTTCATTTGAGACGCACCAAAGTTTCCACAGCATTTACATTAGAAACAGGAGATAACAAGAGACGGGAAGTATAATTCGTAAGAATCTTTCGTTTCCATCGTTCAGTCTCAAATGACTGCCGCTCTTTTTTTATATATGTTATTATATTACAGTATGCAAAATATCAAAATTTCTAGGGAATCAGGTGCTTCAAATTAAAGAAAAATTAATAATAAGTTGACTCTCTTCAATGTGTTATAGACAAATGAACTCTACATGTAGCTCTATGGAATAAACTGTGCAGACGTCTATTCATAATATCATACACACATGTTCAATTGGCTATAGATCAGAAAATCTTGGTGGCCAATGAACCCATTAATTTTATTATGCTCAAAATAGTCCAACGTGGATAAATGCCATTTTCTTGTCGACCACGGCTTAGATGTTTGATAAATTGTAGTCTATTACTTACTGATTAAGTCTTTTATCAAGTTGTATTTTCATTACCAGTCCATCATCCTTACTAAAACAAAAGTTGGATTTATCGTTACAGGCTCCTCAATCTCTGCAAATATTTGATTTACAATCGCCATTGTGGATGTAGGCCATCCCGTAACGCTGGAGGAATTACTGGGAACAATGAAGAACTGATCACTAAGGAGTTATATGAACTGAAGAACTGTTGAGAAATGAGCATCACACTACAGCAGATACACTCTGTTCCGACTTAGACGATGAAGAGGTAGAGAAAAATTCTACATTTTTCAAAGAGATCCATTCAAATACCCAAATAAATAACTATAGCATCGTTTAAGAAGACCAAAGAGTGTAACAATTGTGCAACTTTATAAGAAGAAGGCAAAACCAAAGTTTCTAAAACCAACTTCGCACCACCTTAGTATATTTAAAAACGATAAAAGAAAATATTTAATAAAATTGTGTTTACATTAATTTATTATTCAGTTAATGAAGATATGTCGAGAACAGTTTTTTTTATATGATGAAAGGTTATCATTTTTACATAAGACATGTATTTCGCATGGGAAAATTTTAGTTGGTATGCATCTCATTTAGTGCAGGTCCATAAATGCGAAACGAATTATGAGTCTATGTGAAGGTACCACTACATCTCAACTTGTCTTGAAGACTACTTATAACTTAATTTATGAAAATATTTGTTGTAATTAGCATCAGTTAGTTTTATTATTAACCACTATTTATTTGGGACTACTAGTTAACACCTTTACTGTCAGGAAAGCTAAAAAGATTATTATAAAATCAAAACTTCCGTAATGTGAAGGTGTTTTAAACATAAATGTCTGTGATGTATTTTGATATACGCTAAACAATCCCCAACACAGTAATCATAAATAACACTTTCCCATTTTCTGTTTAGTGAAGGTATGAAAGTATGACATCAAACAATATGAATCAGGAAATTATTTAAAAAAACACTTTTTAATATAATTGTTACGGTGCATCAGGCAATTAACGAATGCAAATTTCCACTATAACCCGCATTTAGTCGTTTGACCTGATTGATTTTGCAAACTCTCACTTCCATGAAGAATTCAATTACATAAAATTGATAAGGGCACCATTAGGTTACGCAACAATTTACAGCGACTTATATATTATAGTATAAAAGTGAAGAATATTCATGTTTTCTATGCAAGTTTATTAAAAATGGGTATTAAGATCCTCCACAATAACATAATAAGTATTATTAGGTAGTTTTATGACATGAAAATTCATTGAAATTTCACAAATATGAACATATCAGAATTTAGGTGATATATTCGAAGTAAAGTGAATAACTAACAAAAAAACAAAAGTAAATAACAAGGCCATCTTAATAAAACAAAGCAAATAATTTAATATTCAATTAAATGCTCGAATTGAATGTCATTTTGTTCAGAAAATATCTAAATTGGTCTTGTAGACGATTCTTTAATATTCTGTAGTATTCATGGTGAAATGCGTGCAAAAGAACCGCGAATTTAATTAATTATGTATATAGGTTTTATTTTATTTTATTATCTTAATAGAAAAAAATCGACTCAAGTCAAGTCAGAAAAAAAATTGCGGTCCTTCTCGTCTAACCTCTCTATTTCGAAATAGTTCGTTTAAACTATAACACTATACCAATGGAAACGAGTTGTGGCCCTCTCTAGTTGTATTGTCTGTAATTCAGCCTATTGGCGAATATCGACAAACCTTTCTGTCAGAAACCTATTGAATCACCCTTCTTTCAAATAATATCTGATAATTTATTCCTACTCGTTAATAGTCTATCGAAACTAGCGATTGTTAAATGCTCTTTAAAGATGAGAACTTTGATTTTAATAGTAAAGACACTTATGTTTTCTTAGCTTTTTTTAAAGAACCAACTGCAAGTGAATCAAAACGAAAACACTTACAAGGCTCCTGTGTAACCTATAATATTTTATTACATATCTTGACCTTTAAATTTACAGATTTGTATGTGACATTTCTTCCACGTTTTCTGTTTTTTGACATATTATTCCGATTTTCTGACAAACAATATGATTTATGATATAACCTTGTTAGGGTTCCGTATACACAATATACGGATACCCTTATATCACTCCGGATTTCTCCGTCTTTCACATCACAGCAATTTTCTCCTAAACTACTGGAAGATGTTGAATTTTGGTATCCATGTATAGTTGGTGACCCGGTCAGGAGCACATATCGTAAAAGAAGAAATTTTAATTTTAGGGGTACTTCTGGGGGGAGGGAACTAAAAAAATCGACCGTTCCCCCCTGATCTCCGAAACTACTGAGCCTAAAATTTTGAAAAAAATGGGAAATATAGGAGGTTGCACCGAACTTCACAGGAAAAATAAGGAGAAACCATTAATATTAATTTTGGGAGGCAAATTATAAAATTAAATGAAAATTTAAAAATAATTTTTTTTCAAACGCATCATGTAATATATCAAATGAAAGATCCCACTCTGAGGAAGACAAATATATTTTTTTCATATTTAAGAAAAAATACTTAAAAAGATATTAACGAAAATATTACTAAAATTTACCCCCCCCCCCCTTATATCCGAACAATATTAGAGGTATAGGGTCTGACCTGCAGATTACTGGAAAAATAAGGAGAAACCTCTAGTTTTAATTTTGGGGGGCAAATTACAGAATTAAATGGAAACTATAAATTTAAAATTGTTTCTAACGCATTATGTTATATATCAAATGAAAGGGCTCATTATGACGAAAACAAGAATATTTTTTTCATATTTTACAATAAATTAATTAAAAGATATTAACAAAAATATAAAAAAATTACCCATTCCCTCCCTTATCTCCGCAACCATAAGCTGTAAAATTTAGAAAAAAAATGAGGTATAGCGCCTCACCTAAACTTTATTGGATTAATAAGGAGAAATCCCTAATATTCATTTTGGGGGGCAAATTATAGAATTAAATGGGAAAAAAAATATAATTGTTTCTAAGGGATCAAGCAATATATCAATCAAAGGGCTCATTATGACGAATACAAATCAATTTTTTAAATATTTTTAAAATAAATTATTTAAAAGATATTAACAAAAATATTAAAAAATTTATAAATATATATATATATATATATATATATATATAAATAAAACTCCTTATTTAAACCATAATACTATACCAATGGAAACGAGTACGCGGCACTCTCTATTTGTATTGTCTATAATTCAGCCTATTGGAGAATATCGACAAACCTTTCTGCCAGAAGTCTATTGAATCACCGTTCTTTCAAATGATACCTGATAATTTATTCCTACCTGTTAATAGTCTATCGAAACTAGCGGTTGTTAAATGCTCTTAAACGATGAGAACTTTGATTTTAACTTTGATAATAATAGACCTTTTTTACAGGAAAAATACGAAGAAATCCCAAATATTAATATTGGGGGCCAAATTATAGAATTAAACGGAAAATAAAAAAATGTTTTTAACGCATCATGCAGTACATTAAATGAAAGGGCTCATTATGAGGAAAACAAAAATATATATTTCATATTTTTAAAATTAATTGTTTACAAGATATTAGCATAAAGATATAAAAAATTCTCATTTCTCGATTTATTTGCAAAATCATACTACCTAAAATTTTGAAAATAATTAGGAGTACTGGGGCTCACTTTAAATTTATAAGAAAAATTATTAGGAAACCTTATAGTCATTTTAGGGACAAATTATACAATTAAATGGAAAATAAAAATTCAATTGTCAAATGTATCATGTAATATATCAAATAAAAGGCTCATTATGTGAATTACAAATATATTATATTTTTAAATCATTTACTTAAAAGATATTAAGAAAAATATTAAACATCGACTTAATTCCCACTTACTACTACTACTACACTATTTAAATTTTGAAAAATATATTTTATTTGTATTTTTAAATAATTTGAATAACAGTTTTAATAATTTATAATTTAAAACTTGACCTATTTTGTCCTTTATTTTCCAATCTACAGAGCCTCAAAATTCAGACAGTAGATTATAAAAGGCTTCCCTTAAAGTTTATTAGTAAAATAAAACTCCAATGTTAATTTTTGGGGTCCAAATTAGAAAATTAAATACTTATGTATTCTTATAAAAATCAAGCAAATCCTGAAGCAGATAAAATAAAAACTCTATGTGTGGAAAATGAAAGTGTATATTTTTCGTAAATTTAAAACGCTTCCTTTAAAATATATTAGGGTAAATATAAAAAATGCGCTCATTCCCTGCTTGTCTGAAACTGGAATATTAGAATCTTGATGGTAGCACGGAACCCTTAGTATGCGAGTTCAACTCGCACTTGACCAAATTATTTTTTATATTTTTTTAAATTTTTTCTTTTTAGTCTTAATTTTGATTGTGATATTACACGCTGCCCAATGATTGGCCCAGACATTTACAAGAATAGAAGGACACGACAAAAATCATGTTTCCGGATACTAACAGCCTCAAATTATCCACATTACAATATGACAAATGTAAGAAACATAAAAAAGGAAGTAGTTTCTCTCAGGCTGTATCACGATCACGATGTGCCTATTTCAATCCAGTGCTGGATGCAGACGTTCTACTTTTTTCACCAGTATTCTCTGTTCTGTGCTGCTTTCATCCATTTAAATCCAGCTCTTCGTTTGATATCATCAGTGCACCTGGTGTTAGGTCTACTGATAGATCTACGTCCTAGTCTTGGTCTCCATTCGAGAATACACTTGGCCCATCTGTCGTCGTGCTATCATGCCCTGCCCATTCTCATTTATCTTTTGCTACTCTACCACTGTAGGTACAGAAAATAAAAGATCACTCATCTAACATTTTTTTTTGATACAATAATGGAATATTTTGTGCCATTTCCCTCGACTACAATCCCTATCCCTATAAAATCAAAACATTACAAACACACTGTACGATATACTTTAATGGCATATCTTGATATTTAAGCTAGATATTTTTTATTAAATTTGACATTTACATTGATGTTTACCGTTTTTTTTGGACACATTTTTACAATTTTTAGAAAAACGGCATGTTTTACGTTATAGAAAATTATACGAAATCAGTTGGAACATCTCTTTGTAGAATACAATTTAAAATATTCAAATTTGTTGAACCGTTTTAAAGAAAACAGTGTAGATTCATTGAAATTCACTGAAATTTAGTCCCATAATTACTGTTTTTTCTGATTCTCTGGAAAACCGCAAATCTCACGTTATAGAAAATTATATGGTACCTTTCTGTAATATTTCTTAGTGCAATGACGTTTAAATCATCAAAATTGCCCAAACCATTTTTGAATGATCACTGAGCATACATGAAAAAACATGCCGAAGAATTGATAACTTCCTCCTTTTTGGAAGTTGGTTAAAGAGTGTTTTATAAATTTATTTTTTATTATTATTTCTTAAACTGTTTGGGATATGATTTCATTTTAGTAATAGTTATTATTAAAGCAAATTTAGCTTCAAATACAGAATGATCCATTACCAATATACTAAACATTGATACGCATCTGTTTCATCAAAAATCTTTTAAATTTACCCACATACCCTTTATAGAGCATTTCATATAGACTCTGCCTTTATAAATCTATGTTCAGTCTACTAGACAACGACTATGTTATATGAAATTTGCTCTGGGGTTATATAGTGCAGAATTTTCACCAAATTCAGAACAAAAGATTTAAACTTTAATAAGAATAAATTAGAGATTTTGCTATTTTTTTAATAAACGTATTTTAAACACGAAAACATTAACTATGATAACACGTTCATAACTAATCAATTTATTAAACATAGTCAAAACTTTAAATACTAATTCGGACTTTTGACATATTTGTTTTGTTCACCATCAATAATAAAATTTTAAAATATTTTTTTCAATAACTCACCTTATTACCAATTAATCCAAGATCAATTAAATACACGTCCAAATAATTGAGTCAACTCACACAAATGCGTTTGCAGCATTTGACCCTCGAACTTAACACTTCTTCACCGAACCGCCTCGAAGTGTTCAATGCCCATATAAAAAACGTGGTTCTTCTTCAGATGGTAACGTCTGCCCAAGAGAAAGCTTTTACCGGCGGCCGCGTAGTAATTCCAAACGCAAGTGAAAATGCACTTGTGGTTCATTTACCGGCATACAAGAAGTCAAATAGCGCGAGAATACCTTGAGATTACCATTTATACCAAAACTTTTGAAAGCGACAAATGTGACATCGTACGGGTATTGCGGGTGCGTTTACCTCTAACAGGAAAATCACATGAGGGTGGAGGAATTAATTTCACTTTCAACTAATACTGATTAAAATTATGCAGATACGGATTAAATGTTTCTGTAATACAATGTTAAGCTAATCAATCGAAAGTAATATTTAAAAAAGAGCGGCAGTCATTTGAGACTGAACGATGGAAGCGAAAGATTCTTACGAAATAATATTCTCCCCGTCTCGGGTTATCTCGTTATTTCTGTTTCTCTTTCTTTCTGTCATTCTTAGTAATGGACATACATTTCAGGATTTAATATCAGATTTCGATGATGGATGTGGTTTATTTCTGGTTAGTGGAGAAATTGTAATTTGTACTCTATTGGACATAAATATTTCACAAAACCATTGCCATAAATGTTACCGGATCTCAAAAATACGTAAAATGTGCTTTTGGAAAAAAATAATTTTTGATCATTGAAAACATAAGAAGATGTTTTTGCACAATTAATATCTCATTAAAGTAATAATTTCTTGGATATGCATCATATAATTTACAGTGTGAGTCATAAATATAGCTAGAGAAGGCATATATTGTTTTTCCTATTAATGAGTCACTGCAATTTTAATAAGACAATAAACAGATATATGATCCGTCTCTTGATACTCAACAGGATGTTAAACTCATTGAAAAAACTATACATATTGAAAAAAGGTAGTTTTTTATACTACTCTGTAGTTTCAAATTCTCTCCGTCAACGTTGTATGTTATAATATTGTTACGTTAACAAATGTTCAGTGTTTAAGTGAGCAGAATATTGTTAAAATTGTATTACTAGTTTTCAAGATATAGGGTGTTAAACTCGGACATGTCTCCTTTTTTTATCAGATTTCTCATAACAGATGTGTATTATTTCCGCATATTGCAGGAAAGATAATTTTCGCATTATTTGACAAAAATATTGAATAAAACAATTACCATTAATTATCTTTAACTACAGTGTGTTTCCAATATAAGTAATATGTTTTTTCAGAAAACTCATTTTTTTATTACAACGATAAATACTTAAGATGTAATCGCATAATTAATAACAAATGAGTTCTTGGACGTGTGCATATCTTATACAGTGTAAGTCGTAAATATAGCATTTTTTACCATGAATGTGTAACCCTGTATAAACTACAATACTTTAATTTGTACAATTTATGCAAAGCTGTAGAATTTAGTGTGATGAGTCTTAGATTTGTATAATTTAATATAAAAATTCCAGGACGCATGGTTTATACAGGGTTACTTATTAATGGAAAGAATAATAGATGCGCCCACTTTTGCAATATTTACAACTCACACTGTATAATGTCTGAACACGTCCAAAAATTAATTTCTTTAACATTATTAACTGATCAACGTTATAATAAAAAAGGAGTTTTCTAAAAAAACATGTTACGTATATGGGAAACACCCTGTAATAAAAAATAATTAATAGTAATTTTTTGTGCAATATTTATGTCAAACAATGTGGAAACTACGTTTTCTACAATAAACGGAGATAAAACACATCTGATATAAAAAATCCGATACGATAAAGATGACATTTCCCAAGTTTAACTCTATATCTCGAAAACTAGTCATACAATTTTAATAATATTCTGCTCAATAAAACACTGAACTTTTTTTAATGTAATAACATACAAATTTGACGGAGAGAATTTAAAACTAACATCCCGTTGAGTATAAAGAGACGCATAATATAGGTGTTTAATGACTTATTAAAATTGCAGCACGAATGGTTCGTACAGGGTGATTCATTAATAGGAAAAAATAATATATGCCTTCTCTAGCTATATTTATGGCTCACTGTGTATGTTATATGCAGCACATCCAAGAAATTATTACTTTAACCTGATATTAATTGTGCAATAACATCTTCTTAAGTTTTCAACGTAGTAATAAAAAAAAGATTTGTTCCAAAATCACATGTTTATTTTTTTAAATACCCTGAAATCCACCAAAACTTATGGCAATTGTTTTGTGAAATATTTATGTCCAATAATATACAAATCACAATTTCTCCAATAACAAGAATTAAAGCACGTCTAGAGCATCCCGGAATGCCTTATGTTGTTCTACGGTTTCAGCAGGACGGTGCACTCCCACATTATGCGCAACCTGTCCGAAATTATTTAGATACCATTTTCCCAAACAAATGGACTGGTAGGAGACGGCCGATTGAATGGCCTGCTAGATCCCGACCTAACTTCCCTGGATTTCTTATTATGGGGCTATCTTGAATCAAAATATACGTCAACCAACCAAATAGTACTGAAGGTTTAAAGATAAGAATAATGGAAGGATTTAGACTAATCACTCCTCAAGTGTTAACCAACGTTAAAAAAGAATTTGAAAATCGCGTTGCTCTTTGTCTGCTAGAAAGTGGTGGCCAATTTGAACACTAGGTTTGATACTTTCTTATTCTTTTGTTACATTTATAACTTACAGTTGATTTTTTGGTTTAAGTGAATAAAAGAGATTTTTTAGAAAATTTTTTGAGGTAACGTATTTGAAATTTCAACATCCTGAATGTAGAATTACTAGATCTTTCAAATGGATGTATCAAATATTGGAGATGCTATTTAAGAAAAATGTGTTTGACGCCATACACACATCATTAATAACATCATGAGCAAAATATTTATGTCCAAATTTGCGGATTATTGAATTAAGTTTGACGTGTCCGATGTTTATTTTTCTTCTTTTATCTGAACAGATTTTATTTCGTATGTTTTAGAACAAACTTGTATAATGAAAGTACCTCGGCAACTCTGGAATTATAAATTTCACCAAGATGACTATATGTTAACTTACCTTACAGAAAATAATTCAATTCCTATGAAATATTTATTACAATTATGGCAAAATAGGGAATTCAAACATGATTTCTTAAATTATAAATTTGACGCACAAACACTTTTCGTTTGGTTTCACACACGGTGTTTCACAATACAAATAGTACTTGACAATACCTAATACCACAAAACGATATTTTTTGTTTATGCTCTTAAAGACACATGAGGTATATGCTCTAAGGTCCGTTGTTAATGTGCATTGCATCCTACCTCCAGAAGTATATGCTCCAAAGTCCGAGGTCGCCCAGTGGTCGAAATTCGACCCTATTTCGTGAAATTGTAAAAAGTATATTTTTATAAGAAACAGAGTTGTGGAGAAATCGGAGAAGTAGATGTAATGACCAAAATTGTTCACTCATATTGACAAATCTATTGCAATAAAAAGAAAATAAAAATGTAATCAAATATGGGTATTAGAAATATTTTTGACAAATTAATGACCCCCCAAATATTTGGCTGGAGCCGCTCCTGGTAAAATATTCGATATAATAATTGGAAGATTGTTCTTTGCAACCTACAAGTTTTCGTCTTTACGGTTTCAATCAAGTTCAGGAATATTAAAGAAAAGAGAGCCATAGTAGAAAATGGTACCTAATCGTTTTGTCTTTGCCTATTTATATAGATGTTATATTTGTCAATTTATTGATGTTCTATAAACTAAGGGCCTCTTAGTAAGTAACTTGGTGTCTATTTCTTATACAGAAAACTAAGTTATATCGGTTGTTCAAGGTCGAAGAAGTGCCGGCACAAAGTCCGAACAAAGTCTAATTTTGTATTTTACTACCTTACTAATCTATTTTCTTATGTGTAAATGTTGATCTCCGTTAAAAAACTCTCGCTTCAAGATATTAGAACTGCAATAATAAAGCCTCTTCAGTGGGTCATTTACATTAGCCTGAGAATATTGTTAGTATATTTATATATTCAGATCTTATCATAATGTTCTGCTTTTTTTCGAAAAACGCCGTAAAATGTCAAACTATTATTTTTTTACGCTTTTAATGAATTTCTTTTCAAATTCAAACAGTAGTCCATGATATGACAACGTACTTGAATGAGGGGGTTACATAATAATTTTTTATTGAAAATCACAATCAAAGACAATTATGATTCTAGTAATAGCGCATTTGAAAGTTGTCAACTGTCCATTCAACGAAATCATTTCGTTAGTCAGGCCATTCGTCTCTTAAGCCTCACAAGAAGAAATCCATTGGGGTCAAATCTGGAAGTCTTAGTAACCACTGGTCCACATTTACCAATTCACCTATGTTTAAAGGTGGTATCCAGGAACCTTGTTACTTGTTGGAAACATAGTCGAGGATTTGAATGCTGCGCATTTTTGGGATCTGAGAACGCTTGAATTAAGTCAGAATGAATTGATGTCCGCATAAGATGTAAATGTCGCTCAGATATCAAATTGCCATAAAAAGTAAAGTTATATCAATCTGTTGTTTGCTATGCACTTTTTGTGACTTCTGGATTTGTAACGTTTGTGACTTTTGAGGATTTTTCTGAAACCAGTATCAACAATTGTGACGATTTGCTGCACCATTTAAACAAAAAGTAGTTTCATCAGAACAAAACGTGATTTAAAAATTGGAGATCCACCGCACATTTCACAGAATTATAATCATCGATCAGGATCATCTTTTGTCAGATAATTAATAAAGTGCACCTCATTCATCCAGTTTCATAATAAGGACAATTCAATGGTGTCAATGTCATCCCTACAACATTGATCTCTTTACTAAGCTATTCTAAGGTTTTTGGTAGTGTTGTACATAAACTTAATGTATGTTTAAGGAAGTAGTCACTAAGAGTGAATAATAAAAATAATAATAAAATAAATTAATAATTCTTCGTACCTATTACTCATTTAGAATTTGTGCATCATGGTGACAAGTTGAATAAAAAGTGAAGTTTTGAAAGTGTGTTCATGAGAAAAAGATGAAATGAATGGAGTCGCCGCAATGGTAAGTAACATTTGTTTTGTTTTTATCTCATTCTTGAAAAAGCCCCTTATAAGTGTGGGCGAAACGTCGGAAAACTTTGTTTATATGCCGGTTTAGGTATATAATTAAATTAATTCGAAAAAAATTTATTTCTCATTTACTCATTTTTCTTCTAAAGTTTTTATGGAATTCTGTCTGGTCCTTTTTGAATTGATTTGTTATCTTGTCAGTACTTCTTTTCCGAGGTCGGTCTAACATTCTCAAATCTCGGTCCTCTTATGAAACTCTACTTTCTCTTTTGTAATCCGTAGACTAGTGCTCTATATCCTTTGAGAACCTTTCGCAGTGGTTATATTTGGTTATTCTGATAAGCTTGTGTGTTACACATGATTTGGGTGTATAGGTTGTTGCACATTCCAAATACGCTTTTTTCTTTTCCTTGTATTTTTCGTTTACCTATTTAGAAAGCAATATACTGTTTAGGATATTCATTCTGATTTTTACCCAGTTTTCCTCTATTCCGTCACCGTCCATATTTCGCCATAATACGGCAAAACGTTCAGTATGCAAGGCTGTTATTTTTACTACTTTCTTCTAAATTGTTTTGCACTGACATAACAGAAGAGCATTTAGAATTTCTAACACACAAATTCTGTCTTCTTTCGACAACTCCATTACGGCAGATACTGAATGAACTCGTGACACCTGCTGCAAACAATATACAATTTGTGAGTATTGACTCTATTTTCATTTCTCAATCACATTTGTATGTATAATACTTTCGAATATGAATGATTGATTTATAGTATCCTAGAATATTCAGTAAGAAAATATCTATATTCAAATATCCAATTATTTTATATGCGTGTATAAACGACCACACCAAGCCTCACTAAATGGCTTGTAAATCAGTTCATACCTGATATCATTCCACTGACATAGCGATAGCTAACGAGATCAATTTAATCGAAAATTAGAAAAGGAAAAAAAGCACACAGTCGTCTGTACAAGTGTCTATGTGTGTAAATTTTCACTACTTACAGTAGCAGTAAACACATCACCCACTTTCATGCCATACGCAACATCTGTAATGTTTTATTTGCCTTATGTGTCGCACAAAAAGCAATAAATGAGTTGAAAGTGCGCCGACTTCTCGTCGATCAAACAGAAAGAAATGTATAAGTACTCTTTTTCTATTACATTAGTTTCTTTTGATGCGACTCTTGCATCGTTGGAACGGTAAGTTTCGATGTATCATTGGTATTTGTCGCAGGTTTGGTTTCAAAATTGACTCGTGAGTCGATTTTTATTTCTGCTGCTTTCTGATATGAATGCAGTATTAGGATTACTTTCTTTCAATAGGAATTTCGAAACATTCTGCGTTTTGTGCTAAATATTGAATTACAATACAGAGTTTCATCACATGTATTAGACAAGCTATAACTTATAGAGTTAAAATAAATGCATACCTTGTACTTTCTTATCATTTCATGTTTAAATGGAAATGACACCAAATTTCAAACAGAACATGCTGTGTATTTTGATATTCTATGATTCCAGAGGCAATGCCTAATACTGCACTATAAAAAACATCATAATTAATATCTTAACTGCGATTTTTAAATTTACACCTAGGTGGAAATGGTCCTTATTAAATACTCCTAGGAGCTAAAATAGTTGAAAAATAAGGCAAACAAGCAGTTCTAGTCTTATATCCTTTTATATTTATAAAATACTGTTTTATAATAATATTATTTTTAAATTAAACAATTTTTAGACGAACACTGTTGTTAAAATAAACTTCGTTACAAATTTAATTACCTCATTACGTTTGGAATCTGCTCAAAAATATATTAACTAAATGAATTTGATAATTTGTAAATATATTGCTTTGTACAAAGCCCTAAATAAAATAATCAATCTTTCTGAAATCAGGTGACGGTGCAGGCCTTTTAATTGGAAGGTTGGTAGCGATAACAAGAAGAAGAACTCAGTTACAAATACTTTAGTTTCATGCTATAGATATTCTAAATATTTGGTAGCTATCAGTTCTCCTTGAAAAAAAATTTTTTAGTGCGAAAACTTCTTAACGGAGTTCGTTCTGACCGACCGACACGACACGACGCTACTTTGACCTTGAAATAACCATACAACAGTTATTTGAGTATGAAACGCGGACCAGGTTATATATTAAGAGTCTATCCGTTTCTGGAAAATGAATAAATAGTAATAAATAAATATAACATCCAATTAATATACAATACAGCAGAAAATATGCTTTTTGGACGAACAAACGTTCCAATTTTTGTTTGCGATATTTTAAATTAGAGACTTGCCATACGCCAGATGTCAGAACACAACAAAAAACAGCAAGGTTATCAACTTTAAGATGGAGCAGACAAGGATGACAAACTAGAACTCCAGAAAACTAACTTTATGGTTGGTACAAATGAGGATGACAAATTTATATGGGGGTTAAACTGAAAAAGTATGCAGCTGAAAATATTAAATAACACGTTCCAGAAATCACCAGATTGGCACTGGTGTAGACAGAGAGTATCATATCAATTGCTAAATATAAAATAATAATAATGTTAAGCCACCGGTTTTGTCTTTTTTCAACCAAGGATATGTAATATATATACTTTATCCTAAATATTTAAATATGATATAGTCTGAAAACTATTGAAGTGCTCTTTAAAATCCACCCTCTAGCCACATCAGCGCCACCCTAATTTAATGCATTTTGACGCACACTTTAATTATATTAAATTAAACTATATTGCAATATCTATTTTGAGGACTAGTTTGAAGATACTTTGATATTAAAAAAAAATCTATTTGAATAATGTTCTCATAACTTAATCTGTTATAATTAAAGTGACCTCTTTATAGTACAAGAACCAGCAACGTCTGTACCACAGATCAAACACAGTCTGTAAAACGAGAATTTCAGGTAGTTTTAGAGATGCTATCTCTCTCACTGTCAGGCGTCAAAGATATGAGTGGTTGCGTTCATCACTGCGCATCGCACCTGTACAGGCAAAATATTAATTTTAAATAATTTTAAGAAGGTTTCTTTTTTTATTATTATATTATTTTAATTGAACTATTTGATACATGAATCTATTATTGCTAGCTATTTTTATTGTTGTTTAAACTCAGCTAATCCATAATTTTGATTTTTTTAAGAATATTTTAGTATGGCTGAAATTTTTATATGTTATTTAAGTGTCTAAAAAGCCAAAATTAATTTGCCAAGCAATAATTCAATTGTTAAATTTTCAGCCAGACCAATCTAAAGTGAAAAGTGACGATGTATTTTGCCATTAAAGCTGTAAAACTGCAGTAACAATTTTATATCCATCAGTGTCATTAATTTGCTCTGGTAACTGTACACTATCATATTTCAGCTTAAAATTTAAACGTATTTCTTATATTTTTTATCTTCTACAAAAGTTATTATTTTTCCATTCCTGCCTTTTCAAAAAAACACATTTAAATTTATCACTGGTCATTGTACCAAAACTTCGTTAAAAACATTACAAATCACATCAACAAATACACGAATGTGGCTACCGAACGCCATCTTGAGTACTTGTGTGCTGTCGTCATCACGCTTGCGCAACTACCGGGTGATTCTTCCAATCACTTTTCACTTTCAGTTTTTAGATGCTTAAATAACATCATATAAAAAATTTTTACTTGGCACAGTTTAAACAACAATAAAAATAACTAGTAATATTAGATTCATGTGTTAAAAATTTCAGTTAAAATAATAATAAAAAAAGAACTCTTCCTAAAATTATTTGAACCATTGTACAGGTAGGATGGGCACTTATGATTGCAACCACTACCCAAGTCAGGTACCCGTATGACGTCCCGACGAGTGAGAGAGGTAGCATATCTAAAAACTGGCCTACCTGATATTCTCTCTCAAAAACGTTGCTAGCTCTTAGACTGCTATATATTGCCAAAATATTAAATATGTGAAGCAGGTTTCAATTATTATTACTAAAATTCATAAAAAATATCTTACAAGTCATATGTTCCTTCACAGTTTTATTTAAATTAAGAACAAAATTACACGTTAGGATTAATACTTGATTCGTAATTAAAACATTATTAAAAAAATATAACCGACTTCCACCTATAACTAAAAAGCTAAAAATAATTATAACAAAATACAACTCTAGCAATTTAATAACACATTCAATGTTATTAGGTACCTACCCAGGAAGTAAAAAAAGTAAACATTAAAACGTGCTCTTTTTATACAAATTAATTACCTACCAATCTAGTTTATTTTTGAAGTCGGTGCCAAGAACAGCTAAAATCCTGCTTTGCGTACTTATCTACTACTTCATCAAACTTGATTGTTATTTTGAACCGACTTCAAAAATATACTAGATTGATAGGTAATTAATTTGTACAGAATGAGCACCTTTTAATGTCTACATTTTTTACTTCCTGGGCAGGTACCTAACAACATTGATAGTGTTATATATTTGCTAGAGTTGTATTTTATTATAATTATTTTTAGCTTTTTAGTTTTAGGTGAAAGTCGGTTATATATTTTTTTAATAATGTTTTATTTTCAACTTTTTAGTTTTTATTTTGTATGTATAACCTTAATAGCAACATTACACAATGATACATTTTCATTTAAATTGACAGGTAAATGTTTACAAACAAAATGTACTAGTACGCATTGACTTAATAAGCCCAAAATATATTTATGCCTTATGGACCACGCCATGTAACCGTTTTTCAACTTTTTTTGACAACTGTGTATAACTATAGATAATTCCACTCCACCCTATGTACCAACTAGCCTGTACATACGACTGGCCACGGACAAGCATAAATTTGATAGCTGCCTTCTGTAAACTATAGGACGGAGTAGAATCCATCCCATATTTACGGAGTCAAATCCGTCCTATATTTCAACGATAGTATATAACTCTTTGTGGGCTACCCCATAAATTATTTCATTTATAACATTTTATATTATCGCCCTGTGTAATATTAATTCCTCTCCACACTTTATGCAACTTGTATAACTGTATATGATTTGTTTACGTCCACAACATATAACAGTTTTTTAATCACTCTATATAATTTTAATTTCAGATTTTTTCCAATATTTTTATACCACCAAACGTCCACTCCACCCTATATTCCAACCATCCTGTATATACGGCTCCCTATGGACCACTATCATTCTACTCGGTCCTATATTTCAATCATCATATAAATGCAACTCCTTCTATTACTTTACTTTGTGATTTTGTTTGCTATAACTAAACACCCTGTGTATAAACGCACCCAATAGCAGTTTAGAGTTTGACATGTGTTGTAACTGAATTTTTTATTAGGCCGGGAGAATGTAACAACCAAAAGCACCGTCTTCGAATAATGGAAAATTTTTAATTTATATAGGAATTTGCCTGGTACACAAATAAAACGAGTTTGGTACTTATTGATTTAAGGAGCCGAAAATACTTACTACCTGCTTGAGATGTTCATAAAAAATTTTCAAATTCGCAATTAAAACTTCCAGTGCCTAAAATTCCCGCACTAATACGTTGAAATTAAAATATTTATGAGAAAATGTCCGTTATGTCATTTCGATGAAATTTTTGACAAGAATTTTGGAATTTTCGGCCATTTTCTGCAATACTGCACGTTTCACGTCGCAGAAAAGTATATGAGATCAACTAGGGATCTTCCTTTATCGATTAAACGTTAAAAAACTATACACATCCAGAAGGAGTTTTCGAAAAATCGACCAATATGTTAGGGATATTGGTCGATTTCCATGCACGCATGTGTTCATTCACAAATTTCATCACTTTACCAATATAATTCTTTTCCCAAATTTGAAGTTTCACCAATCCGGATTTGTACTCTATTAAACAAGACCATATTCATTCAAAACGGTTCACTACAGGAGAAGAAATCAGGTAACATACATACAAAAAAAAGCGAAAAAAAAATACGCGACGAATTGATAACATCCTCCTTTTTGGAAGTCGGTTAACAAAACAATTATTTTAATTCTCCTGAAATTTATATACATAACTATGTCACAAAAAAGGGAAACAGTGCTAGGGAGATAACGAGAGACGGGAAGTATATTTCGTAAGAAGCTTTCACTTTCATGGTTCAGTCCCAAATGACTGGCGCTCTTTTTATTTCTTATGACAAATGAGTATAAGCAAATGACCAAAAACAATGTAACTATAAAAACAGGTAAGAAAAAACAAGTTACTCAAATTTATGTAGGTCAGACAATAATTTTATATCTAAACGCGATCCATTTTAACGTATTCTGATCGGCTTGGTGGAGTTGGAAACTCTGAAGGAGCAGTACGTGGCAATATAATGAGGGGTTTGCGTAGGATGTCGTCACTCACAGTTTGGCCCGTCAGCTATTCACCATTTGAGGGTCCAATATCGAGTTCTAAGATGATTTGTGCGAAAGCGGTTAAAGGTTGACCAGGTTTTTCTTTTTCTCTTGGAAGAGCAAAGCCAAGGGCTCACTGAACTGGATCAGCTATAAACTGAAAGGAGTGAGTATTCTCTAGGGATTCTTCGTTCCACCATGCGTCATTTGAGTTAAAATTTTCTCCCAACAGTTGTTGTTGCCTAATGTTTATGAAGATTTTCGAAATTGTAAGTGGTTAGTCTGTTTCAGCATTATTGATGTATAGTAAAATTGCATTTTGTTGTACCTAGTACTTCTTCCATTTTCCGGCCAACTACAATTTCCTCCTTAGATGTTGTGGAGTTATGTTTAACTTGTAGTTCTCATCGTTTCATTCAGATGGGCATCGACAACACGAGATTGGCCAAAAATATTCTGCAAACGGATAGGTAAGAGCCGTAGCTGTAGCAATGGTGTTCTGGACACTGGTGTTGGCAACCCAACCTTTCTGCTGGACCCAGTTCTTTAAGAACCTGGAAAAAAATCAACAGATTGCATTTTAAGACCGATAATAGGAAATTCCGGTATTAAAATTTCAATTTCTAATTCGATCTTTATTATAGGTTTTAACAGGAAATAGCTAGACAAGTCTGGCATACCTAGATACTTAGTGACACATGTGTGAAAGCACCAAGAGGTTAGATCAATTACCGGAACCGACAGTAAAACCTTTGGTCCTAGGCGAATTTCTGGAGCAAACTATAAAATAATCAAACATGAATTTCCTACATTGTAAGTAATCTCAAAAGGTAGAAGGAAGTCCAACTTCTATTTGACCAAATGATTTCTTATTCATAAAACGCGAATTTTTGGAAAGCCTAAGAAAAACAAACGCCCATTAAACTATTCGCTTGTGAAAAATACGGACTAAACTCCCACAGTTGCCATTTATGTTTTCATAATACAAAAAGTGAGCATTTCATCACCATATATACATCTTTTGTAAATTGATTTGACACAAATTGATAAATTATTCTAGAATAGCATCATAATTTCAGAGCACGTAAAGCCAGTTTAGAAATCAAAATGAAACCAGAATTTATACGAAATACTAACTATTAAATCAATTTCACTTGTTTGAATAATTTTCAAGACGTGTCCCATTGTTTGGTAATTTTGTCGGACTTCAGATGAGACATTGTCATAAGAATTGCATTTTTAAGGATATTTCGAAAGTCGATTTGCAAAAGAGCTATAGGAATATTAACAAAATTACCACCAATTCTTTTGATTTAATAACAAAATAAATTGGACGTTAATAACTTCCTTTTTTAGTCGCAATTTCAATATACTTTGATGTGAATCTCCTTTACCGGATACTAATAAGTAATTTTACAAATAACCGATGAAAAATAATTTTCTGCAACATGGGCTAACGCACGCAAGAGTAGTCACAAATAATACGAAATGTTTTTTAAGTAATTAGTCTTCGCGATTTGTAATAAAAGTGTTTTAAGAAATAAGGTGAAGAATTGGAAGATTGCAAAGCATCTTGATGTCCTGAGGATGTAAATTACTTGAGGTCTTGGGAAGAACCGATAAAGTTTAAGATCTATAAAAAAAACTAAAAGACTCTATTGAGGATAACGGAAGTAAAATTGAGGAACTGACCTTGAAGAATTAACACCTTAACGGCAGTAAGTTATAATGCGCGTACGTCACGTCTATGTCACCTTCGGGCTGTGTGGTACATATATAATGCCTCGCTGTGGTATCTATGGTATAAATGTCTCAGTTTTGTACGGAGACAGATAAATTGTTGACCGAAAATGTTAGAAAATGAAAATAAGTTTTAACAAAATAAACACTAAAAAAGCATATAACTTAGATGAATTGGGGGGCTAGATCCTCTTAGCCCCACCTTGGATCCGCCAGTGCCGGGCCCGTAAGAACCCTTGCTGATTTTTGATTAATGTATGCCCCAAAATAATTTGGTCTAGTGCGAGTTGGACTCGCATACTAAAGGGTTCCGTACCACCTTCAAGATTCTAATATTCCAGTTTCAGATAGGCAGCAAAAGAGTGCATTTTTTTATATTTACCTTAATATCTTTTAAAGGAAGTGTTTTAAATTAAAAAAATATATACACTTTTATTTCCCACGCATAGACTTTTTATTTTATCTGGTACATGATTCACTTGATTTTTATAAAAATATGTATTTAATTTTCTAATTAACATTAGAGTTTTATTTTACTAATAAACTTTTAAGTAAGGCTTTTATAATCTACTGTCTGAATTTTATGCTCTCTGAAAGAATTATTTAAAAATAGAAATAAAACATATTTTTCAAACTTCTAGATAGTGTAGGTTCTAAAGTGGGAATTAAGTCGATGCTTAATATTTTTGTTAATATCTATTAAACAAATGATTTAAAAATATAATATATTTGTAATTCACGTAATGAGCTTTTTATTAGATATATTACATGATGTGTTTGAAAATTTAATTTTTATTTTCCATTTAATTCTATAATTTGTCCCCAAAATTAATATTGAGATTTTCTAGTATTTTTTTTAAATTTCAAGTGAGCCCCAGTACCCATACTTATTTTCAAAATTTTTGATATTATGGTATTGGAAATAAAGCGGGAAATGAGATTTTTTACATTTTTTGTTAATATCTTGTAAATAATTAATTATATAAATATGAAAAATATATATTTGTATTCCTTATAATGAGCCCTTTCATTTAATGTATTGCATGATGCGTTAAAAAAATTATTTTATTTTCCGTTTAATTCCATAATTTAGGGCCCAAAATTAACATTAGGGATTTCTTCGTATTTTTCCTGCAAACAAAAAATTTAGGCATTATAGTTTGGAGAATAAAGGCCTTTTTTTATTTTTGTTAATATATTTTAAAATATATTTATTTTAAAAAAATGGAAAAAATTTATTTGTATTCGTCCTTTGATTTGATATATTACTGTTCTGTTAAAAACAATTTAAATTTTTTATTTTCAATTTAATTCTATAATTTGCCCCCAAAAATCAATATTAGTGGTTTCTTCTTATTTTTCCAGTAAAGTTCAGGTGAGGCGTTATACCTCTATTTTTTTCAAAATTTTATACCCTATGGTTACGGAGATAAGGTGGGGGGATGGGTAGAAATTTTTATATTATTGTTAATATCTTTTAAATAATTTATTTTAAAAGTATGAAAAAAATATAATTGTTTTCGTCATAATGACCCCTTTCATTTGGTATATAACATGATATGTTAGAAACAATTTTAATTTTATATTTTCCATTTAATTCTGTAATTTGCCCCCCAAAATTAAAAATAGAGGTTTCTCCTTATTATTCCAGGAAACTTCAGGTCAGACCCTATACCTCTAATTTTGTTCACAACTTTACGTTTTATGGTTTCGGAGATAAGGGGGGATGAGTAAATTTTTCGTATATTTTCGTTAATATCTTTTTAATTAATTTTTTTAAATATGAAAAAAAATATTTGTGTTCCTCAGAATGGCACCTTTCATTTGATGTATTACATGATGCGTTTGAAAAAAATATATATAAATTTTCATTTAATTCTATAATTTGTCCCCCAAAATTAATATTAATGGTTTCTCCTTATTTTTCCTCTAAAGTTAGGGCAACGTTCTATATTTCCTATTTTTTTAAATTTTAGGCTCAGTACTTTCAGAGATCAGGAGGGGTGGAACGGTCGATTTTTTTAGTTTTTTCCCCCAGAAGTACCCCTAAAATCAAAATTTCTTCTTTTACGATACCAAATTTCAACCTCTTCCGTCCAGTAGTTTAGGAGAAAATTGCTGTGATGTGACAGAGGCAGAAATCCGGAGTGATATTATAAGGGTATGCGTATTTTGTATATACGGAACCCTAAAAATAACAAAAATCAAACTAAAATTATTGTTGGCCTAAAAAATAGTCGGTCACGCAATAAGGAAAGGAAAAAATCATAAAAGTACTCTTGTGGTCCAGGAAACAACAAGAAACAAAATAAAGTGCAGAAAATGTCAAATATTTATTACCTTCATACTAATACTCGTAAAACATCAAAACTATTATACTACTACTACTACTACTACTGTAATAACATGAGTTATAAAACGATTTGTTATAAACAAACAAGACAAATTACAAAGAAACTATTTTTTTGATTTTGTGATCCACAGAAAACCCTCCTCTGGTTCTGTCTGGAGCGTTGCAGGACAGAACAATTAGTGTACTACAGACAAGTATAATTGCTCCTTGAAATCCATGATTTGTATTTATTATTTAGGTACTTCAGAATAAACTACGAGGGCTGCCTTTTATATTTCGGGATTAGAGAACAAAAACAAATATTAATCATCGAAAATCGCTTTATTGTTTTTCAAAATATTCCCCATGAAGATCTATACACTTTTGCATGCGTTTGAACCAATTGTCGAAGCACTTTTTCCACTCTGATTGAGGTATCTCCAAAATATACATTCTGAACGCAGCAACCGCTTCTTTAGGTATCGAAAAACGTTGACCTCTCAGTTTGTTTTTTACGTACGGGAATAAAAAGAAGTCATTTGGTGACAAGTCAGGACTATACGGCGGATGACTCATCAAATCGATGTTTTGATGATGGTGTACCACTCAGAATTGACTGTTCTGCGTTGTTCTAGTGGTACGGTTGCGACATGTCCAGTTTTTCCGAAAAAACAGGAGATCATTTGCTTGGAAGTGCTTCGTGCGCGAACAACTTTTGTTGGATTCGGCTCATCTTGAAACACACATACAGTCGACTGCTCTTTACTTTCGGGCTCATACGCATAAATCCACGATTCATCATCTGTATGTCATAAACGTGTTTTGAAGCACCGCGATCATATTTTTGAGCTTTTCTTTCGACCAATCGACACGAGCCTTTTTTGAACGATTGACAAATTGTGTGGGATCCATCGCGAACCAATTTTTTTGACATTCAAATGTTTATGCAATATTGAATGTATGCTGGTCCCACTAATGTGTAAGGTTTAATCAATCTCACGATAGATCACATGACGATCTTGCAATATCAGTTCGCGCACAGCATCAATGGTTTCCGGAACAACAACTGTTTTTGGACGACCTTCACGAAATTCGTCTTGGAGTGAACTACGACCTCAATTGAATTCACCATACCATCGATAAACAGTGGTCCTTGATGGAGTTTCATGGCCAAAAATTAAATTAAGTTCATCCATGTACTCTTGCTGACTTAATCCACGTCGAAAGTTGTAAAAAATAATCGCACGAAAATGTTCACGATTTAATTCCATTTTTTGGCCGAGATGAATCCTTTAAGTTACTGCAAACAACACATAGCGCTCGTATGTCAAAACGTTCTGACTACGTATAACCTCAAAAATGTCCAAGTTTACGATAGAGCTGTCAGTTGTCAGATTGCAACACTAGGGTTGTCCAATCCCTAAATATAAAATGCAGCCCTCGTATCACTGCTTTATAAATGCTAAATCGAGTAATATTTCGACACGTAATTTTCTATATTCTTTTCATACTGCCCATAACGTATGGAAATATTTTTTTGATCGGACAGACAGACATAAAAATTTGCCAACTTATAATGAACGATTAATCCCAGCTTTTCTACTTGGCCCCGTCTCTATCATATTGTTTCATAATTATCTGCGAACATATGCCATATATAGAAATTAGTGAGGTACAATATATATACACGGTGAGATCCTAAAGAAACTAATAAAACCATTTTCTATGAAATCATGAATATAAATGAAAAATCCGGTAACAGGACAGTCTTATATATGAAAGTACACCCCTTTTATATACAATTATTCATCTGTCTTCAACCACCTAAGGATAATAACTACCATTTAAATAAAAATGGGTAGCACGTGATACCGCGGTTAAACGGGTTTTCAATTCTCTATTCAGCAATATAGCACTTTTTGATTGTTGGACGTTGATAGTAAGAAAAATAAATTTTCAATTGTTTAGTTACTAAAACAATTAATGACGCCATAGAAAGAAAAAAGCTTGAAGTAGTCAATAATTTTTACCATAATTATATCCAAGTCATATTCTCAAACTTTGCACCATTCATTTCTTGACAAAAAAATAGACGGTGTTGAAATTCTTCGATAACGTTTTGCATAAGCTCCACGCTGATTTGATTTAATTTCTTGCTTTATTACGTATTTGAAATAATCACTATTAGTTGATTTGTGATTGTAGAGTTTTGATTTTAAGTAGCTCCACGAAAAATAATCCATTGAAGTCAGATCGCAACAACTGGGTAGTCATTAAATTTCGCCATTTCCCATGTCCACCTATCCATCGAGGCGGAGAAGCTTGATTGAGTTCAGCTCGTACTGCAACTGCATAGTGTGGTGTAGTTCTATCTTGAAACTTCATGTTTCTGTTAATTTCTGCGAAGTTAAAAGTATCAGGAAAAACTTATCTTAATTCAAATTTTAAACCATTTTGTAAAATCAGTAACACGCCCCAGTTATGGCTCCCTCAAAAAAATATGGTCCAATTGTTCCCTCATTTTTCATGCCAGCCCAAACATTCACTTTAATAGCGTACTATGTATGATCTTTCCTCATCGAGTGAGGATTTTACGTATTCCAATACTGACAATTTTGCTTGTTGACCGTTTCATGAAAAAATAATATTTTTGGGAAACACCGGATTCACTTGATATCTCTATTCGTAACCATTTCACAACATTCTAATCTATGATCAGGATCATCGTTATTTAGAACTTGAACTAGTTTAATTTTATATGGCTGATATTTGTCTTTTTCAAAATTCTCAATACAGATGTTTTACTTACATTATTATCACCGGCTTGTAGCTTTCTGTCGGTTTTCCTCAACATTTAACAAAATATCCAATTTCTTGTCGTCATTCAATTGTGATCTCCCAGGTTTAAGAAGATCTTTGACAGGTCCAAATTAACAGAACGGTCAGGAAACTTCTAAATAAATTTTCTGAATACCGCAGAATGCGTTCTTGTGTTATCACCTACTCCAATTAATTTTAATATCTCAATTCTTTGTGTCTCACAAAGGCTCATTTTAAATAAATCTATACATAAATAGGGAAAGACAAAACGATTTTCTTTATTTTTGTTTTGTTTAGTAACTACTGACGACCTTCAGTGCAGAATGCTAAAATTTATTTATAATATTGGTTCATTCACGAAATAAAATATAATATAAAAAAATCATTTTTTACTTCCAGACTGTCAATGTCAAACAAATAACAGTAACAGTGCCCCCAAATTGCTTGATGAGAAATTCTTAAGATGGTTTGACTCAAATATGAATGACCATACAAAGTTAATGGATAAACTAACAAATTTGGAACCGTGTCTGAAGTTGTACTTCTTCATACTATTAACTTAGAACCCAGAAAATTTTATACTACTGAATAAACGTCATTTATTGGCCTTTCGCAAGTTTGCAACTTTCATTGCTTTATACCTAAATATGTTTTGTTAACTAAAATCGGAATTAGATTATTTGATGAAATTATTGCTCATAATATTTTATTAATTTTAATATTACGCTTTTAATTTTTATATTTAATTGCATATAATTTGACTAAGATTACAAAAATCGTGAATTTATACACAGACCGTAAGATTCAAGATAAACAGTTAGATTTGGGAGCCCTGATAGTCATTGTCATTTATAATATTGCTAGCCATTAGGTTATTATAGAACGGTTGTAAAAGTTAGTTTTTAATCCAAGTGTACAGTTCAAGATTTGAATTTCATTCACTCAGAAAAGATTTCAACAAAAATAGGTATTGTTTAACATTAATTAAGAGCAGGTGCGTATTATTTCTTTATATTTTCCATACAAAACAGAAATAGTCATTGATTACTATGCGCGTTTCATTAAAATTAATGAAAATTATATTGAATCTTAAGATATGTGACTTATTAATATGTTATTATGTTTTTTAACTTTTGAGTTGGATGCTTGCAATTTCTGCTTACGAGTTAAAATCGTTAACTGTTAAATAAAGATTATAATTCGTTTTATTAAGTACTCAATTTAAGGCAATTAAAATTTGTCAGTCTCATATCGCAAAATATATATTAACTCATGTTTAAAAATATTTTGTTTAATATTTAGTATATAATAAAATGTTAATATTTTTATAGGGAATTGAAATTTTTTATATAGTAAATTGTATCAATATATTTAAATATATTTAAAGGCAGAATGCTTTTACAGTTTTCTGTCCATGTATTTTTACATCATACGGGCTCATTCCTGCAAAATTCTGGGTTTTATTACAAGGTCACCGACGTGAGGGGTACAGAAATACACAGAAGAAAACAAAAGCTAAATAGCTGATTGTAAGCACTGAAGTTCCTGAAACAACATGAGCACAGCTTAAATTCTTTTGTGGGAATAATTGGATTTGAAGGATCCACAAGAAGAAGAATATTTAGTAATCTCTTACAGGCTACATGAAATGCAACTTACTGTGCCGTCTCAGGGTGGGTTGGTAATCCAAGAATTTGTGTCCCTTATATTTGCCGAGAAACGACTATATCTCCCGGAAATGTGTCGCATTTTTTAAATTAAGTCAAAAAATCTAATCTGGTGGGGATTCGTTCCAGGATATAAAGTTAGTTTTCTAGTTAATTGAGACTGCTAAAAGTTTTCCCAATTTTTGGTTAGTTACAGAAAACGTCGTGTCATGATCTTAGAGCTTATACTTTTGGCAAGATATCGTGTTAAGACAGATGGTAGAGAGCAAAAGACTAGGCATTCCATTGGGAGCTGTTTCTAATGAACATCGTCCAGTATGTAGTTCATTGGCTGCTTCCATTTACCACGTGAGATAACATGATGCTATCTTTATTTCCCTCCCTTTCTGGTCTTGTCACGATATTTATGCATTGCAGCCTGCCACCTGAAATATATGCTCTAAGGTCATAATTTAGCAAGAGAAAAACCGAAAATTTAGATAGCTAACAGTGCACTCTATGTCAATATTAAGTGTGAATCCTAGTCTTGGGCATCGCTATTGTACTGTTTTATCTATAATCTGGTCATTGTGGCTATAAACGTGGTATTCGGAAATTTTTTCAAAATTTGGAGTTTAGCTCGTAGAAAATTTAGTAAGGAGATAATTTGCTTTAAGAGGTTATTTTTTAACTATAACATAATTTTGCAGCTATCAAACCGCATAATAATTTCTTTTACAAAGGATTTCAATTACAATCTGCGAATTTTAGGTTTTTTAAGCACTTCCATTATTCAATTTAAGATTATTAGATTAGATATGATATAGATTATTCAGTTTAAAGAGATTGAGAATGGTGGGTGGTATTTGCCCACAAAAACGAATATTTAGCATGTCCTATCTCCATTATTTTTTAAGATATTAAAAAGCATTTTTTACGTGAATCTAACTTTAAATCAGCGGAAATTATAGAACTTAATGTCAAGACCTAAATAAACTAAATTGTAGAAGAATTATATTTAGTTAAAATTTTAACGATATTATTATTGATTTTTTATCTGAAAAATGTAGACAATCAACAACATTCTATGAGTTTTCCGCGAACAAAATTTACTATTTTTTTCCATTAACTTTAGTTTCATTTTTTAAAAAAATGAGTTTATGTTTGACAAGCGATGACTTGGTTTCTGCTGCACATAAAAAATATAAAAACTTTCTCTTTGCTATTATTTATTCGTTACTTTTTAGTTATTTGTGAAAAATCGTTTCTAAACATTCATATTTTTTATGAAAAACAGTGTGATCACAAATAACTAAAAAAGTATTGATGGTGCGAAAAAAATTATAAAATATTTGTAGCTTAGAATTGAGCCCTTAATTTGCACCCTATGCTCTTTTTCAATTTTACCTCAATGGGTCTTGACCGAAAGATGTCATAGGCATAACGGATACTTTCGTACATTTCTGTTATCTAATTTGACTGCATTATGTGACGCTCAATTACCTCATGTAATGAATGACAGTGACGTAAATGTTATCGTAGTTTAATTAAATAAAATATGTCCAACTTACTTCCATGACCCAATTTTTAGGTATGTACAAAATGGAATTCTTAATAAACTCATCTAATTAGTTTTGTTAACAGATTTAATGAGAACATCCTTTTTATTGTTGGTATTCTGTTATTCTACTCAAGCTCGCAATATACCTGTCAAACGAGAAATAATTGATTCTAAGAAATTAGATATTGTTGTCACATTAAATGGCCAAGAAGAATGCACAACCACTACTATGTGCCCTGAAAATTTAGTAAATCTAGAAAATTCAGTTGCAACAGAGAAAAAAGATACGATCATGTGTCAGGAACCAGGAACATACGGGTCTCCGGAGAGCAACAATGATTTTTTTATCTGCCATAAAATCGGGGATAATGGACCAATGGAGAAGATACAGCTAAGTTGTCCAAAGGGAATGACGTTTGACAGAAATATCAGAAAATGTACAAAAAAATCCACCAAAATATAACTGTGTTAATAACTTGTGAAGTCGCAAGTTCTACCACCTTCATACATGTTAGAAAATTGCCATGTATTATACAAAAATAAATAATGTATCCAATCACTAGCTTTGTTTACTTTAATTATCAGAACAGTTGGTCTTTGCTCTGTCAAATAGTGATTTAAAAACACCTTTCTTTGCTGTACAAATTCAGTAAAGTAGGAATAATTATAAAAAGAGTCTCGCTGGAAACAATTACCCTACAGAATTCTTCAACAAAACGCTATACAGAAATGAACACATAACAAACGTTGAGAATCAACACCGAACTTCCCTAAGTAGTACTGGAACTCCAAACAGTTACCTTAGTGAAACAAATATACCATTATGGAGTGTTGAGTAAAAGGAGGACACACTCTGTGTAAGAAAAATTGTACACAAAATGGTTTCAATTTTGGGGAGCCACTGGTACCCACCGGGTAATTTGTTGGTAGAAATCAGTTTTCTACGAACAAACAGGAATAAAATTAGGTTAATGTGAAAAATTCACATAAAAAAAATGCAAATTTAACCATCACAGTTCAGCAACCAGATTTATATTTAACATTAATAAAGTGTTAAGTTAATGAAATACCTTGTATATAGATGAAAATGAGTTACTATCAAAATTTTATTTGCACATTTTTTTAGGATTCAACATAAATATCCTACATAAATTAAATTCTGGAGGACCCATTATTATATAATTACTAAGCTGATTATGGCATTGTCCACCAACTCGAGAACTTCAACAAACTTCCCAGGGGCATTCACCAGGCGTACCTTTGGAAATATTAAAAATACAAATATAGCAGAAAGATGCCAAAAATAGTCATTTAATAGTAGCTAATGGAACTTTTTGTCCAACTAGACAAGAAAAAATATATGGAAAACCAGTGTGTGAAAATGTTAGAATCCTTGAAAAAGAAACTATTTTAGACTAAAATACAAGTGAAATTTGTTCCATAATGATATCAGAAGAGATAATTTTATTATAGCAGTTTGTTCAGGGATGAAAAGAATTGTTAATTATCTTTTATCCAGAGAGAGGTGAACAAGGAAGTAGAAACACCAACTTTGTAAAGGGACACTTTTCAAAATAAATATGTAATATGAATGTAATGTAAAAATAAATAATTTTTATTGACATCAATTCACCAACATTTATTTGTTAACAAGTATAAAAATGTTATAAATATACAAATTTTTACCATTCTTTAACTATTCCAAAAAGTTTTATAACAAAATAACAACTATAAAATCAATGAGTTTCATAAAAAGTTTAAACTGGGGCACACACTTATTAATTTATATCACAACACACTATAAACTCATATCACTTACATTACAAAAAACGGAGACAACCATTTACAAAGAGAAGTTCGCATAACAGATTTTCTACGTTATATTTACGATTTTAACGAATAATTATATCATTCACACTTTTTTAGCCACTTCACTTCTAAATTATGCATTTCAATCCGTTGATAATTCCTAACTTCCTAACGTACTCTGTCGTCGCACTTGCGCCATTCTGGCCAATTCTTAAACTTCTTATTTGAAAACGTTCGCTGGAGTCTTTTTCAGTCTTATTCCCATATAAGTTAGTCCACCTTCATTCAACCCTTCATATATACCATGTACACAGGGTCTGTCAGAAAGACTGAAGAGAATAGACAACAGATTTAATGTCAAAACAGCATTCAAAACTAAAAAATACAATATAATCAATTATATCGTAAACAAAATCAACAGGCACTTAAAATATGCATTTACAAAATTAAGGGAGTCGGTCCTAATTAAAATGAGAACGATTTTATCGGTTCTACTTCCGTAAAATCCAATCGTATTAATCAAATCTATATCGGGATTGTTCATAAGGCGTTTTCTAGGTTTTCCCTTACGACTTTAGTGGGAAAGCCGCGTGACTATTATATATTCTCTTTGTAATTTTTTGAGATATGTACCTAAAAAACAAAAAATTGTTTCTTGTAAAAATGTCATAACGATCTAGCTTTCAATTTCATATTTACATTTTATTTAGATTTTACTGCCATTGACAACGAAGTCAAAATAAAAATTTCAAACCTTTTGATTTCTGAATATACAGCCTTATTCCTCAATTTGGGGTTATTTCACATAATGCCCGTAATACTTTGCTTCAGGATTCGCTTGATTTTTATCAGAATACATATGTATTTAATTTTCTAATTTGGCCCCCAAAAATTAACATTAGAGTTTTATTTTACTAATAAACTTTCAGAGAAGCCTTTTTTAATCTACTGTCTGAGTTTTGAGGCGCTGTTGATTGGAAGATAAAGTGTAAAATAGGTCAAATTTTAAATTATAAATTATTAATTAAATCTGTTATTCAAATTATTTAAAAATACAAATAAAATATATTTTAAAAATTTAAATAGTGTAGTTTCTAAAGTGGGAGTTAAGTCGATGTTAATATCTTTTAAACAAATTATTTAAAAATATGATGTATTTGTAATTCACATAATGAGCCTTTTATCTGATATATTACATGATGCTTTTGAAAATTGAATTTTTATTTTCCATTTAATTGTATAATTTGTCCCTAAAATTACTATCGGGGTTTTCTAATAATTTTTCTTATGAATTTCAAGTGAGCCCCAATACCCCTAATTATTTTCAAAATTTTAGCTAGTATGGTTTCGGAAATAAAGCGAGAAATTAAATTTTTTTATATCTTTAGGTTAATATCTTGAAAACAATTAATTTTAAAAATATGAAAAATATATATTTGTATTCCTTCAGCACTTTCATTTGTTGTACTGCATGATGCCTTAAAAAATTATTTTTTTATTTTCCGTTTAATTCTGTATTTTGGCCCCCAATATTAATATTAGGGATTTCTTCATATTTTTCCTGTAAACAAAAAAAATAGGTCTTATAGTTTGGGGAATAACGGGGGGAATGGGTAATATTTTTTAAACATATTTTTAATATATTTTAAAATATTCATTTTAAAAAAATCAAAATAATATTGTATTCGTCAAAATGAGCCCAGTGATTTGATATATTACATGATCCGTTAGAAACAATTATAATTTTTTATTTTCCATTTAGTTCTGTAATTTGCCCCCCAAAATTAAAAGTAGAGGTTTCTCCTTATTTTTCCAGTAAACTTCAACTCAGACCCTATATCTCTAATTTTTTTCAAAACTTTACGTTATATAGTTTTGGAGATAGGGGAGGGGGAATGGGTAAATTTTGGTATATTTTCGTTAATATCTTTTTGGCAATTTTTTTTTAATATGAAAAAAATATATTTGTGTTCCTCAGAATGGGACATTTCATTTCATGTATTACATGATGCGTTTGAAATTTTTTTTATTTTTAAATTTTCATTAATTCTATAATTTGCCCCCCAAAATTAATATTAATGGTTTCTCCTTATTTTTCCTGTAAAGTTCGGGCAACGTTCTATATTTCCTATTTTTTCAAAATTTTGGGCTCAGTAGTTTCGGAGATCAGGGGGGAACGGTCGATTTTTTTTAGTTTTCCCCCAGAAGTACCCCTAAAATCAAAATTTTTTTTTACGATATGTACTCCTGATCGGGTCGCCAAACCATACATTGATGCCAAATTTCAACCTGTTCCGTCCAGTAGTTTAGGAGAAAATTGCTGTGATGTGACAGAGACAGAAATCGGAGTGATATTATAAGGGTATCCGTATATTGTATATACGGAACCCTAAAAACCTTCAAAATAAATCCCTATAAAAGCTTTTTTTATTAATAAAATAAAAAAAAACGTACAAATCTCTCTTTTGCTACAAGAATTCATAATTTTGTTGTAAAAAGAACTGGATAATCTGCAAATTGATAGTTTTGGACGTTATGACATATCCGATGGTAAAAGGGGTATTCTCTATCAATTGGACGCAAAATAAAATTAAGGTTTAAACCGGAAGTGGCTTAAACAGACCGGAAGTTAATTTTTTCGCGGATTCGAGTTCTACCTTGAAAAATAGACATCTTTTGTTAGAAAAACTTTATGAAAAAATGCCTTTTTAGTCACTCGACTTTGCCGATTCTAGCGCAGCGCGATGATGGAATTTAATGAAGGATGTGAAATCAACACGAGTTTGTACACCAATATCGCCGCACATTTCAGTGCAGATTTCACAAACGGTTGGTGTTAAAATGAAAGCGGAAACGTAAATACGCGCCCAGGAAATGAATGTCCCATTGGTCGATATTTTCAGAGGAAAAAAACTTCATGTATATAGTGTAACAGGTACAGTTTTTTCTCAAAATAAGTTACTTGCGTCACCAGCAAAGTGCAAACTGTCACATCAGTCACATTTGACGCAAGTTAGAAATATCATTTTGAAATTATCATGACGAAGGGTTTGACTATCGCTTCATTCAATAATACCGCTAACCCCAATAATACAATTCCACCAATTTTTCCAGAATGGTCAGATAATGAAGTAAACGAAGAAAATTGGGATGGCTTATTTTCAAAGTCAAAATCTTTTTCGGCTTATAATGAAGATTTGATTGGACGTTTTAAAGATCCCCATGTCATTCGATTACCTCCGAGCCTATCTTACAGGGAGTGGAAAAGACCTGCTGAAATATTTTCTAATGCATCCCTAGTTATTTACAAGGACAAACAAGAATGTCCAGATCTTGTAAGTGATAACATTCATATTCTGAAATCAGAATTTATGAGAAATTTTATATCTAGCATAGAGACTTTGTGGTTTCTTGGCAACTCTACGAATTTCCTCTGGGAATTTCTATCGTCCTCCTTCAGTACAGAGTCCAGCTGTCCATGGAAACCATGGCTGCATATTTATTCGAAATGCAAAGCAGGTAAAGGAGTCCATCATAACCCCCAACCTAACAAAACAGGAAAATATATTGTTCGCCTATTTTGGTTGGGTACATGGAGAAAAATCTTTATAGACGATACGTTACCAGTTGATAAAAATGGAAATATTAACTTAGTTATAATTAAAACAAATCAACCAACATCAGAAACAAGACAATCTAAAACTACAACTCAGTATATCCCAGAAACCGTTGAAATGTGGCCGTTCCTCCTATGCAAAGCTCTTTTGAAACTGGCCTGTCTAACATGGTATGGCGATCAAGAATTATTAGATTTTGATATAATACAGTGTCTGACAGGATGGATTCCTAATAAAACTTTCACCAAGTATCTATCTCCAAATGAAAGTTGGGATTTTTGTATGAAACACACAGATCGGTATTGTTGGCCGGAAGAACAACAACCACAGAATAAGGAAGAAAAGAAAAACAAATTTATATTACTTGGATGTTACGAAAATAACTCTTCAGATAGCATAAGCAGTTTTAACGTCGGCTCCAAATGGACTCATCCTTTTCTTATAAATCAAACTAGAGACAAACCCCTGATAAAGCCCTCGAAAGCCTCTGAATATCCTCTTTGGAAAAGTTACCGTTGGTTAGATTGGGCTGCTAAAGAAGGACTCATCCCTCCAACAGAAAGCCCTATACCTGTGAAGAGTTTGGGTATAGTTGATTCTTTTCGTAAAATATACAAACCAAATAAAGAAGAGCAAAGCTCAATCGACCATGAACAGAAAACATCTGCAAATGCTGAGTTGAGTGAGTTTCGTTCAAACGAAGTGAAACAGAGGACCCCCAAAAAAGTCAGTATGCATATTCTAGATCGTCAGTTATGGCTAGACTACTCAGAAATGTTAGAAAATATAAAAAGTTTCATTGTTTATTTCAAACCGTCTGGTTTTGCATCTAAAATAAAAGTGTCGGATGCTCAACCACAAATAAACCTAACCAAAAAAAATAACGAACCCTTTACTTCTGGGTGGAAAGATGTTATTTACCCTATGGATTTGACGAAAGTAAAAAACGAACCTTTATTCATTTTTTCAGACAGTTTGCATAGTAGAACGTTAGTATTAAATTTGTCGCAAGCCGGCTATACCAAAGAACTTTCAATGATACCTGTTAACGAAATTTCAGGGAATGATGAACAAAGAAGCATTTCAGCTGACGACTCTGAATGTGGGCTTTGTCTTACAACATTATTAGAAAGATACAAATTGAATAAAGAAAAACTTAAGGAAGTAAAACATGAACAACAGAAGGAGGATATTTTCTATGTTCCAAATCATCCTAGAGTTAATTCCCATATTGTTGTAACGAAATTTTTATGGAATTCAGAGAGGAGAGATGATTACTTAACAGACCTTAGAACTTACGGTTCCACAGCAGCCGTACTAAATCTTAAACCTGGCAGGTACGTTCTCAGGCTGTACATCAAATCCACGTCACCTTATAGTTTGTTGGTTATTTCTGATGATACTATTGGTGTCAGTAATCTTTATGATGTAATGTATTTAATGGAAGAAGAACCTTACCTTCTCAAAAAATTTTGTTCCGACATATCACAGAACTTCGCAAAATTAGTACAGTCTTTCGGTACGGCAAATTTTGAAACGAATCTTCGAAACTTCTACAGTTCCTGCAGACCTGAGGTTGAGCTTTCAAAGAAAAATCGGAATAGTATTTACTCAGCCTTTCTCGATAAACTTCTGGATACCGTTTCCAGGGTTCTCGGACCTGATAAGGAATATCATCTAAAGATACTTTTCCGGCAGTGGCAAAGGCCTCTGAGCAAAATGTCATCAACCACAAGCTTGTTGTTTTGTTATCACGTTGACGAACAAGATAAAGAATTAGTCAACGAACTGCAAAATGCTGCTCAAAAGATTCAGTCTGTATTTAGAGGATTCCACGAACGATATTTACTCAAATGTCATCAACCATCGCACAAACAATACAAGAAAACTGTGGAAAGTCTAAATGTGATAAACGGTGAAATTTTTTCCGAAACTTCCAACATGTTACCGACTGTTTTCCGAAAATTCTTCAAGCAGGAATCGATGGTTGACATCGTACGGTTTTATCCGTTCTGTGATCATATCGATAACACGGTCAGCATGACCGAAGTCTCAGAGTCGAATTTAAGGAGTGCTTCAACAGGTTGGATATTTATTTGTAGGCAAACATTCTACGTCGAGGAACCAGTTTTAATGAAAGTTAATTTGTTCTGCGATTTACCAGTATATTTCATTAGAGCTTATAATAACTATAGCAAAGTTGAACTAAAGCATTATAACCATTATTTACCAGTTAACTTGTACACACCGAACGCTAACGGTTATACGGTCACGTGCTACGGATATATGGACCAATTACAAGCGTACAACTACAAATTGGTATTTACAAGTGAAAAGCATCCTAATAAGTCTCTAGTTAAAATAGTATCCTCGCAAATCAATACTGATGGCCTTATTGGAAATTATATTCCAAACGTTGAAAACATAATAACCAGAGGTATATTTTGCAGTTTCAATGAGTTTACTGTCGCCACCATTCGATTAACAACTAGTTACAAAAAAGCCAAAATTAATTTGAAAATCATCGATAACACAGGACACGTTTGTAGGGAAGCCATGAATCAAGGTGAGGTGATCATTCCGGCTGTGATAATACCTCTAGAGACAATATACGCTCAAGAATCAAGAGAGTCAAGAAAGCTTCCGTCTAAAAAAAGCAAATCACCTAAACGCCAAAAACGATCTATGGATATGCAAAGTATTACGCTCGGTCAAGATTACTATATAATTGAGGCAACCGTTTTGGATAATTCTTGGCCGCTAACTTCTGCAGAATGGAAAACAGTAGCCAGAATTAAAAGCGAAATTGGTTTCGGAAGCAAAAACTCAAGTTCAAGCAAAAATGCAACTAGAAAGACTACAAATTTTTTTGATCCACCTTATTGGATGCTTCAAGTAATAACGAACGTCGACGGAACGTCGATTCTACAAAAAGATAGAAAACGGGAAGAAGAAATATTGAACATGAAAATGTCGTGGTTCCAAGGTTTCCCAAAAAGATATGAGAAAGGTCAAGAGTTACGGCAAATATTTCTTCAAAATAATCTCGTCCCCAACACCAAACAAATTACTAACCCCAGTACAAGATCTTTAGATCCTAAAGTCTTCGAAGCAAAACTATTGGCTCCTTTCGATATGCACCAATACGCTGTAGCTGATGATTCCGAACAGCCAAAGGAGGTAGTTTGGAAAAACCAAGAAAATTTACATGACGAAACATTTAAGGAGCAGGAAGCAATTGAATCGTTTCAACATCAAGTAGAAATAATGAGAGAAGAGTTGAACGGAGTTATAAACACACAAAAAGAAATGTCCAATATTTATAATACCTGGTTCGAAGGATGTCGCAAAGAATCTGCAGAGATGTTGGCTGATGCAGCGAGTTTACGACGTAATTATTTGCGAAATCACTGTGAAGAAGTAAATGGTGGCCCATTGAAAAAACATAAAAAACCCACTTCTCAAATCCGGACGAAGTAAACCGGTCTTTTTTTAATTCACTGTTAAACAGGGAGATCTGAATTAAAAGTTCAACCACGATTTTCTGAGTGCTGCCTGCTGGGGTACTTACAATTCCTGGAAAAATCCTAGAGTTTCCTAGGGTATTTTCCTGTGAAATTAGATTTTCAAAAACAAAAGAAAATAGGTGTTGGAGAGTAGAAATGGGCCTAAAGGTTGAAATCGATATATATAAACATATAAGAAAAAATACTTATTTTTGAATGAATCTTTCCTGCCAACTAAATTAATCAAATATTTTTATATCGAAATGACCAAAAAATAAATTGTCATGACGCCTCCTAGGGGATAAATGAATTTTCACTTGACAAATTATGTGGAAAATTTTCATCTTTATTCTGTTTTCCAGAGATGTCCCTAGCAGGCGTCATGCCAATTTTTTTGTCATTTTGATATAAATATGTTCGATTAATTTAGTTGACAGGACTCAGAAAATCATTCAAAAATAAATAATTTTTCTTACGTGTATAGATTTCAACCCTTAGACCCATTACTACCCTCCTGTCAACAAAATTTTCTTGGTAAATTCGATAGTAACCTATCGTTTTATTAAGATTGCAGTACTCAGAAAATAGTCGCTGCATCTACTTTTTTTGTTTTGGAAAATCTAATTTTCACAAGTCCCCTAGGAAACTCTAGGATATTTCCATGAATTGTAAGTATCTCGTAGAACCTTTCAGTACTCCAGAAGGCAGGTCGTGGTTGAACTTCTAATTCAGATCTCTCGGTCTATATGATTAATAATATTTACATATAGAAGTGTTCAAAATAAAACATTGCTTTTATAGTTGTTTCCTGAATGATTGTTGTGGCATGTTTACTTAATGTTTACACATTTCTTAGAAATAACATCACATATACTTGAAAATGCTGTATCTTCCCAAACAATTCATGGCCTAGGTCAGACCCCGTTCTCAATAAAGTAACTATTTGGAAAAAGCAAAAAAGCACAAATTGTAAATTTGAATTTAAAATGCTTGACTATATTATATGACGTATGACGTAACTAAAAGAATTTAATTTAATAATATACAGGGTAGGACAGAAAATTTTCAAAATCATATAATAATAAAGTTTATGTCAAAGTGGAAGAATTTGAAAAGGTTGTCTTCAGAATTATATGTGGCACTCATTGATACGATTGTGTTACAAGATAGTGCATTCGCCTAAATAATTTCGGTGACATCTAACTTATCTTCTTCGGTAGTATCGATGTTATCACTCACAAAGCGTACTACAAATGTACCTCGCTTAGTGTCTTGCATGTTTATATCATATTTATTTTATTCATGATACTTAGAGAAGACCTCTTGAAGAATAGGTATCCGGAAATCATCATTAAGGAGGCGTTTGAAGAACTGGATAAACCTCCTAGGCAGGAAGAGTAAATCACTATAGCAACTCTATTATGACCATACACTAAAGGCTTCTTGGAAAAATTTAGACGTATTAAACACAGATATCGAATCAAAATGATTGTCAAGAGCAGCAACACCTTGAGTTTGTCAAAAAAGCTAGTTACTCCTGCAATACCAAATAACTGTATATACAGCATATCCTGTGAATGTAGCAATGTATACACGTATCGATACAAATGTAAAAGTAACGATGAGGTACTTCAAGTCTTATCGAATATTCGTTACTAAGTAACGAATACATACGATTTGTTACAGCCCTAATTTACATATCTGAAATAGAATTTAGAAATATGTCAATAAAAGAAGAAATAGGTCTCGGGAGTTATTTTGTAGTCAATATCAGAACAATTGTTTGTTAAAGAAAAGTTAAATTTCATAATACTTTCAGCAATAACACCCAATATAATATAAATAACAGATATTGAGAGTGGAACTCCTATTAGAGTGACAGTTGTAGCCCCCACTTTTTTAAATCGGATATAGGGCCTTATGATATATCGTCTGAAGGTGCCATCATGCTGTATTCAAAAATGTTATTCTTCTCTAATTTATTTTTCTTTAGAAGTGGGAAATAAAAAAACCTAGTCAGATGAAAACATTTACCTTTTATCGATTTTTTCATCTTACTATTCGAATAAAACCGACATTTCATTAATTATTTTAGGTTTTTGGAAAAATCATAGGAAAATATATGGAATCACCTTGACATAATCTTTAACGGCCAACATATTTCAAGGACATCGCTATTAAACCATGTACGAGTAATAACTGCCCATACACAAAACCGCATATTCATAGACCAATTAAAAACCTCCTTCTTTTTTGAGTCGGTTAAAGAGGAAGTTTCTTCTTCAATAGTTCATATTTAAGACGTGTTGATGCAAGTCAGTGTCAGAATGACTTCTTTAAGAACTCTTCTAGGCCTCCAATTCACTACCTAAAGAATTCACAATGACTTTTTAAAAGACCTCATAAACAAGGAATTTTTCTGATTTCGTAAATAAGTCATTTTTCTAACTTACTTAAAGAGATTAATTACAGAACTCATTTTTTATTGCACAAAAGACTTTTTTAGGACGTCATGTTTTTGAAATCTGAAAAATAATAATTGGCGATGAATACTTACTTATTGGGATTATTTTACCTGAAAATTAAGATTTTCTCAATTTTCTCAGCAAAAGATAAGTTTGCAATTTGTAAATAAGGTACAAAGTAAAGAAAATTGTCCAAATTACCTCTAGAGAAATTATTTCTCACAGATATTCTGAGAAAAACACATGTCTACAGTATGATCAACCAGTATTCCTATACTTATACTTATATACTTATCTTTGTTTATAGACATTTCAGTTCCAAATATGGAATCGTTATCAATAGCTACATGTTTCAGCTGTTATATTCGCAAATTTATTTTAGTTTGCTAGACGTCATTACTAATTTTCAGTTATTTAAGAATTTCTAAACATTGTTTAATTTTTTTTATGTGTCTTTCTAAGACTCAAGGAATTGAGATATTAAGATTAATTGGAGTGGGTGATAAAACAAGAACGCATTTTCATTTATACAGAACATTTAATGAGAAATATCCTTACCATCACATTTCTCAGTCTACAGTGAGAAGAATAAAACAAAAATTCCGCCATTTTGTAACCGTCTCTTCCCAAATCTGGGAGATTAAAATTAAATTACGTAAAGATATTTGGTATATTGTTAAATATTGAGGAAAACCCGTAGAAATCTACAAGAGCAATAGCTGGTAGTAATGCTGTTAAAAACAAGTGTATAGAATTTTTTTAAAAGAGAAATACCATTCATTTATAATTTAACTGGTTCAGGAACTAAATGACAATGATCCTGATCGTAGATTAAAATTTTGTGAAATGGTTACCAATAGATGCCAAGGGAGTCCTATGTTTCCCCAGAAATATTATTTGCTTCGATAAAGCAACGTTTACCCTACATAGAACAGTCAACAATTAAAAGTGTCGGCATTGGATGAGGGAAAGTCACACTCAGTATCCTAGTAAAAGGAGAGTTGGGGCTGGCATAATAAATAACAGAATAATTGGACCATATTTTTTTGAGGGAGCAATAACTGAGGCGAGTTTTTACAATATACCTAAATTAAGACATTTTATCCTGATACTGTTAACCCTGTAGACATTAATAGAAGCGTATGATTTCAACATGATGGAGCTACACCACATTATGCTTCGGCAGTACGTGTATGTCAAATTCATCCGATGGATCTGTGGATGTGGCGAAATTGAATGGCCACCCAGTTCTTACGATCTGAATCCACTGAATTTACAAATTAAACAATTGAAAATTGATTTTGCTTGTTACCAATGTCCAAATATCAAAAAGTCCTACATTGCTCAATAGAGAATTTGAACCCCTTTTTAACCGTGGTACTACCCATTTTAATTTATTTTTTTTTATAATTATTCTCCCTAGGGTGTTGAAGGTGCAGGTGAATACTTTTCCTCAAAAAAGTGTAGTTTCATATATAAATATTGACACGTTTCAAGATTTTTCATTTACATTTATAATTAAAATGAATGAATTTATCCAATACTTTATGATCTCACTGTATATTTCTCAATACTACCTAATATATCTGAATTAAAAAAAACGATCTCGGCAGATAATCTCAGTCAAGACTTCCTGAAAATGGCATGTTTAAGACGTAATTTGTGTCAACAAATTACCCTCTCGAGTGTTTGAAATGATTTCAAAATGAGTTTAGAATTTTTGAGTTTTATGTTGGTTGAGTGGTATCTTCATAAGATTTTAGTTTATGAATATGACAGAAAATATAAGCATTACAACATGAAATATTTAAATCTGCGCTTAATTAGATAGTAACATTTGGCTGAAAAGGTCTAATAAGTAAAAAATCAAAATTTACCTCGTTGATGTAATTCCACCTTTTGCTATCTAAAATATTCTAATACTATTTTGAATTTCAGTCGACAGATGTTCACAGGCAACCATACTTACACTACGAAGTTGAGTGTTTCTTCCATAGATGTCGCAGAAAAGCTAAATTATAAGCAAAGCTGGCGAACCTGTGAGATGCTGCTAGAACTAGTACATCTATAAAAATTTGCTCGTACACAAAAAATGCAATAGAAATATTGTCCAATTTATTCAAGAAATTACATTTATAACGTATAAGTCGGGAAACAAAATTTCTGATAAATTCATTATTATATGTGACACATTGTGAATCTAAATTAAATATTTGACGTCTCAGATACAACAAAAATAAAAATAATTATGTTAAATTACAACTAAATTTTAAATTGATTTAATAAAATTCTGCAAAGATTTGTTTTTATTTATTTGTCTTAATCGTTTCTCTTTGATACTAACAATAGCTATGCATGTAAGCGAATTTATAAAAATGTGTTGTATTTTTTTTGGCAACCTAAATGAAAAAGTGGCATCTCTTCAGATTTTTGATAGCGGGGGGGGGGAGGGGGCACGAAAAATTATACCGCATTTTCATTGGGGCGAGGCAAGAAACGTAGAAGACTATGTAGGCGTTTAAATTTCATTTATTGTCAAATATTTTTTGGGGACCCTCAGTTACTCCCCTGTAAATACGCCTCTGTCCCCCTATTATATACTATACAGGGTGAGTTTTTTTTTGATGATCAGTATGGAGATCTCGGAAACTAGATGAGATAGAGCAATGGTTAAATTGGGAAAGATTTGCAGTTTTACTGGCCCAATTTAATGACACTTTCGGATTTTTGTAAAAAGTCTTGGCTTACTAGATATTTTGAAAAAACGAAATTCTGTCGATTTAGTCAAATCCCTCTAGATCCTTTGTTTTTGATTTTATAAAAAAAAGTGTAATTATCAAAATTGAAGGGAATTGTATCCCGAATATGATTATCATGTACTCGTTTGCGTGACAGCTCTCGTTTTCGAGATATGACACAAACTTATCTTTTTTTGAATGGAAACCATAGTAGGCTATGACCTCAAAAAATTGAACATTTTTAGAGCTTTTCAACGATATAATATTCGGTATAGTTATTCATAAAAATAACGGTGTTATGGATGCTTTTCTCTCTTATTTTCACTTTTAATGTAGGTAGCCATGAAAAAGATTGTTTTCACTTTAACAGTTCTTCATTTGAGAGTAATTCCATTAGTAGTGCTGAACTGACAGTCGATATTGACAAGTTTTCGTCATAAAATGGAATATTCTAAAGATAAAAACTGAATATGATGGAATGTTATATCATATGCCATAAAAATTTAGTTCGTGCAGCTGAGGAATACTTTCATAGATATTTTAATCGTCGTCAACCAGCTCTATGTACATTTAAGAGGCTTTACGATAGTTTCGCAGATATGGATCTTTTACTACACCGCCAAAGGAACTTAATCAAATTAACAAAGCAGCACAAATAAATGTTTTGGCAATGGTAAATCAAAATCCATCTACATCAACTCGTGAGGTTGGGGCAGAAGCTGGCACGTCTCAACGAACTGTAGTTAAGATACTGAAAGCGCACAAGTTCCACCCGTACAAACTTTCAGTTTCTCAAACTTTGCATGCTGGTGACGAACATCGACGTATTTTGTTTTGTACATGGTTTAGAGACATGTGCCTTGACAATCCACAGTTTCCATTAAAGGTGTTATGGTCAGATGAAACTAGATTTACTAACTGCGGTATGTTCAATAGACACAATGAGCATATATGGGCTAAAGAAAACCCTTTCTATGTAGAACAAAGACGACCCCTGATAAAATTTGGTTTTAATGTTTGGTGTGGTATCATAGGGTCTACTATTCTGGGGCCTTTTATCTATGACGAATCACTTACTGGGAAACGCTACTTGCATTTCTTGCAATACACTTTTCAAGGCATGTTGCATAATTTGAATTTGAGAACTCGTTTAGAAATTGAGTGGTTCCAACACGATGGAGCACCTGCTCATAACTCGTTATTAGTAAGACAACACTTAGATAATATCTATCCAAACTCTTGGATAGGATGAAATGGCCCACGCGAATGGCCACCCCGGTCTCCCGATTTGGCAGTTATAGACTTCTATTTATTGGGTGCGCTAAAAAACAAAGTATACAAAAGTAAGTATGAGACAGTTGGTGACCTAAGGGAGGCGGTATTACAAACAATTGAAGAAATCGATAGGCGGTCTGTGAGGAAAGCGGTAATGTCAATCTTAAAAAGATGCAATTTTTGTCTAAATAACAATGGTGGACTTTTCGAACATAAATTGTAACCATTATTATGTGCCTTAATTTCTTAAATTTTTAGTAAGTACCTACTTATTTAGTTTTTTCGTTATATCTGATATACCTAATAAAAAATTCGTTATTTTTATGAATAACTATATCGAGTATTATATCGTTGAAAAGCCCTAAAAATGTCCGATTTTTTGAGGTCATAGCCAACTATGGTTTCCATTCAAAAAAAGATAAGTTTGTGTCATATCTCGAAAACGTGCGCTGTCACGCAAACGAGGACATGACAATCATATTCTGGATACAATTCCCTTCAATTTTGATATTTACACTTTTTTTATAAAATCAAAAACAAAGGAGCTAGAGGGATTTGACTAAATCGACAGAATTTCGTTTTTTCGAAATATCTAGTAAGCCATGACTTTTAACAAAACTCCGAATGTGTCATTAAATTGGGCCAGTAAAACTGCAAATCTTTCCCAATTTAACCATTGCTCTATCTCCGCTAGTTTCCGAAATCCCCATACTCATCATCAAAAAAATCTCACCCTGTATAGAGCTATATCTTTTTAAGATACTGTCCCTACTTGGTTTACTCTCTACTACGAATAACAAACATTCCAGATTTCTATTTTGTAAATGTTTATTAAAGCAGTTGACAGCTTAATAACTTGTATATAACAAAAATGTATATACCTATATATTTAAGGTTTTAGCAAATAGAACAATTCATAAGTTATGTAAATATTTATTTTGGAATGATGTAACAAAGTTATAAAAACTGTCCAAAAAATATACCAAATATTTCAGCTTGAATATTAATAAAAAATAAAAATAAGGTTTTTTACATCTTTACAATAATGTTTATTAATTGTGAAGTAAAAATATAAATTTAAGATCGAAATAAAAATTGAAACAACCCGGATCTTACGAGTATATTAAACTAAGAAAAAAAACTATGGTGACATTTCTCGCCAGGGAATTCAAAATCATCTTCAACGTTCGATGAACTTACTAGTTCATTATTATCAATTTAAGTTGATTTTCAATAAAAAAAGTGAAATATCCAATTCAGTATATGGGAAAGGATATTAATAAAAATTTATTTATCCAGCTCTGGATCAATGGTGTATGCCTCTAGTTAGGGCAACATTTCTATAAGTAAATAAAATAACGGTCTTTAGTAGGTGTCTGTTTTTGCCCTAAAAATGTAATATAATAATTCAATATAAATTAACTGCAAATAATTTGTTTATGAATAACTGTTAATAATCTCAACTTAACGCGACCCATTCTGATATTTCTCCTGAAAGAAATTTATTAAACATAATGCATTGAACTGACAACTTGGCAAGACCGTTTTTCAAAGTTAAAAATAAGTGTCAATCATTCAAAAATTGCTGCAGAAATATAGTCTACTTGATTTTGTGCAGTAGAACTCTACATTGGAAAGAAGAGTCATGTTGCTGAAAAAATGTATTTAAAACAAATATGTGTAAAAATATTATAAAACAAACTTTGTTTATAAATGTAGTTAATTATGTGTTTAGGTTTAATTGTCTTTAAATGTAATTTTTGTTGGATTTGTAACTATAAGAATAGAACATTCAAAATTATTAGCACAAGAATTTATACATATTAAAAAATGTATTTTGATTTAAAGATTTCAATAGAAATTGAATGTAATATTTAAATGATAGTAAGGAGAACCACAAATATCTTTCAAGAAGTGAAAAATAATGAACAAAAAACAGTTCAGCAAATTAAATGCTCAACTCAAAATTCAAGAGTAACAAAATCAAATTGATCAACTCGTATAGTTCTTTTGACATTGTATTTTAAAAAGATTTCTTATGATCAAATATTCATTTATATATTTATTGGCATTACCTTATCATTGCTCATGCATTCACTAATTAATGAAACAACAGTACAGTTTTTATATGAACCCATTAACTAAGAACCTTGTTTTAATCAAGGTAACTATTTGCAGCTTAAATTATTAAAATAATTACTTGTATATTAGGGTTTAAATAATCTGGGAATGTATGAGTAAGTTGTTTATTTATTGATTTCAATTAGTAAATAAGACGATTCAAATATTTCAAAAACATATCTAGCATACTTATTCAGAGAACAACAAGTATTTTTTTTAATTTACATGTACGGTGTACATGTCGCGAGCCTCAACCACAATTACGTTAAATAACCCTAAAAATTAAAGAGTCAAAGAATTTTAATATAAAAAAATTATTACAAAATCTAGTTTTCAATAATCTGCCAGCTTTTTGAAATTTTATGTAAATAAATATAAAAAAAATATTCCAGCTGGAAAAATTTACAGCTTTAACTCTATATACACACCCCCAGCCAAACTGTTTGACAGCTTTTGCAAAATTTCAATTGAGCATACCTCTAGATTAGATTTTTATATAAATTGACGTTGATACCGATGTGCTTTCGCAAAAATATTTTACTTAAACAGTTATTAACTAAATCAAAACAACATGATCCTAAGACTTAAGTGACAATCCTTTACTTTAATTAGTTTGTGGTGAAGTAATTAAGAAACGTGCTTTCTGAATTAACTTTGAAATTAATAAATTATTTCAGTTTTATGTCATACCGTATGGTACCTTTAATATTGAACCATATGGAAAAATAGAGAGAGCATCTGATTCTATAATCGGCCTCTATCTAATACTATTACTCAAACTATCCAACAATTGTCAGTATAGGCGCTAGCTAGGTTAGGTAACGCGCAGACTGAAATTGTTCGTTTTGATTTTCTGTTGAAGATGTTAAATTAACTGACGAAACACATTTCAAAATTTCATGCGTTTGACAAAAGTTTTCCAGGTTGTTTGATCAATCATTTCGTTTTAAATTTCGTTATTTGAATTTATTAGCCGACACCTAGATTCAAACAATTAATAATATTTGAAGTATTACCTACTTTAGTGTAGAATCTATGTTATAAAATTACCAAAATTACACCCCAAAGAATATTTCGTTTTCCGGAATACTAATAACTTGATGAACTACAGGGACAAACGTAACTTGTATCACAGAAACTTACAGAAGGATTGAATTTCGACCCTGTAGGACAACTATACTTCGTTTTGGTGCAGGTACCATTTTTACGGCAGGTACATCGAAAATAAGACTGACATGTGAGATCGTTGTAGTTGGGGAAGCTACCCTTTGAATCGCATTCTAAATAATCTTCATCTTCCTCATAATAACATGAACTTACAGTAGTTGTAATAACAAATTCTGTTGTGGTTTTTGTTGTTATTTCTGCCGTAGTACTCGAACTGACCGTTGTCGTGTCAGTAATAGGTGAATTCGTCGAAGTATTTTGAGTTGAACTAGTTGAACTACAGGGACATAGATAACTTACATCACATAAACTTACTGAAGGATTAAATTGTGAACCTGTTGGACAGCTGTACTTTGTTCTAGTACAAGTACCGTTAGCTCGGCATGTGCATCGAAAATAAGACTGACAAGTGGCGTCATTTAAATTAGGGAAACTACCTTTCGAACTGCACTGGAAATATTCGGGATCATCTTCATACGTGCAAGAAGAAAGGGTACTGGTTGTTGTTTCTGCAGTGGTACTTTCTGTTGTCGGTGTTGTGGTAACGGTAGTCGAAGATGTTTCTTGGGATGTTGCAGAAACTTCACAAGAACATATGTAAGAACTGTCGCACAAAGAAACCGATGGATTGAACAATGAACCAGAAGGACAACTGTACGTATATTTAGCAAAAGTTCCATTTTTAAGAGCCGTACATCGGAAGTAAGACTGACATGATCGATCATTTAGATTTGAGAATGATCCTTTGGAAGTGCATTGAAAGTAATCTGAATCTTCTTCGTAAGAGCACAGTGAACTTGTTGTTGAAGGCATTTTCGTTGTTGTTGAAGCTGCTGTCGTAAATTCTGAAGTACTGGAAGTCAGAAGAGTTGTAGTTACACAAGGACAAGCGTACGAAGTATCGCAGAGGCCTAAAATTGGATTGTAAAAAGATGATGATGGACAAGTGTGCTTTGTTTTAATGTTAGTTCCGTTTGTCAAACAGTTGCAAAGAAAATATGTCTGACATGAAGGATCGTTGTAGTTTGGAAAATTGTCTGTATAGTTACATACCAAGTAATCCGGATCACTTTCATAAATACATTCAGAGGAATTTGTGGTTGATGCAGCTGTCGTAACTTCTGCAGAACTAGACGTAGACAGAGTTGTATCTTCGCAAGGACAAACATAGGACGTGTCACAAAGGCTTAAAAGCGGATTGTAAAAAGATGCTGATGGACAACTGTGCTTTGTTTTAATATTAGTTCCGTTTGTTAAACAATTACAAAGAAAGTATGTCTGACATGACGGATCGTTGTAATTTGGAAAAGTGGCTGTATAGTTGCATACCAAGTAATCTGGATCAGTTTCATAAATACATTCAGAGGAATTTGTGGTTGAAGCAGCTGTCGTAACTTCTGCAGAACTAGACGTAGACAGAGTTGTTGCTTCGCAAGGACAAACATAGGACGTGTCACAAAGGCTTAAAAGCGGATTGTAAAAAGATGCTGATGGACAACTGTGCTTTGTTTTAATATTAGTTCCGTTTGTTAAACAATTACAAAGAAAGTATGTCTGACATGATGGATCGTTGTAATTTGGAAAAGTGGCTGTATAGTTGCATTCCAAGTAATCTGGATCAGTTTCATAAATACAGTCTGAGGTATTTATTGTTGAAGCAGGTGTCGTTATTTCAGAGGTACTGGAAGTAGACAGGGTTGTAGCTTCACAAGGACAAACATAAGAAGTGTCACAAACACCTAAAAGCGGATTATAAAGAGATGCTGAGGGACAATTATGTTTTGTTTTAATGTTAGTTCCGTTTGTCAAACAATTACAAAGAAAGTATGTCTGACATGAAGGATCGTTGTAATTTGGAAAGGTGTCGGTGTAGTTACATATCAAATAATCAGGATCACTTTCATATATACACGAATTATTTGTCGTTGATTTGGCTGTAGTTACTTCAGGAGTACTGGATGTAGGAACGGTTGTAGCTTCACAAGGACAGATATAGGACGTATCACAAAGACCAAAAGCAGGGTTATAACGAGACATTGCAGGGCAAGTGCGCTTTGTTTTGATGTTAGTTCCGTTGGTTAAACAGTTGCAAAGAAAATACGTCTGACATGATGGATCGTTGTAATTGGGAAACGTAGCTGTATAGTTACATTCCAAGTAATCCGGATCACTTTCGTAAATGCAAGCTTCTGAAGTGGTTGTAGTAACCGTTGTAATTTCAGTGGTGGTGGTCATGGACGTTGTAGTTGCTTCACATGGGCAATCATAAGACGTATCACATAAACCTACAACAGGATTGAAAAATGAATTTATCGGGCAACTATATTTTGTCTTCATAAAAGTGCCATTTTTAAAACAGTTACAGAGGAAATAGGTCTTACAGGATAGGTCATTGTAATTAGGAAACTTTCCTTTTGAAATACAATTCAAATAATTCGGATCACTTTCATAAATACAGGTGGGATTGGGTTTCGTCGAAGATGTTGTCGCAATGTCAGTGGTACTAGTTGTAATCGTTGTATGCACACAAGAACACACATACGAAGTATCACATTTACTTATAGCAGGATTGAACATTGAATTTTTTGGACATGTGTATTTAGTTTTGATGCAAATACCGCTTAATAAACAGGTACATAGATAATATGAATTGCAGGTTATGTCATTTTTGTTTACAAATCTGCCACTAGTAACACATGTTAAGTAATCTGGATCACTTTCGTAAACACACACTTCATTTGGTATTGTTGGAGGTACAGTGGTCGTACGTTGTTTCACAAGGACATTCATAGGATGTGTCACAAAGTTTTACAGAAGGATTGAATAGGGAACCTGCTGGGCAACTGTATTTGGTTTTGGTATATGTTCCATTTCTGAAACAATAACATAAAAAATAGGATCGACAAGTGAGGTCATTGTAGTTTGGAAATTTACCCCTATCGGTGCAGATGTGGTAATTGGGATCATTTTCGTACAAACATACATCAGAAGGTGTCGAGGTAATTACAATTTCGGAAGTTGTTGACGAAAGAGTAGTCGTTGCACAAGGACATGTGTAAAATATATCGCAGAGACCACCTACAGGATTAAAAGCGGCGTTTTTAGGACACTGATATTTTGTTTTAACGAATGTACCATTACGTAACTGATTACACAAAAAGTACGACTGACAAGTTGGATCGTTGTAGTTTGGAAATCTACCTTTGCTAGTACACTGAAAATAATCAGGATTGGTTTCTAACATACAAACATCGTTTGTTTTTTCAGTTGTTTGAATTTCAGTTGAATAATCATTACTGTCGCAAGGGCAAATGTATGAAGAGTCACACAAATTATAGTCAGGATTGAAGTAAGATCCTTCGGGACATGTATATTTTGTACTTATATATGAACCGTTTTTCCGCAAGTTACATTGAAAATACGATTTACAAGTCCAATCGTTATAATTTGGAAAATTTCCTCTACTTGTACACTGAAAGCCTCCCGTATCATTTACTTTTACACAAGTTCTGAAAGTAGTAACTGTAGTGAGTTCTGTACTGGTTGACAGTACAGTCGCCTTACTACAAGGACATTCGTACAAATAATCACAAGAACTATTGGAAGGGTTAAAAGTTGAACCAGAAGGACATGCTTTTTTGGTGAGAGTGAGACTGCCATTTTTTATACAACATCGAAAATACGTTTGACAGGTTAGGTCGTTTAAATTTGGAAATTTCCCTTTGGAAGTGCACTGAAAAAAGTTGGTGTCTTCTTCATACGTACACTGTGCCTGAGTTGTCTTCGAATTTTCTGGGTACGTTGCGGTTGTGTATACACCTACAACAATGTTTACATATAATAAAATGGCAACTTGTTATTATTTATCGATAAGTTTTATTTTATAAACCAAAACTATTTGGAGTAGTATGCTAAATATCAAAAATAATGGAACACCTTGTATATGAATATTTATTTAAGGGCAAACTATTTCGTTTTACGTCTTATCTCAAAAAAAATATATGGGATTTCCTTTCAATAAATAAAATGTTTCCTTTTTAGCAGTTAATGCTTAATGTCGCTTAAAAATAGCAAAGACAAAAGAAACCAATTCTGAGGTTATCTGTTATTAATTTTCGATTGTTTTGGGTTGCTTTCTATTATTTTTGAACTTAAATTAAAAAACCAAAAACCGACTTCAAAAAAAGTAACTAACTAAAAAGTATGAAATAAATTTTTTTGCTACAATTAAATATTTTTTATGAAGTGCCAAGTTGAACAGCGAAGTTGGGAAGTACAACTTAAAAATTAGTGCAGGGCATAGTGGCGCATTCGTTTGCAAAATTGTTTTAATTCATAATTTTTTTTAAATGTCCGGGAGGTCTTCCTGATTATAAAATTGTAAGCTGACACTTGATATCTTTTGACGGTATTGTTTAAACAACGAAAAACTATATAGCCTAGAAAAAAGTCCTCACACCCATCGTTTAATCTCCAACCCATTAACTGTTATGATTTTTTTTTAAATTGGAAATCGCCCAAATTCCTAATTTTCTTGAATTAAATAATATACCTTAAAAATTGAAATGCTATATTTTTTTTTATTTTATATAAAAAATTTCAACTATATTAAACAAAATAGCCTAAATAGATTTTAAAAATTTTGTTTAGTTCTATGTTTTTTTTACATTACGCGCATGCACTTTAGAGAGTTGAGTATCATTATCTCACTCTCATCTCAATGTATAAGATGAGGAAGAGAATGGCAGACGACGCACTTGTAAAAGTTTTTCGCTGTTTTTCAGTTTCAGTTTACCTGTTTTTTATTTTTAATCGGATTACTCAGTATAAATTGTAAATTACTTAAATGCTTGTGAGTTCTATTTTAAGGTTATATTTATTCATTAATATAAAATTTTACATTAAATTACGGTTTGTACAGTTAATTAATTTAAATGCGAGATTGATTTTGGCAACATTCAATTGAACATTCGCATAACGCTGTACAAGTCAAGTTCAATTTACGACATGAAAAAAGTTGTCAAAATCATCGAAAAAATGAATAAAATTCTCATTACATTAAACTATTAATTGGAAAAATTAATAAATGTATATGAGAAAAAGTAATGTTATTCTTTTTAACGTATTACCGCTGAAAAACCGCGCAAAAATTTTACAAGTGCGTCGTCTGCCTTTCTCTTACTCATCTTATACATCGAGATGAGAGTGAGATAAAGATACTCCTCTCTCAAAAGTGCATGCGCGTAGGAAGCATATTGTTATAATGTAAAAAAACATAGAACTAAACAAATCTATTTAGGCTATTTTGTTAAAATAGGTAAAATTTTTGATAAAAAATTAAAAATTATACCATTTCAATTTTTAAGGTATATTACTTAATTCAACAAAATTAGGAATTTCGGTGATTTCCAATTTAAAAAAATTCATAACAATTAATGGGTTGGAGATATTATGATAGGTGTGAGGACTTAAATCATTCGAAATATTTAAAAAAATTAATTAATTGCAAAAAATGCATTTTTTATAGGCTATGTAGTTTTTCCTATTTAAACAATACCGTAAAAAGATATCAAGTGTCATCTTACACTTTTATAATCAGGAAGACCTCCCGGACATTAAAAAAATATATATAAATTAAAACAATTTTGCAATTGAATGCACCACTATTCTCTGGTCTAAATATATTTCCCAAATTATTTTCACTTTAGCTTGACACCGACTTCAAAAAAAGTATTTACTTGTAAAAGTAAATAATTATTTCATGCCTTTTAGTTAAGTTACTTTTTTGAAGTCGGTATTTGTTTTTTTTTAATGTATTTATTTTACAATTTTTAGTGATGTAATGGCTGATTTGGATGCGGTTTTAAATCTAATTAACTTTTTTGATATTGTGTTATATAAGGTATATTACTTTAAACAACTTTTTTTTGACCTCGTTTCCTGTTGAATAGAATAGAGTAACTTGTTTTCTAAATATGTATATGTATTAAGCAAGTTTTGCATATGAGTCCAACGTAAGTGATCCACTATATTGTAGACGATTTGATAAACATCATTTTTAGGTTTCCCCTGAATCTTATAATAAACAATTATACAGTTTTAAGTGATATGGCATAATATGACTCAGTTTTCAATTCTAATAAACTTTGTTTGACAGCAATTTGAGTTATTATAAAAAATAAAGGTACATAAACAATATTTATATTCCTTTCCTTGTCATACCTATTATATAATTTGAATAAGTGTCATGAATATTTATTTTTAGTAATGTGGCATAATTAGATGCATTTTATAATTCTATATGCTCGTGTTTGATAAGAATTTTATATATTATAATTCATATTTGCTGAAAAACCTCGTATACAGTTGGAAAAGTGGCATGTAATGATTATAGTATACATTCCTGACCATGCAAATCTTTTCATAAAGAATAACTTTTTTTCTAAATAATTTTCATACGAACGTTTTCCAGTTGAATCAAACTTATGAAGACACACTATATAAACAGACCAAATGAGAACTTCCATCTTGAAATTGATTAACTGACATTTATTTCGATTTAATTCCAGTCTACTTTCAATTTATTACAATTTTTAGTGATACAATGGTTTTTCACAATTTGAGATTTTAGAAAAAATAAAGGTACCTGACTTTTAAACAGTACTGATATTTTTTTAACCAACATCAAAAAGAAGGAGGTTCTCAATTCGCCTGTATCTATTTTTTTATGTTTGTTCAACGATTACTCACAAACGACTCAAGGAATTTCAACCGCTTATACTGGCTCCTATTCCGGATCGTGAAGTGGTCCCATATTTTTGTCATTAACATAGCTTGTACTGTTTCTTAGAAAATGGGGAAAATCATTTTTACCGATTTTATTATACAATATGCTTTGGTGGAGTCGCCGGTATTAAAATTATGGAAATGTTTCTATTTGGAACATGTGACAAATTGAAGAGCAATTAGATTAATTTCGGGACATCCCGAAGTGGTCCCACTGTTTCTTAGAAAATCGGGAAAAACAAAAAAAAAGATAATTTGCCGTAAACAATTTCTGTTAATCAAAAACTGTCGTTATTCACCAATAAAATATATTTAAAGAATTAAATCTTTATTGAGAATATGATGCAATAAAATGCAATTCATGAACTTGTTATGAAAATGTTTGTGTTAAAATTGTCAGAAATTTCATATCTTATTACAGTAAAAATAGTTTTAGTTGGGAGATTAATTTAAATATTTTACTGTAAATTGCTAAAGATAATATTTCGCAGGTCAGGGATTTACAAGCTTGTTTTCAGATTATAATAATGACACCTCGAAGAGAGTATATAATTATGATGTTCGTGTTAAATCGTAAATTTTTAAACAACAGGGTACTAATTTCCTATATGAGAAATAAGTCAACTTTCAATTATTTTAGTTCTTTTTATATATCAACATACTCCCAAATCGTTAAATATCATGTAATTAATGCTTTTTAAGACTTATTACAGAGCTTTTTTGAAAATCATATCCTACTAAGCTAGTCCTGTGAGCAATGCACAGCGCATACTTTTGATCTTAGATTAACAGTCAATATACACATCAGTTTGTCTAAATTTATGCATGTTAAAAAATATTTAGGGTATGGCAAAAATGTCTTCTTCATTTGTCGTAGATGACGGTGACTTGTTTAACACACACACATTTTCGCAGTTTCCCTCATTGTCCAAAAAAAATGAAAATTGACACGTAGAGGATTTCTTGGTTGGCCACCTCGTTCAACTGATTCAAATCCTGTGGATTTTTATTGTTTATAATCTAGTTCGAAAATGTTATTAAAGGTATATGTAATTACCTTTGCCAATTACTCAGAAACCAAAGAAATTTAGAAATTCACTAATATTGAATTGCATAATTGTTTTACCGATTCAGCGGAGGAAAAAACTGTAAGATTATAGTCATGTTCTATTTTCAAACTGTCTATCCCTTTCCACTACCAATTACACCTATTGAAATTGTGAGACCTCTTCCGATCCTCAGTCCTACACCCAACACAAGTTATTACAGTACCCCATTTCGGGCCTTCGTTAACTGTACCACTGTCCAACTTCAATTTTCGAATAAAAAATCTGAATGTCTTTCTACTATTGTTTTGCTTTCTAACGTCTTTGCAGCGTAATAAAGATGTTAAGCATATTATACCAGCGTGGAATCTGAGGACTAATATAATGTCATACATGTAAATAAATCAAAGTGCTTCACTAGTTTCCGCTGAAGTTTCGTTTAAAATTAAATTTTCCCCATGTTGATTTGACCTACAAGGTTATCTCAATTGTAAATATTTATTGAAAACCCCAAATCGTAGCTAAAAGAAGTACGTAACCTATATGTTACGATCTCAATTGTTGTTATAAAGTGGTTTGCAATTTTCTGTTTTCTTTTTGTTATTATTCTTGTAACTTAACTGTCCTTCAAAAATAGTTTCATAAAATTTTAAAGAGTATCTTCAATATCCGATGATTTAAATTGGTAATACTAAAGTTGTTGTAGCCAGGGTGTGTATTGCTAATATGAAAAACAAATAAACAAATTATAGGAAACAGAATCAATTATTATGTAATTAATAACTTACTTGTACTACTTTCGGTTTCATATTCAACTAAGCCTCTACGAATTCTCACATGGTCATCGCGCTTTATCGCCCTTGAGGAGGAAGGTATGCAATTTGATGGAATTTCATAACTACATTCTTGTGTTCCACTATTGAAATGTTGACCAACAGGGCACGAGTAATATTTTGTTATCAAGTTTCCGTTGATGTTAACACATGAATAGTATTTGGTGCACGTATAATCATCAGGTACTGCATTAAGATATTTGGGACAATCAAGAAACAATTCTTCATCTTTGTTTTCGTGAAAAGCTTGGATATTCACCTGAAATTCATAAACACACATTATTTTCAAAGATTTTTTAATAGGCTTAATATGAAAAAATCTGTGAAAATTACTACTAAATCTGTAAATTCAAAATTATAAACAGTAACAGTCTTTGGGACTGACCGGTGAAAGCGAAAGTTTTCGTAATATTTGTGCAATAACTAGTAAAAAATATTTAACCGAAATACTATTTTTGGGTTTACAAAATTCTGATTTCTTATTGAATAAATTACAGTAATTAGATTTTATACTTTGACTAACTTAACTTTTTGCCTATAATTGGAAAATGAACAGATTTTTTAACATGGACACAGCAGGCAAATGTATGAAGTGTTTTTATGAGGTTTAACCAACATATACTACTATATATAAATTTGGGATTTGAAAAGAAAACATGTAGCAACATATTTTTCATGAGTGATGTATTATCACACATACATACACATATATATTTTTAACTCCAGTTGATTTATAAATCAGAAAGCTACTATTTTAAATAAATAACTTGTAAGGGTATTTAAACCAGTAAAAGTTTAACACACTAGCTGGCACTAGTTGCTTAGCAGGTCAAATAAAGATTTTTGGTTTGGGGTAGTCTCTCATATGAAATCATGTTTGACTACCTTATGAATTTACACATTAATTGACATAATTAAAATTCATAGAAATTAAATTAGATAATTAAAATCGTCTTAGGACATATGTGTATATATAGCACACTTCGAAAGCTTCGAAATTTCGAATTCACGAGCGACACTCTCCTTCCAAGTAATTAAACTGCAAAATTTTTATGAATATTGGTTAGATTAAACTTTAGTTTAATCTGTTTAGCACTTTAAACTCCCATTAATAGAGATTTCATCACATAAATAATAGGTTATGTGCACTAACTGACATAATTTTAATTGCACTCGTAGAGCATTAAAACAACTGTGTATTTTTTTGTTTGTTTATTATGTTATGAAAAGTGATTATGCCCTTAAAGGAAAACTTGTAGAGAATCAGAAAACCTTCAAAATGAGTATTTTATATCGTGATTGGAGCATTTTTCACACAGATAAGCAGTTAAAATGGGTTAAAAGTGTTTTTTAATAAAAATTGTTTCATTTGTTGTAATTAAAGCTGGAACTGCATTTTTCTCCTATTGATAGCTTATAACGCTGAGATTAATTGGTCTCAAGATCTATATTTCCGTTTCTTAAATCTTGCAGAATTGCAATTTAAATAATTTATAGAAATATTCTGTCGAACTTACCGTACTAACGATATTTCGAGGAGGATGTAGAAAAAAATATAAAATGCTCTTCTTTTCATATTTATTCAGTTATCGTTACAGTGCCCTAAAATGTATTCATAATGCTTGTGAATATTGGGTTAAACGAGCGATCCTTACTTTTTCTCAGATGTCTGGACAGTAGCGTGAATGCGCCAGTGAGAAACAGTATTTTAATTAATAACAGTAAACAGTGCACTGATAGTGTTCATAATTTTCATTTTCTGCCCCCAACTCATGAAAATCCTGGTCCGCCCATGTGCCTTGACAGCTATTGTTAGAGGGCAGTCTGCAGCATATTGGCACTTTTAATGCAATATTTATTACCATTTTGTACCACTTGCCCGGACATTATAAAAAAAATTAAGGCTACCGAATCTTTAAAACAAATATTTAATAAATTCAATTACCATATTACTTTGTAAGGTTAGGCAGGTATTTAAAGATTATTATATTATCATAATGGCTTTTCCCGACTAATAAGTGTCCCGAGTGTTATAAGAATTATTAGCCCAGGTCATTTACGTGACAAAATTAATATTAGAACAAAACTAATATTAACGTGTTTTAAACATAAAGCATAATTAACTGACATGAAAATGAGCTCAATGTCAAACACTTGTTCCTTAAGTAATGGAACCTTAACTCGAAATTACAAAAAAAAACAATTATATTATTTCTTTATTTTATAGAAAAAACATGCATAATAACTGAAAGGATATAGCCCCGGTAATTTTTGCGAAATTCCGGTTAAACCTATGGAACATATTTTTAAAGAGCGACATTACGCGCTGGAGAGTACAAGAGTTGACCCGAGTTAGAATTTTTGTCAGCCATATCTTTGTTATTTTTTATATGTCTAGATAAATTGTTGTTTGTTGTGAAGGTTGTAAACAACAATTTGTCTGTACATATAAAAAATAACAAAGATAAGGCTAACAAAAATTCTAACTCGAGTGTCTATAGATTGAACTCTGAGAGTTGCCCCAATTTCTATATAAGCCACACTGGAAGGAAGATCTTTCAATTCAAGATGGCGTGAACAATGTTTCATAAATTTATAATTTACCTGACCTACAAACTGCCCACTTCCTGGGAAATACCCCCGTATTTAAGACCTTTAATTATTTTATTACTTTAATCTGTAGTGTCTTTATAAGAAATATAAATTTAGCAGCATTATAATTCCAATTTCTGATTAAGGCAGACTTGGCGAACATATATCAAATTAAGAGAAATCAAACAAAAGAAAATTTAACCAAGTATTTGTTGTTTTCAAGTAATCTTAAAAATGAATGAAGTGAAGACTGAAACAATCATCATAAATATTTAAGTTAGATAAGATTTTTTAGCAACGTCAAGCTCGAATTCGAAAGACGAAAGGATGTACACCAAAAAAAAAACTTCGACCATATATACAGGGTGTTCTGTGACCAAACATGATGGGTGGATAGGTGGTATATTATTTAGCCCTTATAGCCCCTGGATAGCCTACGGTTTTTGTTTTTTTTTTAATTCTCAGATTTTATAACTTTATTATTTTTCACTGTATCTTCACCAAATAAACTGAAATCTAATCTATGATGTTTATTTGCTCTTCTGCAATCGAAATTGGACACAAATAATTGGGTGAAAAATTATATCAGTATAAATAAAGTTATGGCGAGGTTTCATAAAAAAGTCATTAAGTTAAATTCTTTAGAACTCTTTAGAACTACAAAATATAATATATACAACAAGTTACAATAATGTTTTTTAAATTTTGTTTCAACCGGCTTCCATCGCTATGGATGTAAGCGCAACATATTTTTCTGACTGCTACAGTCGTAGCCTCTAGTCGAATCTCCCGCATTGTTCAAATGTAACATTCTTTCAATTAACTGCTCATTGAGTTCTATGTCTATCATCAACGTCTCCAGGTATTGGCTGATCCCCTGAACCTGAAAAACCTGCCATGAGCCTTAAAAGCTTCCCATACATTTTCTGATTTGCCCCTCCCCCCATGGGTCAAACATTTTCTCAGGTGTTTCTCTAGGAGTATTTTCATCCGATTCGCCTACTGTAGAACAAGTTTGTGTGTGATGTGCCCCTCCCTAAATAAACGACAAGCTGCGTACGCCCTTATGTTTAAAGATGTTACAGATATTCTTAATAGTCAACTTATATATGGCAACAAATTAAAATAAGTTGCAACTAAAACCAAATGTATCCTATTAGGTCATAAAGGTAATTGTAACAAATATAATGCCAACAATTTTGAAATTAGGATTAAAAATGAACTTAAATACCTAGGTGTAATGTTGAATTCTCTGCTGTCATTTACAATTGAAGCAGAAATTCTTTGTAAAAAGTAAGGAAAATTGATTTTTTACACGTATTTCTCCAGATCTATCACAATGGGCTAAAATGTTAGTGTACAAAACAATTAATTGCCCGCATTATAATAATTGCATATCACTTCTTCTGGCATGGCCGAAGAAGCACATGAATAAGTTGCAAATTTTGTGAAATAAATGTAAGCGTGTATTTTTGATATGTAATAGATACACATCGATTATTAAAATATGGCATCAGCTAAATTGGCTGACTGTTGAACATGTCATTCAAAATGCGTTATTATTTCTGTGTACAAAATGGTACATAAAATGGTGCCAGAATATTTGTGGAAAACAATAATGGCAAAATTAGATATTCACACAAGTTCTTGATGTGCAGAATCCATATTCTGTGACGGAATTCGTATCTTCAATGACTTGCCCAATGAGATTAAAATTTAATATTTCTGACTGCTTTTAAAAAGGAAGTTTTTAATTATATAAAATCACATTATAACGATAACATAATTTTAGTGTTGTCATTATAATCCCAAGGACTTGACTAAACAATGTATGGCATGCACACTCCCTCTAATACACGCATAGGGTGCCTTTAGGGGAAAATTCACCAAACCCCAGCTATTCTAAATAGAAAAAAGATTTAGCTCTGTGAGAGCGCTTGCCAGGTTATTAGGCCTTTGGTTGGCGTCGTGGCTGTAATATCCCATACATTTTCTGACAGTTAGGGCTCTTCCTAACAGGACGGCCTTTTGCATTAGTTGGTAAAGATGTTTGTCCATATCGAGGTTTTTAAATTGTTTAATAGATGTTTTGGGACTACTCCTGTTGTTAACAAAACTATGGGTGCAGTTCGTTTGTTGTTCATTTTCCACTGACTCTTTATTCGAAACTCCAAATTACTGTATTTGTTTTTTTCAGCCTGCTTAATATTTATATTATTGTTGGCAGGGATAGTCCCCCGACTTGACCATACAATGAATGGCAGCACACTCCCTCTAAGGCACGCATAGTGCCTTTAGGGGAAAATTCACTAAACCCCAGATATCCTACATATCAAAAGGGTTTAGCTCTCTGAGAGCCTTTGCCAGGTGATTAGGCCCGTGGTTGGAGTCGTTGCGGCAGTTTCCCATGAAATTCCTGACCGTCCGGGTTGTTCCCAACAGGACGACTTTTTGCATTAGTTGGTAAAGGTGTTCGCCCAGACCGAGGTATTTTAAATTGTTTAATAGATGTTTTGAGACCACTCCTATCGTTGACATAACAGTTGGTACAGTTCGTGTGTTGTTCATGCCCCATTGAGTCTTAATTTGAAATTCCAAATACCTGTATTTGGCTATTTTTTCAGCCTGCTTACTATTTATATTATTGTTGTTAAGGAATGTTATGTCAATTAAGGTTGTTGTTCTTGAGACTTTATCTACCAAAACTATATCTAGTCTATTGTGAGCAACAGTCCAATCGGTCAGCATCGTGCGGTCCCAGTACAGCATGTAGTTGATAATTTCTAAAACAGATTGTGGTTTGTATACATAGTATGGCATTCTTACCGACTGCAACAGTTCAAGTTTCAGTGCAAGTTCCTGGTGCAGCATAGTGTCGTTCTTTGTATTTAGGTGCAGCGAACGTTTGACAACCTCCTGTGATATCCTTCATATCGTGGCAAAGTTGTACATTCGACAGAGCTCTTTGGATGGTGATTTTGAGTTTTTGTTAGTAAAACTCGAAATTTTCGTTGTATTTTTTCAATGTCAGTCTTGCACCAACTATCTATACCGAAAGTGTAATTGGGCACTGTACACGCATAGGTGTTAATAGCCTGAAACAGATTTTTACTGTTTAGTTTGGTTTTCAACGGTCGTCTTACCCTTCTATAAAACTTTGCTGTTAGGTTCTTTTTCATGGTGGAGAGATCAATACTTTGAGCCTGCTTTATTCCAAGGTATTTATAAGTGTGACTTTCCGCCATAGACCCAATTGAGGTGCAATTCCCATTTCATAGTGCCCCTGCTGTATTTTGCCTTAAACTATATTAATAATTCGGCATTTATCTAGGCCAAATTGCATATGGATGTCACTAGAGAACCCTTCTACTACTTCAAGCATATCATGCAGCTGTTGTTTCGAAGCTGCCATTAACTTTAAGTCGTCCATGCATAACAAATGTTTGGGAGATTGTTCATGGCAAGGCAGAACCCCAGCGGACTAAGAGAGTCTCCCTGGAATATATATACCCCTTCTGATTGGAATGGGGTCACTTTGTATCGAACAGTTGGCCTCATTCAGTGAGATTTTGGTTTGCCAGGTATACATGGCATATTCTAAAAAGTTAATAATACAATAATTCACTTTGTAGAGTTTCCGTGCGTTAATGAGCCAATCATGTGGAACTGAATCAAAGGCCTTTTTGTAGTCCACATATGCCATGTGGAGATTTCGTCGTTTGGCGTGGGCTTAATTGCAGACAACGGAATCAATAATCAGTTGTTCTTTGCACCCCATCGATTTTTGGCGTATCCCTTTTGTTGTTTAGTAATTATGTTGTTCAACTCACAATGTTAGAAAATGCAATGATTAATGAAAGATGTTATGAGTTTGTATAAGGTAGGAAGGAAAGTGATTGGTCGGTACTTTGCTGGGTCCTGTGTACATAGGTTGTCCTTTAGTAAGAGGTATGTAGCACCAGGCGTAAGGAAACTAGGCATCTTGTGTGGGCGAGTAATTATGTCATTTATAAGGGCTGTTAGTGTTTCGTGGGTTGCGTACACTATCTTTATCCAGATGTTTTGGGACTAGTCCTGTCGTTGACATAACAATTGGTACAGTTCGTGTGTTGGTCATGTGCCACTGAGTCTTTATTTGAAATTCCAAATCTCTATATTTGGTTATTTTCTCAGCCATATTTATAATATTGTTGTTAGGAATTGCTATGTCAATTAAAGTTGTTTTCCGAGAGACTTTATCTACCAAAACTATATCTGGTCTATTGTGAGCCACAGTTCGATCGGTCAGTATCGTGCGGTCCCAGTACAGCTTGTAGTTGTTATTTTCTAAAACCGATTCTGGTTTGTATTTATACTATGGTAATCTTACCGACTGAGATAACTTAAGTTTCAGTGCTAGTTCCTAGTGAAGTATTTTTGCCACATCATCCTGTCGTTCTTTGTATTCAGTTGCAGCGAACGCTTGACAACCTCCTGTGATATGCTGGATAGATTCAGATGTTTGGCAACCAGACCTGCATCTGTCGTTGTTAATAGAAGGGTCTTTAACGATGTACTTTAGGTAGTTCTTAGTTGGAATTACTTGATCTTGGATTGCCAATATAAAGCCTTCCGTTTCAGGAAACATATGACCAGAGATCAACCAGTAGTTCGACGCTGCACTGTCGACATAATCTTGGTTGACCTCATTTATATGTCTTCCATGAAGGGGCTTCTCTTTCCATTTCAGCAGTTTCTGATCTGTGGTCTGGTGGTGTAATTGGACATGTTGTTGTGTCAGTCGCAGTGGTGTTGAGTCATCGACCTGGCACATGACTATGTGTAGATAAGAAAATTCTGCGAATTTCTGCAAATGATTACGCAAAATATAAATTTGTTGATCCAATAAATTGCTTAGATCTGTCAATCCTCATCCTCCTTCATACCGTGGCAAAGTTGTACGTTCGACAGAGCTCTTTGGATGGTGATTTTGAGCTTTTGTTAGTAAAACTCGAACGTTTCGTTGTAATTGTTCAATGTCAGTCTTGCACCAATTAAGTATACTGAGCACTGAACACGCATAGGTGTTAATAGCCTGAAACAGATTTTTACTGTTTAGTTTGGTTTTCAACAGTCGTGCTTACCCTTCTATAAAACTCTGCTGTTAGGTCCTTTTTCATAGTCAAGTGTTCAATACGTTGAGCCTGCTTTATTCAAAGGTATTTATAAGTATGGCTTTCCGCCATATATTAAACTGAGGTGCCATCTCCTATTTCGAAGTGCCCCTCCTGTATTTTGACTTTAACGATATTAATAATTCGGCATTTGTCTAGGCCAAATTTCATATGGATGTCACTAGAGAACCCTTCTACTATTTTAAGCATATCATGCAGCTGGTGTTTGGTAGCTGCCATCAACTTTAAGTCGTCCATGTATAACAAATGGTTTATCTTTAATGCTTGTATGTTGTTGTGTTTGAGACTGAACCCAAAATTAGTCGAGTTCAGTTTGTTTGAGAGAGGGTTCATGGCAAGGCAGAACCACAGCGGGCTAAGAGAGTCTCCCTGGAATATACCCCTTCTGATTGGAATGGGGTCAGTTTGTATCGAACAGTTAGCTTCATTCAGTGAGATTTTGGTTTGCCAGGTGGACATGGCATATTCTAAAAAGTTAATAATACAATTATTCACTTTATAGAGTTTCAGCACCTCAATGAGCCAATCATGTGGAATTGAATCAAAGGCCTTTTTGTAGTCCACATATGCCTTGTAGAGATTTCGTCGTTTGGCGTGGGCTTGATTGCAGACAACGGAATCAATTATCAGTTGTTCTTTGCAGCCCATCGAATTTTTCGCGCATCCCTTTTGTTGTTGAGTAATTATGTTGTTCAGCTCACAATGTTTGAAAATGCGATGATTAATGCACGATGTTATGAGTTTGTATAAAGTTGGAAAACAAGTGATTGGTCGGTACTTTGCTGGGTCCCATGCACATAGGTTGTCCTTTGGTAAGAGGTATGTAGCACCATGCGTAAGGAAACTAGGCATCTTGTGCGGGTGGTAATTACGTCATTTATAAGGGCTGTTAGTGTTTCGTGGGTTGCGTACAGTTTCTTTATCCAGTAATTTTGTACACCATCTGGTCATGGTGCTTTCCAGTTATGGAGGTGCTTCATTATGTTGGATGTGTCTTCCGTTGTAAATGGTTGGTGTTGCATGGCCTCACAGTTCTGAGATGCAGCCTCCTCCTCATTAATCCAGCTGGCTCTGGAGTTTGGGAGATTGTTGTGGAAAGCTGTGTTTTCCAGAATTCCTCGATGTTTGTTTTACTGGGGTAACTAGGGGCTTCATTATTATTGTTGTTGTTAAGTTTTCTATAAAACCCTTTTTCTGATTGTCGGAAGACTGTGTTGTCTAGTTTCCGTTGGTTACTGGTTTTGTACCTTCTCAATCGACTTGTGTAGACGGAGAGCTTTTGTCGTAGACTGTCTAGACACTGCTGAGATGTGATGTTTTCTTCATCCCACTGGGAATGTATTATTGTCTATGATAGTCTTGACAAGCCTTTCTATTGTGTTGTTCCTGACCCCTCATTGGTACTCGGTCAGTCTTCCAACGTCTTTCCGAAGAGAATTGATTTTCCCTTCAAGTCTTCTTTGCCAAGGTGGTATTCGAGGTGTTTCTCTAAATTACGGAGGGTCTTGCTTTGGTCTTGCTGCAAAAATGATGATCATCCTATGCAATGCAAGATTTTCCTTCTTCTAGGGGTTATTATTGTTGTTATTATTATTCTGCCAAATATTAATTGCCAGGCAAATATTATTTTCTAGCATTGTTTCATTCTTGTTCTAAGACTACCATATTGCCAAATAATAAAGTTCAATGAATTAGTCTTTCTGGATGTATCATTTCTGATATCACTAAGTGTATTTTAGTACTATAAGCAAGAAAACCATAATTCATTCATTTTTCAACCTAGTAATTTAAAGGGAATTTCTTATTTTAATTCCAGGAAGCATTATAATGCATGGATTTAGTTAGTATTTTAAAAGAGTTATAATGGTTTGTTGTTTCGTTCTATTGCAACGTCCTAAACTATAATTAAAACACTGTCAAAAATTACATACTTTATTAACATGTGTGCAATACTTTCCTTCTTTTTCTATTGAGGATAATTTTTCTTTATTTCGATCAGTTGCTTTTTCTCTTATATATATATATATATATATATATATATATATATATATATATATTCTCTTAAAATTAGTTATAATTTTATAAATATTTTTATGTAATGACGTTTTTTAATGGCTGAAAACGTAAATATCCTAAACATGCTTTCAGTTAAATTTATTTATATTTCAAATAAATCTGCGATGATAACATTTCATCATATCATAAATCTTTCACCGTTCCGTTTTATGTATCTAGTCGTAGTAATAATTTAAAACAATATAGAATTACAATAATTATTTTATACTTGCAAATGTTTAATTTGATTTTGCACACGTAATAAAAATTTCATTTGTTGCTCTTAAAAAATAATTGCGATGATGCAAGACATCTATTTCAATATAAATTGTAACTATGACACTACATAAACACTAAATTTATTTTTCGGAAAAACGTATTCGTATTTGTGTTGTGTTGGTTAATTGTATAATATGTCTGTCAGTACCGTACAAGTTTTATCCTATCAACCCATTTGGTTTACATTTGATGCTTGATCCGTTTTTTTTAAATTTTCAGTATTTACGAAATATATAGCATAAAATTTCGTTAAAATTGGATCCATCTCAAATTCCGGATACGGCCTTGCAGTGAGCAAATATGAAAAATTTTTGAAACCGTATAAAATTCGCTCATTCGAAATAGAGATGATAGAAAAATAATTTCCGTGTGGTATGATCTTGGAGTTCTTAAGGAACCCAAAACAATAAGTTCCTAAACTGAGGGGGGGAAAATAGGCATACCCCTTCAACAGCAAGTTGTGAAATTCCACTAAATTATTGGCCAAACGTCTCTCAAAACAACGTAGAATAATTTTGGGCCAGGCCTTGGCGTAAACATTAGATTTAGGAAGAACTAAAGCACTAATAACAAATATAAAGTCCAGATCTAACGTCTCTGACAAATATTTCCCAGAGTTTTTCAATAATCTTCATAAAGTGTGCAGAGAGCTGATCAAGATCACATATTTACTACTACCGAAACTAGAATCACCTTGCTTCTGAGCTGTAGAGATTATAATGGTATACAGGGTATTCATTTCAAAACTAGTCACCCAAAATAACTATTAAAATATCTTTAAAAGGAAAAATAAGTAAATTTATATTTACACATTTTACACGTATCGGTCACCCTGCAGTTTAAACCCCTTAGAGGGGTAATATCACTTCTACAAGTTTAAATACAAAGGTGTATCATGTGCACATCTTTTTAAAGGTCTCTTTTTTACCAATCTTTTGACACACCATATTTTAAAATCATATAATTTTGACCTAGAAAACGTAAAAAATTAAAGATTTTGAATTACAATTAAAAAAAGCATGAGTATAAATACCGAGACAAACAAGTGAGAAAAATCCTCAAATGTTTTTGCGAAAGCTATTTGCGACTGAAAACAATTTATTATTCGTAGTGGTTTCATTGTATACTGACCATAAAATTTCGAAAATGGTTTATTCTTTACAAGCAAAAATTGATATATTTAATGGGGAAGAACAACGCTGTGCACGCCGAACTGCTTATGTTTTTCATCAGTGACATCCCGGGAAAAATATTGGGCATCTGTAAGTGTTGGATTTAGTTTATAAATTTGAAGAAATTGGAAGTGTTTCAAATATAATAGTCAAGAATTGTTTTAACTCAAGGTGCATAGGTTGAGATTATAGGTCATTTTGACATGGATCCTCAAACATCAATACTAAAAGTGTCCAGTTTAACAAATACTCTGTGCATAAAACGTTACGCGTAAATAAATTCTTTCTCTACATCATACAGCTTTTACCGTAGCTTGCTGAGGTTGATTGTGACAGAAGATTAGAATTCTGCGAATTAATGACTCAAAGGGCAAATATAGACCCAAATTTTATTTAAAATATTTGTTCTTCTGACGAAGCAGGATTTTTGAATGGATTTCCCAATAAACATAAATAGTGGAACTAGACCAATCCACAAGTTTCGCGGGAAGAGCACAGCCAACATCCTCAGAAAATCAACGTATGGTCCTTTATTCGTGGAATCTACATATAATAACCGAATCTTTAGAAAACAAAATAGACCAAGATGGAACTTTGTTCCTAAACGAAGAAAGCATATTTTTTCAACAGAACGGAGCACCTCCACATTATGCCTTGTCTGTACGAAATTGGCTTAATGAGACATTACCAGATAAATGAATTGGATGAAGGGGCGCTATAGAATGGCCAGCAAGATAACGCCCCTTGACTTTGTTACGGGGACATCTAAAAACTGTAGTGTATAAAACTGAACTTCCCGATATTCCCGAATACCAGAGGAGTTTGAGCGGATTGCACCAGAGACGCTTCAAAAAGTGACCAACATTAATGGACATTTTGAACATATGATTTAAGTACAAGGTAATACTAATGCTAATACAATATTAATAATGTAAATACAATGTAAATAAAAATTATTTTAATTTGAAAGTTTAAAATGGCATTACTCTGTAAAAAATAATCTGATTTAAAAAAATGATTCCTCAAAGATTGGCAAAAATATGACCTTTAAAAAGAGATATCACATGATACCCCTTTTTGTCTTTTTCTTTTAAAGATATTTTAAAAGTTATTTTGGGTAGTTAGTTTTGAAATGAAAGCCCGGCCTCAGGGGCATTGTTACCAACTGCATTGTCTACAAAACTCCGCGAATTAGACAAGTGACGAGCCTGGTGGAAACATTTAAAATCACCATTGTTTCAATAGGTGGTTTGACACGATTTTTCAAAATTCTCTTGGACTATATACAAATTAGGGAATCCTATAAAGTACAAAATGTTCACTGGATATAAGTCAGCCAGTCATTTTGCAAATTTGTAACCGGTGCTTCGCAAGACATTAACATCTAGATAACACTACAATTATAAATTTGTATGAATTTCTTACGATATTTTTTATAAAAAATGGAATTTATATTTTTGTCAGACTGTGATAGTAACCTGGTTAACAAATTTGTTAATTTTAGTACTTATTTTGAGAATAACGCCGATTTAGTGTTAGTGTTGAAACGGCAGAAGTTATTACTTACAATACAATGCCTTTAACACCGACGGATGCTGCAATGGCAGTAGCTTTAATTCAAGATGGTCGCACACAATTTTATGGGGCAGGGGTACTAGGTGTTAGCAGTTGTTCGGTTCAAACAACATTCAACCATTTAATGAAATGGATAATTAAACTAGGTCAGGTTCTACAGGCGACAAACCATTTTTGGTTTCGTCTGTTGAAGAAATATACACTTAACTCCCTGGACGTATTATTGGAGCTTTGAATTGCCAGGGAATTTGAATAGCTAAATTTCTGCAAAACCATCTGCCAAATCTGATAGATGTATCGGAAATTTTACATTCGTTTTGTTTCAAATCAGTCAAGAATTTTGGGATAGTAACTTGTTTAGAAAAGTACCTATATGAATTTTTATTTGGGAATTCTTGAACAATTAATATACCATTTTGCAAACTTCATTGGTGGTGCAACAACTTGCCATAGTTTAGCTTAGGTATATTTTTTTATACAGTAAAGTGTCAAATTTAACAAAAAAATATTTCTCCAAATTTCTGTCAATAAATGTAAGAAGTAAGGATATATTTTTGTGTGATTAAACATCTTACAATGCGGTTTAATTTGGGATTCTACCATATCAAATAGTCAATTAAATTACTAATACAAACATTTCAACATATTTTCAAAATTATAATTATAGTCCTGAATATGCAGTCTAGGGACGTTTTTCAATAAAGTGCGTATATCTTTAAAAAATTATTCAGATTTTTTAAATTATATATTTTTTCCTGAGTAGTACTAAACTGATTCAATGCTAGGTTTCGGCTTACGTTGAATTTTAAGACACCTAAGGTGACAATTTGACGCTGCAATTGGGGCGATTTTCATGAAACTGTTAGTGTGTGTGTTTGAGTGGGTCCACGGTGTTTAGATCGTGAGTGGGTCCCAGTGTACATTAACTTCACAATAGACACCTAAACGATTGGGCCGATTACGCTTAATATTTTTTGAACTCCTCCTAAATGGCTGGACCAATTTTAATGATTTTTTTGTATTTTAGTGGGTTCCTGGAAGGTCTCGATATAGTAGTGAATAGGTCGCGCTGCTAGTGGGTGCCAATAAGTTTTTGAAATTGTCAACAATATTTCCACCCAAACGTGGATTTAACAAGCCCCCTCG